>OZ018387.1:4402270-4898684 GCA_963969525.1 Ontholestes murinus
GGGTTAGCTTTGTCACTTTCCCCGTCGCGCGCACTTACCTAATCCACTAATCCGCGATGGCGGCTTGTCTCTCTCTGCCCGGACACATCCGCGCACAGGCATAATCCACCGACACGACCACGTGTTGTAATTTTTGTCAACATTACCGGGTTAGCTTTGTCACTTTCCCCGTCGCGCACTTACCTAATCCACTAATCCGCGATGGCGGCTTGTCTCTCTCTGCCCGGACACATCCGCGCACAGGCATAATCCACCGACACGACCACGTGTCGCAGTGCATTTACCTTCTAGATAGATGGCAGCCACTAATTTTTTCATCCTCAATAAAATTTCCCCTTTCATGGCGCGGCTTAATAAACGGTGCGGCGGCCAGTTGTTGCTGTTGTTGTTGTTGTTGCCGGTCTCGGTGGCGTGGGGCGGGCCGAACCAGTGGGCATATCCTTACCACAAACGATACGGTTCATTATTCGAAAGATATGCCGTAATGTATAATTCAATGAAATTATAAGCGTACTGATTTATTCGCGTGTGTCTCCAGTCAACACTTGTTTCCTAACACGTGCAAAAGACGTTTTATTATTTTCATTTCGTTTAGATGGTGAAATATATTAAATTGATCAATTTTATGTCTTTAAATTCTTTTTAGGAATACCACTAAGAAAGATAAACTTTCTTTCCTTTTTTCTTTTCCAAGTGGCGCGGGTTGTTAATCCACTCTTGGGAATTTAGTCGCTATGGAGCGTTTCTCTGGAGCGGACCGCTCGTTGTGCGTGCGAAAATTTTACAAAAAATTATGACTCAACGACTGCAGCACAGGTTTTCGCCATTTAAATGAAAAGCCAAACATACCTTTCATTCGAAATAGGTGAAGAAGTCTGACCAAGATCATCAAGAACGATAGAGAACGTTGTTAGTGTTCCAAGTCTGTTGGTGACGATACGAAGCTTTTCATTGAGAAGCTCAACAGCTTTAAATGCTATTTAAATGGGGTTACCAAGCAAAATGGGCGAAGAACTTTAAAGAGACCGGTACAACATTGGAAAAGCTAAAAATAGGTCGGCCGAGTTCATCAAGAATGGCACAGAACTTGAATAGTGTTAACCAGTCTGTTCATGATGATACCAAAAGATACACCCCTACGAAATTCAACTGGTACAAGAATTAAAGTACCAGGATACCCGTCAACATGAAATTGTCCATGGCAAATTAATTTCCAGAAGAGGTGACATAAATTGGCCTCCACGTAACACCTAAGGACTTTTTTCTGTGGGGTTATCTCAAATCTAAAGTTAAGTAAAGTTAATGTGGAAATATATTTCTTGAGTAAATTTAAGTTTATAATATCCACCTGAAAACTGCATTTAGATCTATAGATATTTATATAGAAATTATCTAATACTATCTCGTTAAATTGCATCATTATTTCTCTTTGAATAAGTAGAGCCGATCTCAAAAAAAAAACAAAATAGATTAATTAATTAATTAATTTTACCGTGCATTATAAGTGTAAACTAATTCATCGTGTTGCAATTAAAGCCTATTAAATTCCGATTGCGCAATAATTATACGATATTACGAAGCAGATTTCGCCGCCGCCCCCCGTTTTGATATCGAACCATTATCGGCATAATTATATTAAAAGCAGAACGTTTCTCGGAAAACGTACACAATAAACCATTAAAAGGGAATTGTCGTTGCGTAAGTGGTGCCCCATTAGAATATTTTATCTGCGCGCGCATTTTATTATCATCGACTGACATATTCGCAACGTGCAATAAACATTCTTACGGATATTCCCATAGCAATGACCCATCGGTGAAAAATCAGACGATTGGAATGCGTCAACTTTAATAAATTGCATTTCATATTCTTCAGGTTGACGCACAAAAGCACAGCTTCTACAATATATGGAATGGAACAGAATTAAATTTTTATTTGAAGAAATAAATAAAAACTAACATATAAGTCGTTATTAATATAATTAACAACTTAATTTATGTTTAATTAGATATTGCAGAGTATAAATTTGATGTTTTTCAATCTACCACCAAGAAATGTCTATACTATCTATTAGATTAAGGATATTGCCACTAAAAAACATCAATCATCAACATGATCTTCTGTAATCATCTGTTAAACGAAAAGCTTTATCTTTTTAGGATTTACAACGATACAAACTGAGTATAATCACTAAGGCAAATCAAATTTCAATTTATCGCAGGTCAAAACAACTTCTGAGCCTTCCCATTATTATAGATGACGACCCTCTATTGATGTAAACTAGAAGAACTTAATTTGAACATTTTTTTCATTCCAGTTACCCATTCAATTCAATCTTCTAAATTTACCTTAGTTATGTCACCACCTCTAATCTACCCTTTATAATAATAAATGCTTAGGTGTCAGCTCCCAGAACGCTGATGCAGAATCTCCAGCTCCGCGATTCATATTAATGTTAAGTTAGTCTAGACTTGTTCCTCAACCCGTGCACACATATAATCATTGTATTAATTAATTGTTATTAATAATTATAATTAAAATAAATCTTTTTAAAAACGTATTTCGATTAACACGAAATATAAGTGGCGCAGTCGTGCGGATAGTACAGTTCGTAAAATCGTGAATCAATCAATAATTACGGGCTTGGAATTTTAATTCCTTCGGTACTATCAAGAAGAACCATTCAAAAAAGAAGAAGTACAACTTCCAATCAATAAACACAACAATTACCGAATCCAAGCGGATCCGAGAAGAATTTGAGAAGAAAACGAGACTCCCGAGGTTCACATTCGGCATCGCAAGAAAATTCCGTCACGGACAATTCGAGCCGGTAACCGAGAGAAATGCAAATCAGCGTTGTGATAACGTGGTGAGATTCTTTTGTTCATGTCAGACTCTCCTTATCCCCTTACTTCCTCCTGCGGAACTAACCGGGATCTGGAATTACAATTAACAGAAATATTCAATAAACTTACGTTAGATACAACTCAAAATAAAAATATAAAAAGTAAATTAACAATTAATAAAGTTAATAATCCAATTCAAATTTTAAATAATATGGCAGTAGTACCAGTTCTAGATATGAAAACCCTATCAATTATCCCAAATTTCGATGGGAACCCCAATAAATTGCATAGATTTATTAATGCATCCGAATCAGTGCTTACTCACTACTTCGATGCACAAAACGTGAACAACTTCCAAAATACGTTGTTGTTAAATGGTATTTTAAATAAACTAGAAGGTAGAGCGGAAGAAATTATTGCTATTAACAATTCCAATAATTGGAATGATATAAAAAATGCACTTTTACAAAATTTCGGTGATCAAAGAGACGAAAATTGTTTAAATCAGGATTTAGTTAATTTAAAACAAAAACCGAACGAAACACCATATCAATTTCATGAAAATGTTATCCATATTCTTAATACAATTTGTAATTACATAGATTTACATTGCTTAGCCGCAGAAAAGCCAATTAAGCGCGAATTTTTCAAGAAACAAGCGTTGAAAACATTCTTAGCAGGTCTTAGAGAACCTTTAGGTCCGATAATACGTGCCATGCGACCAGATTCACTTGCACAAGCTATACAATTCATTACAGAAGAAGAAAATATTAAATACTATCAATAAACTAATCAACATAATGTTCCTATAAAAAGAACAACTACCAATTTTCATTTGCAGCAATTCTAAAGATATCAACAATTACCTGCACAACAACAATTTGCAAAGCAACAATTTGCACAATATAGACCACATCAATATAATAATACAAATCAATTTCCTAATAAACCAATTAATTTAAAACAAAATTATACAACAAGTACGAAAATTCCCAACAAACTCACAAGTATTTGGTAGACCCCAAAACGTTTGGAAATCAAACCCAAACAACCCACAACCTAGACTTACACCAATGAGTGTAACCACAAAAGGTAATTCACAATTTCGTAGTAACCCCACAAATAACTATTTTCAAAATAACGGCGGAAAACCAAAATACATTGCCGAAGAACTTTTCAATACCGAAATAAACGATCAGACTAATTCACAAGGAAATATCGAAGAATCCCAATTTGATGAAAATTTTCACGAGGTTCAGAATCTCGACGAAACAACTTAATCAATATTGAAAATCATTTATCCACTAATAAAAAAGAATTACCCTACATCCAAATTTCTAATCCCCCTTTAAAATTATTAATCGACACTGGATCTACAAAATCCTTTATAAACCCAGAAATTGCTTCTAAAAACTACAAAAATAATATTTTTTAAATATTCACTGTATCCACAGTTTTCCAATCATCAACACACGATCATTGTGCGGAAATTCCAGCTTTCAAAGAATTTAAAGAAAATATAAATCTCAAATTTTATCTTTTCAAGTTTCATACTGTTTATGATGGACTCATAGGCTTAGATAATTTAAAACTATTAAGTGCTTAATTAGATTTTGTAAACTCAAAATTAATTACTCCCAATTGCACAATACCAATTTATTATCAAGAAACTTCTCAAACAATTTTATTTAAAACAAAAATTGATCCCTATACCCAAATTGAACACAAAAAAGGCAAATTTAATACGAACGCAGATGCTTTATCACGTGTCGAAATTCACACTAAAGAGTCATTTGATTTTTTTGAATATATGAATCAATTCAATAATTTAATGCAATCACGAGAACAACGTCAACAAGAAAATAATGATAATGAATCAATAATAGCGAATATAAGCGAAAACATTCCGTTAGGCGATATTAGAGACAATGAAGAAATTAATCGTAGAATATCAGCAGATACAGAAGAAACAATTAGTGCAGACGAAATAGGTGAAAATAATAACGACGACGATAATACAGCTCATTCAAATCAAGAAAGCCCCATCCAAGAAATTCCAATTTCGGAAAAAAACCTAAATTCATTTGAGCATCAAATAAAAATTAATTTTGTTCTACATTCCCCCTTGAAACCAAACATAGAACAAATATTCCCCACAAAAAAACGATTATATGCTCAAGTATCCACAAATAATATGGAAAATGACGTAATTCAATTATTTAAAAATTATATAGATCCAAAATTTACTCACGCAATTAATTTTGACAACGAAATACATGTACCACAATTTTGCGACATTTTAAGAAAAACATTTAAAAATAACGCGTACAAATTAATTAAGTGTAATACTATATTGCAAGATGTTATTAATAAAGAAAGACAAAACGAAATTATATCTAATTTTCATGAAGGCAAAACAAACCATCGTGGAATCTTAGAAACCGAATCACGAATTAAAAGATCATATTATTGGCCAGGAATAAAAAACGATGTAACTAATTATATAAACTTATGCGAAATTTGTCAAACAAATAAATATGACAGAAATCCTCCCAAACAGAAATTAATGATTACACCCACACCATCAAGACCATTCGAAATAATCCATGCAAATACTTTTCAAGCTCAAGGACAAAAATTTCTAACATTAATTGACACATTTTCAAAATACGCTCAAGCTTATCCTCTAATCAGTATGTCAGGTATAGAAATAGTAAAATCATTCCTTATTTTTATGACTCATCACGGACTCCCCTCACTAGTTGTTATGGACAGAGGAACCGAATTAAAAAATACAGTTGTAGAAGAATTCTTTAATACACACAAAATTAAAACTCATTACATTACAGTCAATAACCCACAATCTAACGGCCCAATTGAGAGATTTCACTCGACCATAGTCGAACATCTAAGAATAATTAAAAGTAAAAATAATAACAAAATTGACATTTTAAATCACATGCCTTACGCAATTTTAGGATACAATAACTCTATACATTCGATGACAAAACAAAAACCTATCGATATAATAAACGGACATCTAAACACTAAAGACCCTTTTGATATCAATTTAAATCATCAATTATTGAACAACTACATTCAGGAACATCGCGATATAACGAAAGAAATTTATAAAAAATTAAATGAGCAATTATACAATAAAAAAGTACAAACAATAGAATATCATAACCAAAACCGTGATGAACCACTCAACTATGAACCTGACTCAGACGCTTACAGAAAAATTACAACAGCAAGTCGAAATAAATTAAATCCAAAATTTTCAAAACAGAACGTAATCGAAGACAAAGGTATAAAAATTAAAACCACCAACAGACAGTTACATAAACAAAATTTAAGAAGACCAAAATCTGACACAACCAAATTGTTACAGGACTCATACAATCCTCCTGATCCTGTCAGCGACAGCAAATCTCCAAGAAATTCAAATAACGAACCTGGACAAGAACCCCGGCATCCTCCCGTATAAATTAGGCACAGCAAAAATGAAATCTAAATTTCATACGTTTATTCACTACTTTGACTTAACACCAATAAATAATGAACTAAAAACATTGAATCGAAATTACGAAAATCTATCAAAACGCATAAAAGACGGATCAAGTCAAGGATACCTCGTTGAACTAAATAAAGTTGATCATATACTATTATTTCAATTAAAATTAGCGGAACAAAAAATTAATTCCATGATTCCCACATACAGAGTAAAAAGAGGCTTAATAAATGGCTTAGGTACAATAATCAAAAGTATTTCAGGCAATTTAGACGCAAATGACGCAGTTTACTACGATCAAGCTATTCTTGACCTTAAGAATAATCAACATAACATTGTTCAAAAATTAAACCGAGAAATTTCATTAACAACCGATATTATTGATAACTTTAACAAAACCATCACAGTAATAGTAAACAACCAAAAAGCAATAGCTACTGGCTTAAACGATATTCGTACCTCAATAGATAACTTTAGCTTTAATTTTGAAAACTACATTAAAACAAAACATATTTTGGATCAAATACGATTAACAGTAAACATAATTATTCAATTATTAAACGATATTGAAAACGCAATCACATTTGCTAGACTTGGTACACTCCATAACAGTATATTAAAAATTAATGAACTCGAAAACATTCAAAAAATTATTTTGAAACATAATTCAATTAATCAATTAATTTTTCCACCTGCAACAAACAACACCTACAAATATTATGACCTATTACAAGTAGAAGCTTATTATTCCGGAACTAAAATTGTTTTTGTAATTCATTTCCCATTAGTGCATCCTGAAACATTTAACTATTACCACCTATATTCAATACCTTCCCAAAACGCTACTACAATTATTCCCGAAAATACCTACCTCACCATGAACGAAGATTTCTATCAGTACATGTCCATGCCATGCATCAATCTGCATCCCAATTACTATTGCCCCGTTGGTGACCTCGTCGATGGATTGAAAAAAGAAGATTGTATTTTTCAACTTTTAAAATTAACCTCATCCGCAAACAAATGCGAACAAATACCAATTGAAACCACAAAAGACATCGTCCAGCAAATCGACGAATCCAACTACATAGTAATATTCCCAAAAAGGACTAAAATCCAAACAATTTGCAAGCGAACCGACTTGACATCGCTCAAAGGAAACTACTTAATTAATCTACCTGTTGGATGCCAATTCAAGACCGAAAAATACAACCTAATGAACGAGAAAACGGTTACAAGAGGAGAACCCCTGTTACTACCAGAAATCGAAGTACCCCAAATATCACCTGGAGTCCAAATTCCAAGGATCACCATCGAAGACGTCGATCTCGATAAAATACACGAAATTCAACGCGATCAAAAGAAGATGAAGTTGATGGAGCTGAAATACAAGAATGAATCCTCAACAAATTATTGGATTATAATAATCTACACTATCATAATCATCGTTGGAATTTACTACACATATCGATTGGTACGACGGAAGTGTCCAAGAAACCAGACATCAATCCCCGGGCAAGAACTTACTGAAGAACAAACCCCGACGAACAATCAAGCATTCTTCATTCCATGAATATGCTTCAATTTAGGGATGGAGGAGTTATGTCACCACTTCTAATCTACCCTTTATAATAATAAATGCTTAGGTGTCAGCTCCCAGAACGCTGATGCAGAATCTCCAGCTCCGCGATTCATATTAATGTTAAGTTAGTCTAGACTTGTTCCTCAACCCGTGCACACGTATAATCATTGTATTAATTAATTGTTATTAATAATTATAATTAAAATAAATCTTACGTTATAAGTCCTTCAACTAAAGCAGCACCAACAATTATAATCTCATCGGAATTGATGATGTTTTACTACAAGACAATTTAGCTGATCACAATAACGTCAATTGAAGCCTTATTCTCCATCTTCTTCCAAAAGCTATTATTTTAACACCAAACTATTGCGACCCTTCAAAGAGCCATCTGGACATAGCACAGAAACCATACTTTTTGCTGTAGGTGGTGGCAGGATATAACATCCATGGAAGAGATGTTACTTTCGGTGTAGAGAGAAAACAATCTTGTACAATACGGTACAATATCTGACGGGAAAGAAAGGGCGAGGACAGATATGATTATTAAAACCAATGGGAATGTACAAAAGCTGACAGGACAATATTTGTAGGGGCACTTCTTGGCCAACAAAAGAGTGACAGAAAACAGATGTAATAAAAATTAGAAAAGTCATGACCACGCACGAACACACATAACATAGTATTCAAAGTTAAGTGGAATGGAACAGAAGTTGGATTATGGTAGTCGAGGAGACATTCTTATACAGAAGGAAGTAGGAAGGTCAAAGCAGCGGTAACAATGGTGGAGGAAATCCTTGATACTGAGGGTTGAAGCAGTTGTAAGAGGAAAACATTTTAGAAAAAAGAAAATATCTAGAGATTACTGTACTATCTAGTGCAATAAAAAAAGGTGGTGGTTGAAGATTTAAGTAGCGAAACGGTTGAACTATTATTGGGACCCTGAAGGTTGATGGCATATTACCCAAGTGTAAGATAGACGAGATGTGAGTGTGCTGAGTTTACCAGGAAACAGCAGGGGAGTCAATGAATTGAAATACTGTCAATGTAGCCTTAAAAAGTAAACGAGAAAGTATTGTAGCCATTAGGATCACTTAAAGTGCGGACAAGATGATTCAAGAAGCTGCAAATAACTTTGGTGAAGTAACTGTAAGCGATAGGAAAGAGTAAGAGTTAGAAGGGTTCAGAGACAGTAAGAAAAGTTATTTAACACCTGTTAATTTTTGGAATTCGTGTTGCTTTGAGAGGCGGGAAAGGGTAGATTCACAAATAGGCAGGGCCACACATTTTTGTAGCTCTTTTCTGCCCCAGTACAAAGCGTACCTTTTAGGAGCAACATCGCCCCAGTTTCTACCCTTGTCATATGTTCCCACATTAAAAACATAATGATGGCCGTCGACTCCTTCTTTTTTGTAGACGATTTTTGGAGCATCATTCGTCCTTCTCGACTTTTGGTTTTTTCGTAGGACCTCTCTTGGTCGCCTTTTTCGCTTTCAACGAGAACAACGACTTCTCCTTCAATTTTGCTACCTTTTTCTCTGAAGCAGCGGTGGCGGATGAAGGTTTTTCGTTGTTTATAACATCAGAGTCAGCCTATAGCGAGGATTTCTTTTTAAGTAATTTCTGTAATTTTTTCTCTGTTCATATACGTAGGCAACTGTCGTACTAAACGATATATTTCTTCGTTCCCTCCCACTGGAAAGAATGAAAGCATTTTGGGCATTCTTATAATCTTATATAATTTAGATTTAAAGTCATAAGGATTGTGGTGACCGTTACTACGTGGTAATTCATGATAAACACTTAACTAACGCACTTACTATGTTTTAGTGATTAAAACATAGTAAGTTAGCTATTCCACCCTTTAATCAGTAAAACATCATCAAAAATTATTTGAAATATTTCTATGAATAAATCTCTAAAAATTGCAATTATTTTGTGTTTATTTATATTTTACAACTTTTAATTAAAACCCTCGCTTATGTTTTACTGATTGGAGGGTGGGATAGAGGCCACCCACCCACCCTACATATACATAATAACTTTAAATACTGATCGTTGATGCTTTTGATGCTTAAAAAAAACAATAAGACTTTGTGTTCGGTTTTTAACGTAAATCGGATTTATTTGATTATAAAAAATCATATAACAATTTCAACTTTTGCATATTTCAAGTTTGAAGTGTTTGCATTTTGTTTACGGTCTATCTACATCAATTGATTTACAATACCTTAAAACTGTATTGATTTTAAGTGAATTTGTAAATAATTATTTATACAAATTTATAATTTTTATATTTATAAAACTATAAATTAACTATATAAAAAAAGCACTAAACACCTCCATTCACACAGTACTAATAGTATTAAACCATCAATAATGGTTCATATTAGGTGTGTGAAGAAAGGTTTTTAGAGGTAATTTAACTCATACAATTAATTTACTATTACAAATTAACAATTTCAAGTTTCGCAAATATCAAGTTTTAATTATTGGAATTTTATGTATAGTTTATCTACACCAATTATTTTGTAATATAGTAAAACTACACTAATTTTAAGTATATTTTTCAATTTTTAGATTAATTACTTCAATGGTTTATTCCTGAGAATTTTTTAAACTACGAATTAACAATTTCAGTTTTTGCAATTATCAAATTTCAAGTGTTGGTATTTTATTTATAGCTTATCTACATTAATTATTTTATACTGACTCAAAACTATATTAATTCTAAGTGCACTTGTAAACTTTTAAACTAATCCCTTCGTTGGTTTATTTTTTAGAATTATTTAAACTACGAATTAACAATTTCAATTTTAGCACATTTCAAGTTTGAAGTGTTTGCATTTTGTTTATAATACATTTACATCGATTATTTTAGAGTATCCTAAAACTGTATTGATTCTAAGTGAATTTATAAGTTTTAAGACTAATTCCTTCAGTGGTTTACTTCTTAGAATTTTTCAAACTACGAATTGACAATAACAATTTTTGAAAACATCAAGTTTGGAGTGTTATCGTTTTGTTTATAGCTTATCTACATCAATTATTTTAAACTATCCAAAAAGTATATTAATTTCAAGTGCATTTGTTAACTTTTATATTAATTCCTTCTGTGCTTAATTTTTTAGAATTTGCCAAATTACGAATTAATTATTCCAGTTTTCGTAAATATAAAGTTTCAAGTGTTTGCATTTTATTTATAGTTTGTCTCTATCAATTGTTTTGTAATATGTTAAAACTACATTAATTCTAAGAATATTAGTCAATTTTTAGACCAATTACTACATCGGTTTATTTTATATAATTTTTCAAACTACGAATTATAACTTTCAAGTTTCGCAAATATAAAATTTAAAGTATTGGAATTTTGTATTTAGTTTATCTACATCAATTGTTTTGTAATATGGTAAAACTACATTAATTTTAAGTATATTTGTCAATTTTTAGAATAATTCCTTCAGTTGTTTATTTTCTAGGATTTTTCAAACTACGAATTGACAATTTCAATTTTCGAAAACATCAAGTTTAAAGTGTTGGCATTATGTTTATGGTTTATCTATATCAATTATTTTACACTATCTTAAAAATATATTAATTCTTAGTGCATTCGTAAATTTTTAGATGAATTCATTCAATGGTTTACCTTTTATAATTTTTTCAACTACGAATTTACAATTGCAACTTAAGCACATTTTAAGTTTGAGGTATTTGCATTTTATTTCTAGTACATCTACATCAATTGTTTTACAATATTGAAAAACTGTATTCATTTTAAATGAATTTATCAATTTTTAGACTAATTCCTTTAGTAGTTTATTTTTTAGAATTTTTCAAAGTACGAATTAATAATTCCAATTTTTGCAAATATAAAGTTTCAAGTGTTGGCGTTTTGTTTATCGTTTGTTTATATCAATTGTTTTGTAATGTGTTAAAACTACATTAATTCTAAGAATATTTCTCAATTTTTAGACCAATTGTTTCAGCGGTTTTATTTTATATAATTTTTCAAACTACGAATTAACAATTTCAAGTTTCACAAATATTAAATTTAAAGTGTTGGAATTTTTTATTTAGTTTATCTACATCAATTGTTTTGTAATGTGACAAAACTACATTAATTCTAAGTATGTATGTCAATTTTTAGATTAATTCCTTTAGACGTTTATTTTTAAGAATCTTATCAAACTACGAATTGACAATTTAAATTTTTGTAAACATCAACTGAATTTTTTTATTTTTATACAAACAGAGTAAAATGTATGTTAAATTTGTGATTCATGATGTATAACGTAATTAGAAGCTTCCATATTATATTTTTTTGCAATAACCTAGCGTACTCTTGACCTACCACAATATACTGGCCTTCTGAGCTGCAGTCCTTGATTAACTTACGGTTTATTAGGATAGGTCAGGATAACGCCAGGTCAATATACTGTATCTTGAGGTAGGTCAAGAGTACGCTAGGGAAATTTATTAAGCATTACAGTAAGTCAGGATTAATAAAGAATTTATTGGAAAATAATAATATGCTTAAAAATATTTCACATTTTTTTTGTGTGCCTTTCTATAAACAACCCTTAATATTAAAAATGTTTCACCACGTGATGAACGAGATTCAAATTCAACAAATATATGAAAAAATACTAAAAATTTTGAAGGAAAAAATTGACACAATTACAGGCTTCAAATCAGTCTCGAAAAATCTCAAGAAGAAGTTTTTAGGAAATTTATAAGATTAATTAGCAACTAGGAATTTTCTAATAAAATAACATTGAAAAACAGTAGCAAATACTTTGGATTTTGATGGGATAATGTTATTGAAGATAAGATTAAGGAATGCTAGAAAATTGTAGAAATCCCGAGAAAAAGAAAATTCAGAGAAATTTTATAAAATTTAATACCAATTTGAGAAAAATATAATAAAATAAAACAATAAATGCTGGAAATTCTAAAATGTTTTAAAAAGTTACTAACAAACTCAAAAACAGATCAGAAAAATCAGAAAACCATTTTTAGAAAGTTTTAAAAATGAATGAAGTAAAAACAAGTCAACTGACAAAATAATATAGAAAAATAATTCTTGAATTTATGAAGATTAATTTCTAAAAATTTCTTTCACAAATTAGTCAAGAAGTAAAGTTTATCAAAAATTTGGAGATTGATAAAAAAGCAAACATTTGCTAAAGGCACTAGAATTTTAAATATAAGTTTCTAAAATACTTTGACAAAATTTGCCAAAAGACAAAAATCTCGAGAAAATTAGTATTCCAATTTATTGTCGGCATCTCTTTTTTTTTAAAAATTGCATTTCATTATTGACAACATTTTTGATTAAAGCCAATTTTCCTTAAAAACTCTAAAATACTGCTAGAAAATAATAGAGGATAAACTGTAATACCAACTTTTGATTATTGAAAACAAGAAATGATCACTAAATTTCGGGTTGAGTAATGTGAAGTTATATATTATGATGAAACGAAAATAAAATTAATTAACCATTGATAATGAGTACATAGTACTCGAAATGTACATCTGGTATTAATAAAAATTATAAGTGAAGTAAGAAATTTTATTTTCGTTTCATCACAAGAAATGATGAAAAAGTTTTTAGAAATATCTGACAAAATTCATTTATTTATTTACTTATTTAGGTTTAATCGGACATGATTATATTATTTAGGATATAAATATTTTGTATACATCAGAAATTTAAAGGAAAAACACACATAAATAAATGTTTGTAAATGAAACCACGTTTTTAACTTTGTTGTCACACAAAGTTAAAAAAGTGTTTTCATTTATATTCGACATGTGTAATGCAGTAGACCCCTCAAGAATAATAAAATAAAAGTTTCTTAGGAAAAGAATAAAACTGAATTATATTACTCGGATAATTTTTGATACAACAATAGAAAAAATACAAGAAATCACTGTAATTATAAAAGAAAATAATAATAATATTTATTGGTGCTTATCATATTTGTGTTACACAGGTCAATGATCTTTCTAGAAGGGTGCAATAAAATTAAGCCAAAAGCGAGAAGCCAAATAATTTAAAGTTTCCAGAAAGTGATTTTAGAAAATTTCGAGAAAATAGATAAAATTAGGTTAAAAATCGATAACCAGAAGAAGAAGATAAAGGCTATTTAAAATTATTGTTATTGTTATAATTATATTCTATCTTCAATAAAGGTGTTTCCCTTTCTACATAAAATTAAATACCAACTTTGGGAAAATATTTATGAAATAAAACAATAAAGTACTAAAAACTGTAACGTTCTAAAAATCTCAAGAGAAAATGAGGTAGTGTATGTGAGTATGTCAGTAATTTGAAGAAATTTTAGGGAAAAGCTTTTAGAAAATTCTGAAACCAACTAAAACCAACATTAAAAAAATTCGAACAAAAAAAAATAATTTTGAAGTATTGGTACTTAGTTTCTCGCTTATCTATATCAATTATTTTACACTGTCTTAAAATTATATTAATTCTAAGTGCATTTGTAAATTTTTAGACGACTTCCCTTGATGGTTTATTTTTTAGAATTTTTTAAACTACGAATTAACAATTTCAACTTAAGCACATTTCAAGTTTTGTTTATAGTACATCTATATCAGTTGTTTTGTAGTATGTTAAAACTACATTAATTATAAGTATATTTCATAATAAATTTCAAGTGTTGGCATTTTGTTTATAGTATACATCAATTGTTTTGTAATATGATAAAAGTACATTATTTTAAGTATATTTGTCTGTAGTGGTTCATTTTTGAGAATTAATAATTCGAATTTTGATGAAAGGATAATAAGTACTTCCAGTTAGTATATATTTAATTTTATTTTCCGGACTAGTTTCGATGCTTTAATGCATCATCTTCAGCGGGAAAACTACAAATGTTACATTAAATTTTCATAAATATAAAGTTTCAAGTGTTGAAATTTTGTTTATAGTTTGTCTAAATCAATTGTTTTGTTATATATTAAAACTACATTAATTCTAAGAATATTTGTCAATTTTTAGACCAATTACTTCATCGATTTATTTTATATAATTTTTCAAACTACGAATTAATAATTTCAAGTTTCGCAAATATCAAATTTAAAGTATTGGAATTTTGTATTTAGTTTATCTACATCCATTATTTTGTAATATGGTAAAACTACATTAATTTTAAGTACATTTGTAAATTTTTAGAATAATTCCTTCAGTTGTTTATTTTCTAGGATTTTTCAAACTACGAATTGACAATTTCAATTTTCGAAAACATCAAGTTTAAAGTGTTGGCATTTTGTTTATAGTTTATTATCTATGTCAATTATTTTACACTATCTTAAAAATATATTAATTCTAAGTGCATTTGAAAACTTTTAGATGAATTCCTTCGGTGGTTTATTTTTTTATAATTTTTTCAACTACGAATTAACAATTTCAACTTAAGCACATTTCAAGTTTGAGGTACTTGCATTTTATTTCTAGTACATCCACATCAATTGTTTTACAATATTTAAAAACTGTATTAATTTTAAATAAATTTTCCAATTTTTAGACTAATTCCATTAGTAGTTTATTTTTTTAGAATTTTTCAAACTACGAATTAATAATTCGAATTTTCGCAAATATAAAGTTTCAAGCGTTGGCGTTTTGTTTATAGTTTGTCTACATCAATTGTTTCGTAATATGATAAAACTACATTAATTCTAAATATATTTGTCAATTTTTAGAATAATTCCTTGAGTTGTTTATTTTCTAGGGTTTTTTAAACTACGAATTGACAATTTCAATTTTCGAAAACATCAAGATTAAAGTCTTGGCATTTTGTTTATAGTTTTATCTATATCAATTATTTTACACTATCTTAAAAATATATTAATTCTAAGTGCATTTGAAAACTTTTAGATGAATTCCTTCGGTGGTTTATTTTTTATAATTTTTTCAACTACGAATTAACAATTTTAACTTAAGCACATTTCAAGTTTGAAGTATTTGCATTTTGTTTATAGAAAATCTACATTAATTGTTTTACAGTATCTAAAAACTGTATTAATTTTAAATGAATTTGTGATTTTTTAGACTAATTCCTTTAGTAGTTTATTTTTTAGAATTTTTTAAACTTCGAATTAACGTTTTCAGTTTTCGCAAACATTAAGTTTAAAGTGTTGGCATTTTGTTTATAGTTTATCTACATCAATTCTTTTATAATATGTTAAAACTACATTCATTCTAAGTATATTTGCCAATTTACAGACTAATATCTTCAGTGGTTATTTTTTTAGAATTTTTTAAACTACGAACTGACAATTTCAGTTTTCGCAAATATCAAGTTTCAAGTGTTGGCATTTTGTGTACAGTATATCTACGTCAATTATTTTGTAGTAAGAGGTGAAAAGAGATCATATGAGATAAATAAATACCTGGAGCTTGTGATTAACGACTGATTGTAATGAATAGAAGATCACAGCTGCTTCGGATGATATACGGAGAGTAATCGTACCAACTATATTATATAGAGGTGTTATATGGGCTGAAAGAAGAAACGACAGTAGAATTTGAAGAAAAAAACACCTCATAATAGCGAAATAAGCATGTCTTTTGTTGATAACCATAGTATGTAGGAATTCTCTTGCGGTATAACATATGTAAAGAGTGATAGGTTATTGGAAAAAAGCGTAAGTGGAGAGAGGACTGCTGAGTTACAGAGGTAAGTATAGAGAAGACTATTTACACCAATTTTATGGCTGTAAATGAGCAAGTTACAGCTGTCAGCAGCAAAAGGGTTAAACTACTGATAAGACATTGAATTTTAAGGGCATATAACTAGAGGTAATTCAAATATTTCTAAATAAAACACAAAAAACATTTCTTTGGTCTTAGACTAGGGCACATAGGCCTGCGCTACAGAAGATTGCAGATTTAACACAAGCAAGTTGTCGATGTCAGCAGCAAGTGGATTTAACTACTAATTGAAAATTAGAGGTTCAGACTGAATTAAAAGATATTTGAATATAGTACAGAAACCATTTCGTTTGTTTTAGACTAAGGCATATAGGCTTGCGCTACAGAAGATTGCGCTTTTACCACCACTTGACATTAAGGCATGATGAAAATAGGAAGTGACAGGCTGAGGAAAAGACAGTTTTGTTGCAGAGAAGACTTTTGACGTTAGATATCTGTAAGGACGAAGAAGGTGTACGTAGAGTGGACCGTTTATACTGACGGTACATCTATATGTACAAAGGACGAACGTGGAACTATAGTTTACCGATTTTGTCAAAATTCTCTCTAAAAATTCAAGTAATTTTGCTTTATTTTATCGTAATTATATGGTAACCTTTTTACATTTTTTTTATTAATGTCTTTTCTAAATTGCAAGAATTTTTTTAGCTTGAAGCAATTTTTTCCAAGTTTTCATCATCCACTCAAGATTATTTCAGCATTAAATTTTATCGAACTTTTTCAGCAATATCTCTTCTAGAGAAATAAAATTTTTCTTACGAATTACGTAATTATTCTTCAAGTGTTTTCCACATTCCCAATAAGTTCTAATTAATTCTTCCAGGATTTTCTATAATTTTTTGCTTTAATTTATATTTGTTGAAATTACGAGAATTTTCTTTGAGGTTTCTAGAATTTTCTAAAAAGATTTTCCTACCAGTGATATTTCTGTAAATAATAATTTCTTAATATGTTGGATGCATGAAGCCATAATTTTGTGATACATCTTGAATCAGGAACTTTGTCAAATGATAAAAAAATCAAGTGAAATCTGACATTTCCATCGTAAAGTTTAATATTTTTGATGTTATTTTGAAGTGCAAGCGTTTTCCGTGTGTGACATTAACAAAGAAGTTTTATTTATCATTTAATAGCGTTCTTATTAATTTCTTGTTTCAGAGCATAAAAGACTGGCTCAAAGGCTCAAAGGGAATAAAATTAAATTCTTATGTTTATATTTAAGGAAAAATAAATAATAACTAACATCTCAGTCGTTATTAATATAATTAAAAACTTAATTTATAATTTAAAAATACGAAAAGGTTTCGTAAAATTATTCAATTATACTCCAAGTGGGTATTTTCTTGAAACCCGAACTTAATTTATGTTTAATCAGATGATATATAATAATAATGAAGATGTTTTTTTAACCTACGGCCCAGAAATGTCTAAGATATGACACTAAAAAAGCCCTATTCGTCAACATTGTCTTCTCTAGTCACCTATATATATATATATATATATATATATATATATATATACATATATATATATATATATATATATATATATATATATATATATACGAGTACAACATCTTTATTAACAAACAAAAATACAGATAACACAGTTTAGTCTGTTAAATGGCTATCGACCAATAGTTACCTATTAATTTGTTAACCAAAAACTTTAGCTTTCACGATTTTCAAAGAAAAAACTGTATAGAATCACTCGGACAACATATAATAATTCACAAATTTACTCCTTACAGGTCAAAACAACTCCCGAGCCTTCTTGCTATCATCACCCTCTAATGATGTAAAAAAATTTACCCTCATCAATTATAATCCCATCGGAATTGATGTTTTGCTACAAGACAAAAGCAATTTATAAGATTGTGGCCTTATTCTTCATCATCTTCTAAAAGCTATTATTTTATCACCAAACTATTGCGACCCTCCATAAAGGCAACAGCAACGATAAAGTCAATTGAAGCATTATCC
This sequence comes from Ontholestes murinus, assembly GCA_963969525.1. Taxonomy (NCBI): domain Eukaryota; kingdom Metazoa; phylum Arthropoda; class Insecta; order Coleoptera; family Staphylinidae; genus Ontholestes; species Ontholestes murinus. The sequence goes on from OZ018387.1 coordinate 4,420,929, forward strand.
TCTATCTATTGACAATATTATTTTGGGTGAAGTAAATGCAATTAAAGATTTGGGAGTTATTTCTGACTGTAAATTATTATTTAGCACATCACATTTATTTGTAATCAAGGGGCAAACATGTTGAGCTATGCCAAAAGAAAGTCCAATGATTTATCACATTACGCCTTTAAATTGGTATATTTTCCATTTGTATGATCAATGATGCTTTTTGTTTGGATAATTTTTAAAAATTTGTTAGAAAATGTGAAAGATATTTTTATCGATCACATTTAATGGTTATAGTACGGTTTATTTAGGGTTATTTGAGTTGGACAACAACAAGTTTATTTCTTGAATGTTGTCGGCGTTAACTTGGTGGTACATTTTAATAAGATAATTAAAACACTTTAACTTTGTTTTACCACAAAAAAACAAAGTTAAAGTGTTTTAATTAACAAGTTTATTGTATGAAGATTACATTTTCAATTTTTTTATAAACTAATATGAAATATTGTCCAAATATATAAAGAGATGAACAAGAGATTAGAATAAAGAAGTCCATGTTCACAAATAGTATAGTTGAAAATTCATAGACTGACGAAGTTAATAGTAAAGTACTGCAACTACTAATGAGACACAGAAGGCTAAGTGCATATTAATAGAAGTAAATTTGATAAAAAGCCATCTGGTCTTTGTCGTAGATGGTAACAGGATATAACGTTCACGGAAGGGACGTTATTTTCGGTGTAGAGAGAAAACAATCTTCTACAATACGGTAAAATATCTGACGTAACAAGAATGGTCGAAAACATAGATGGTCATTTACACCAATGGTATAAATGCATACGTAGCAATGGGAATGTACAGAAGCTGACAAAACCATATTTGTAGGCGCAGCTCGTGGCCAACAAAAGAGCGACAGAAGATGTCGTAAAAATTAGAAAACTGTCCATTATGACTAGGCACGAACACACATACGACCGTAGTCAAGGCTAAGTGGATTAGAACAGAATATTGTTTATGGTGGACGAAGGAACATTCTTGTACAGAACGAAGTAACAATGTTTCACCACGGAATAAGTGAGAATTTAATTCATCGTATTGAAGGAAAGTAGGAAGATGTAAGGCTGAAACAGCGGCGGAAATAATGGAGGAAAACCTTGATATACTGAGGATTAAGGCAGTGCAGTTATATGAGGAAAACCTTTTAGGGACAGAAATAACATGGTGATACGGCCATCATAATACTTTCCCTATATTTTTCTCGAAAACTATGTGGTCTACGCAAAAAATGTAGATGCATTGTTGTTGTTTCCATAATGTTTTTATTTCTTCGGCTATAGGTATGTATTTTTTTTAGTTTTTGTCTGTGTTTCGTTTGTGTGCTCTTGTCATTAAGTACGGCTATTTCTATAAGATGTTGTTTTCGTTTTTTTTATAAACCAATACAATGTCTACTATTGTTTTGTCTGTGAGTATTGATTTGTCGTAATATATATTATATTCCGGGATGTCGATAACAGATTCTGGTATATATTTGTCGTAGAGCTCTTTGATTGAATTTTGTTGTTGACTGTTTATTGTTTTTGATTGGATGATTTATTATCAAGTTGCAAAAACAAACACAAAATAATTGCATTTTTTACTTTTACTATATACAAAATGGTGATGTGACCATCATAATACTTTCCCTACATTTTTGTCGAAAACTATGAGGTTTACGCAAAAAGGCTATTCTAAATAGTGTGCTCAAATTTAGATTTCTTACAATTACTTTATTATATAAATTTCATGTCCCTCGTGTTCCTATATATAATCTATCTTTTGTCTTTTATCTTCAATATTCTGTTTGTTATGTTTATGCTTCTTATTTTCTTATCTGCCTTCTATCATATGTAATCTACCTTTAATTTTTTGTTTTTTTCTCTTTTTCAACTATTATCTACCTTCTGCTTTATGTAATCCAACCTTTGATTTATGTTTTTTATTTTCGTTATTCTGTGTCTTATTTTTGACTTCTATATGTCATCAATATCATTTGTCTTCTGCTTCTTATAACGAAGAATACTAGAGAATGTAAGAAATAATTATATCTAAATAAAAGTTATAAATTTAATCTATCATCTCCCAACTTTAGCCAAAGATTATTATTCATCTTCTGTTATTAAACTTCTACCCTTTATCTTATAAATCTTTAATATTTTATCTTGCAATTTATTATTATCTGTCATCTTCTATCCTTCACCAAAAATATCATCTCTCTTTTACGAAGATGCAGGCGCATTTTAAACCCGAATGGCATGGGATTAAACTCGCAATCTCCTAGTGGAGTACTTAAAGCAGGTCTTTTTTCAATCTGAAGGATCTACCTAATACCAGAACAATAAATGAAGTGTCCAAACATATTCAAGATTTCGTTTAGCTTATGATAAACTCTATCAATATTAAAAGCTTATTAGCTCTTCGGATTAGTTTTTTAAGAGACTAGCCAATCCGTGCATGTCAACAAAAAAGATGATGGGCTAATAATATTTTCTTTCAGCATTTGTCTACTTGAACATTTACTTCCATATTATATATTTCTCAATTTTTGTTTCGTTGGAAGCTGTATGCTTTTTAAAATTTAATATTTGTTCTATGGTGTCAGGTATTTTATAGAAGTATAAAAAGTATCGGTTTTTAGGAAGTGAGAATTATTGTTACGGTACTGAGATTTGTGACGTTTGATTTAAATTCACTATTGTGCAAATAGATGCTGAAGTAAGTTAGTAATTTACTAAGAGGATTGTTAAGCTTTAGGTACTGTTAGAGCATGGGAAATTGGGACCATTGTAGGAAATATTAAGAAGGATTAACGTAGAAATCATCAGGATTGTAAACATTCAAGCAGAAGTGAAGATAAAGGGAATCCTTAGAGCAGACTTTATTTAAGAGTAAAACAATAAGATTTTATATTAACTGGATAATTAAATTATATTATTACAACACTTACGGATCAGTTTAAATCTATTTTAATACACATCTGAGTAATTGAAGACAAAGATGAATTTTACGATGAGATTATATTGATATGCTACGTTTCTTTGATATTAATGCCAGATTTATCAAAATTTCATCCGCAGATTTTATGAAATTAATAATAAAGCATCAAGATACTACGAAGGATAGTTAGTTTTGATACTTAAACCATCAGTACAGCTTTTAAATAGTGAAACAAAACCAAATTAAGATAATCCAAAAATGTTTCACCACGGGTTAAGTGAGAAACTAATTAACCACATTAGTACAGCACTTTAGACTATTCATGATAATCAAAAAATTGTTAATATTGTCATACGTTTACTTCCTTTGCAATGAGTTAAATTAAATGCATCGAATGAATTATTAACGAAAATAATGTCATAATCTAGACTTTACATCTATAAAATGTAATTTATTTATTCGCCGCTTCTAGTTGTAGTTTTTATTGATAAAACCTTAAGATTAAAGTTTCATCTTAAAAGGATCATTTGTTTTGAGATACATTGCCCACCGACATTCTCATTCACAAAAACAATACTTTTCCTATATTCTATATGGTGAAAGTGAAAAGGAAAAATTGAGAGAACACTGTACTACGCAGTGCAATCAAAAGAGGTGGAGGTTGGAGACATCAGTAGCGAAGCCATGCAACTAGTAATGCGACACTGAAGGTCGATGGCATATTACAGAAGGCTTACCCTGGGTAAGACAGACGAGTGTGCGCGTGCGGATAGAACCAGGAAATAGTAGCAATGAAATATTGTTAGAGAGGTCTTAAAGGGAAAACAAGAAAGTATGGTATTCATTAGGGTCACTTTAAGTGCGGAAACGAAGCTGCGAATAATTTTGGTAGCTGTAACCGATATGAAAGAGTAAGAGCTAGAAGGGTGTCAGAGGAGATAATAGAAGTTCTTTAACACCTGTTAATTTTTGGAATTCGTGTTGCTTGACGGAAGTGGCAGCCAAAGTACCGTATCGTGCATCCCCAACAGGTTTCCGAAAACTAATCTTTGTGTAACGCCTACCGCGATATTGTGGGCCCTGTATCCCAAGTTGCTATAGTATACTAGGATTCGGTCCCTAGAATAGCTCTCTACAATAAGCCTGATGTATTTCGCAACATCCAATCTCCTCAGCACTGCTGGGATAGCGTCCCAGATCGGCGAGTTGAATACGTTACAATTACTTCAGGAATAGTTATGCAGGATAGGAAAAGGAAGTGATAATAATGATGGGTGCCCACTGTAGGGTGAGTACTGGAATAGACACTCCAGTGACATTAGAAATGCTCATGGAGATTTTTCAGGAGGACGACGCGATAAACTGGACAATGCCTGCAATCATAGTTGGTCCACAAGGAGGGCTTCTTTACCCGTAAGACAATACTAGAACAGAACATACTCAATGAATGGACAAGATATTACCATAAAAATCCCATCTATTATCTGAGCGTTGCACTAGTTTCCTTTTTGGGTTGATATCCACCAGCAAATAATAGTAAAATGTCAACAGCGACAATTATAACAAAATAATAATAATCAATGGATGGACATGCTGTCCCTATTCATTTAATAGCTATAAAAACTAAGAGAAGACTAGACGAAGTTGTGTAATTGATTCTAATCCTGCTCATCAACACAAATCGTTTTGTTTTTCTGATCAAATCTCCCTACACTAAAATAGAAATATAACTCAGTGGCTACACTCTAGATAATGATCGCTATAGTAAGATAATGTCTGGAAAAATTGTTTAATTTTTAATTATATTGCAATTCAATGACTCTACAAAATCTATTGAAATTCCTGATTTTCAATAGAACCTTGATGTATATACTATATTTAATAATTATAAACATTACCACACACATCTATATCTTTTTTGAATAATAAAATATTGCCTCATTGAATTTTTCTTTTCTAATCATTATGCACTTGGTAAGTGATAAAAAAATTAGGTTAAAATTTCAATACAGTGAGTAATTAATTTCGCGGGTTGACATGTGTGTAGATAAGGTATTATTGTATTATTGCAAATGGCAAAATCTGTGGGCTAATTGATAAGTGTCTTGGCTGGCCAGCACTGGAGGCTATTTAGATAAATTGTTTGAATAAAACTGTTTAAAAAGGCCAAGGACGCTTTTACCATATATTAGCGACTCTATATATAAATTAAGTATATTTAATAATTTCCTCGTGGCCTAAAGATTTATGAAAAATCAATAATAAATTTTTAGAAAAATAGTAACATGTTTATAATATAATTATTCATCACACATTTATATTAAAGTTAATTGGTTTCTTTATATAAATCACATTAAAAATCGTACAAAAAAATTTAATTCCATCCCCGATGTTGTGTATTGGTGTGTGTGGCTTGTGTGTGTGTATAAACGTATAAAGCATAGCAATTGTAGGCGCAGTAAAGTATACATCGAATGAAATGAACGATGCCCAGTCACGTTTAGAAGACTCGCGCCCAGCGGGGTGCACACGTTTCGATTTTTTTTTTCGAGTAAAAATTCAAAATGAACTCAATTTATTTTAGTTATACATCCTCTTTCGCATACAAGTTTACTCATTTCTTTACTATAAAGATCTATGTTCCCGTTTGCCTCTGCCTGAAATGTATAAATTTTAACGGATAAATAAGATCACGTTGCACTATATTACATGAGATATTAATACTATACTACTACCAATGATTCTATATCATTTCTTATTTAATTATTACCATTAGCACTAATTACATCGCAGAAAGGATAAAATTCAAAATTCAATATCTGGAAAATGATGAAATTTCCAAAACATCTGAAAAAATTTACGAAGGAGAAACAGTTTCCGACGTTACCCAGAAGCAAAGGAAATCGTTGCAATTGATTCAATAGATTGGTCATAGTTCAAATAAATATGTGGCTTGTGGTGGTATTCCGCAAGGATTAAAATTGGGACCAATGATTTTTTAAGCATATTAATAACATTTATTCCAAACAATATCTGTAAAGATTTTGAAGATAGTTAAAGATTATATCGTCACTCCATTTTTCTATTCGTATTCAAAGTTTAGAAAAAGTTTTTTAAAAACGCCGAGAAGATTCAAGAATTAGTTTTTTTTTAAAGTTTGTAAATATAAAGAATGAGAAAACAGTTTTATTGTAAATCCTTGCATAATTGGTGTATATTCTATTATTTCTACTACCAAAACTTTCCCCAAATCGGAGTATAAAGTATAGAACTTCTTAAATTGAATTATAAGTTTTTAATCATAAAAATGAAAAAAGGTAGTTTTGAGAAAATCTCACCATTTGTTATTAGTAAAATTGTAGGTGCTGTCATGTTAAAAATATTAAAACGTCATGGTTCTCTAATGATTACCACTGTTACTGAAAAATAGAGTAACAATTTTTTGCAATGTAGCTAAATGGGGTTTTTTGACATTGCAGACATTGCGGTAGAATCACACAGAACTTTAAATGTCTCTAAAGGAGTCATTTATTGTTTTGATTATTGCACGGATGAGGTGATTTTGTCTGAACTAAAATTTCGGGATGTACATTCATTAGCTTCATTTGCTTTAATATAACATTCAATGCCTTTATAATCTGGGAATACGACCATTCACACCAAATCCCCTTAGATGTTTTAATGTTTTAATTGCCAACAGTTCGGTCAAGTATCAGACAAATGTAGCAATAACTCGGTATGTGCCCAAGGTGACCATCTCCCATATGATGGTAGTTGCCCGATTTCATTTAAATGTTCCCAATTGAGTACGCTATACAGAAGATTCGAGCAGAGGATCGCATTTCCTATTTTGAAGCGAAACGAATCAATTCAATATGCCCCATATCGTTTCTGATGATAAGTCATTTGCCAAAGTCAAATTATACTAATACTAAATGCGATGTTCAAAGTTCCCGACGTACCAAAACCACTAAACAGTGCAAAAACTAAAAAAAAAAATAACGTCGAGACACCGAAATTAAAAAAGTTTTGAAATTAAAGAAAGAAGCAGATGAATCCATAAAAAAATGAGGTCAATGAGTCGCCCTGAAGATATGATTGCAGATGACCTTATGGATGTAGAACAGGCCAAGTTGTTTGCTGGTCCGGATCGCCTTAAGCTCTAACTTATGTAAAATGCTTGAACAAATGATGAATCGTAGGTTGGCGTGGTTTTTGGAGTCGAAAAATCTGATTTCCAGGCACAACGTGGTTTTCATGGCATCATTCAATAATATAACATCTCGTATCTTTGGAAACCGTTATACAGAATGCTTTCATCACCAGGCAACATTTGGTTGCGGTCTTGTTTGACACAGAGAGAGCCTATGATACTACATGGTGATACGGTATTCTAAGAATCTCATATATATATTTGTAAATATCTTTGGTCTTCTTTCTTAAATAATGCACATTCAAACAAATTATTAAAAAACTATTAATAAAATTTTGGCGGAAGAAGTTCAAGCGGAGTTCACAATTAAATATGTTCTTCCACTCAAACACAATCCTTCACCATGATGTTAAGGCAGCAATGATCCTTATTGACATCTGGAATATTTGATTTCTATTTTGGTTTCTTCTTTTATCACCTTTTTCTTAGAGATTATTTTGGCTGTTAAGGTCAACTCGACAGATATTCGCGAAAAACTGCGTTTTTTCTTGAGAATCATTTTATTTTATTAACATTATCAGATGTGTATATACAAGATAATGGTGTCCTCAAGGTTCTGTTCTCAGTCTGAAATTTTTTAACGTTGTAATAAATGGGATTATTAATATGATTAAAGATTCTGGTGGGACTCTTCTGTACGTAGACTACTTAACAATTTTCTGCTCGACAAATTCTCTACCTGGAGCTGAAAGGCAACTATAATTCACCATTGACAGAAATACTCAAATGGACGTTTCGAATATCTTGCATAAAAACAAAGTGTGTCCACTTCCATCGCCTTTGAGAGAATACTGCAGTTTCTCACCTTTCCGTCGTCCGCGTTCTAATCATGGTCGTTCTCTCGGTCAAATACCTTCCTCTTGTATTTAACTCTAGGCTATCTTGGAAACACCACTTCTCTTACTTGAGAGGAAAATATGTGCGATCAATAAATGCCCTCGAAGTTTTAGCGAAGTTTAAGCAATGCTTAGATTATATAGCGCTCTTATACGATCCCAAGTTGACTACAGCTACAGTTGTTTAGAGTTGGGCTAGAGAGTCATTCCTCCGGACCATCAATACCGTTAATAATACTCATAACACGACCAGTCCAGTCGTCAGTCAGTTACCTTTGAGTTATCGGAGGAAGACGCTTATATTTTATTATGTTCAGTTCTGCATGCCAAACGAAATCATCACACACATGAACGTGTTTTCTCAGCACAATAATTTGAGTTGTATGTTCTTTCACAGCACCGTACGAAACCCTTGGGAATTAGGTTGCGAACAAACTAATCTAGTCTAGAACAAACTATTTTTTTCCTATAAGTCTTTTCCCGTGAATAATTACACGCCCATGTATGAATATCTTATTATACTCTTACCCTAAATCATCTGCAAACCTCGCCTTCTTGTAGCAAAAGTTTTTGTCTTTTGTAGGAACAGTCAGAGATTGTTGCCGAATCTTCACTGATAGGTCCAAGTCATCGGATTCCTGGAGGTGCATTTCGTGGGTTCAAGTTACCCATAATGTGAAGTACATTTACTTTAGAAGATACTGCAATTATCGAGGCTTTGCGGTAATTGCAACATACTCCAATAAGAGAATTATTGAATTGACGAGGTGGATACATAACACATTGAAATTTATTGTTGGACACTGGAACATGTTTCACCACATAGTGGCTTCATCAGGCAGATAAAAACAGTTTTCAACAATAAATGTAAAACCCTCTCAACTGTGTTGTGTTATAAAGAGAAATATATTTTTGTCGGACGCTCTCAGCGTTTTGCAAAGAGTGGGTCCACCATCATCTCTCACAGCACAATTCACACGAAAATGATTTATCCTTTTATTGGATTCCCAGCCACGTAGAGATTATTGGGAATGAGCAGGTAGATCGAGGGTCAAATTGAAGCCTGGAGGAGTGGAATTTTAAAAGAAATTATTATCACCAGTAATTTCCAAGCATATGTGACCAAAGTTATTGAGGCAATGTGGGAATCAGAATGGCGTAGAACGGAAAGTAATTAGCTGCGACCAATTAAAAATACCTTTACCGCCTCGGATTCGTCATTTAGAAGCATCCGTCATGAGAAGGTAATTCTAGCACGACTAAGGATTGGACCTCAAATTGGACACATTCCGCTACAATATGTCTCACGCGGAATGTGTCCAATTTGATTTTAGACTCAAGACAGCTTTCTGGAATTTAAGGAAGTCCGAAATCTTCTGCGGCGTTAGCTTTGAGCCAGTCCTTTATGCTCTGAAACAAGAAATTATTAAGAACTTTATCAAATTATAAATAAAACTTACTTTGTTAATGTCAGACACGGAAAACGCTCGCACTTCAAAATGTTCAGAGTACGAATAACGTCAAAAATATGAAACTTTACGATGGAAATGTCAGATTTCACCTGATTTTTTATCATTTGATAAAGTTCCTGATTCAAGATATATTACAAAGTTATGGCTTCATGCATCCAACATATTTAGAAATTATTATTTACATAAATATCACTGGTAGAAAAAACCTCAAAGAAAATTCTCGTAATTTCAACAAATATAAATTAAATCCTCGTAGAATTAATTAGAACTTATTGGGAAAGTGGAAAACACTTGAAGAATAATTATGTAATTCGTAAAAAAAATTCTAATTCTCTAGAAGAGATATTGCTGAAAAAGTTCGATAAAATTAAATGCTGAAATAATCTTGAGTGGATGATGAAAACTTTAGAATTTTGAAAAAAATTGCTTGAAGCTAAAAAAATTCTTGCAATTTAGAAAAGACATTAATAAAAAAAAAATGTAAAAAGGTTACCATATAATTACGATAAAATAAAGCAAAATTACTAGAATGTTTAAAGAGAATTTTGGCAAAACCGGTAAAGTATAGTTCCACGTTCATCCTTTGTACATATAGCTGTACCGTTAGTATAAATGGTCCACTCTATCTATACCTTTTTCGTCTTTACAAATATCTCACGCCAAAAGTTTTCTCTGTACCAGATCTTTAATCTATTCCTCGGACACTCTTTCCTCATAGCCTGTCACTTCCTTTATGTCATGTGCTGTTAGAAAAGCAATCTTTTGTAGCGCAATCCTATATGCCTTAGTCTAAGACAAAAGAAATGGTTTCTTTGCTATATTCTGATAATTTTTTATTCAGCCTGAACCTCTAATTTTACGACTTCAGAATATCAGTAGTTGAAATCCTCTTGCTGCTGACATCGACCACTTGCTCGTGTTAAATCAGCAATCTTCTGTAGCGTAGGCCTATGTGCCATAGTCTAAGACCAAAAAAATGGTTTCTGTGCTTTATTTAGAAATATTTGTATTTCCTCTAGTTATATGCCCTTAGAATTCAATGTTTTATCAGTAGTTGAAACTTTTTGCTTCTGACATCTGTAACTTGCTTATTTACAGCCATAAAATTGGTGTGAAAAGTCTTCTCTATCCTCACCCCTGTGCCTCAACAGTCCTCTCTCCACTTACGCACTTTTCCAATAACATATAACTCTTTACATATGTTATACCGCAAGAGCATTCGTACACACTCTGGTTATCAACAAAAGGAATGCTTATTTCGCTTCTTTCAGGTGTTTTTTCTTTAAATCCTACTGTTGTTTCTTCTTTTTACCCATATAATACCTCTGTATAATATAGTTGGTACGATTACTCTCCGTATATCATCCGAAGCAGCTGTGATCATATTTTGCCACCACCGTTCTTCTATTCATTACAATCAATCGTTAATCACAAGCTCCAGGTATTTATTAATCTCATATGATCTCTTTTCACCTCTTACTACAAAATAATTGACGTAGATAAACTGTACACAAAATGCCAACACTTGAAATTTGATATTTGCGAAAACTGAAATTGTTCATTCGTAGTTTGAAAAAAAAAAGATTTGATGGTAGAGATCACTCAATAATATATCAAGAGAACCAAATCAAATGTCACTTTTGCTATTAAAAAGTGAACCTTAGGTGTGAAAAGTGCAATTTTGGGTTACATTTTTTATTTGGTTAATATTTTAATATTCAGCAGTATCTGGTCCTTTGCTACAGAGTCTGTCTATACTGTAGACAACCAATCTAGTGTGATGGAACTGTCCTAAATTTTTTAAACAGAACATTATCCTGAAATTATTTATTTCTAAATTTAAACTGGATTCTGATTTTAGAATTTTAATTTTAACTTGATATTGTTTATTGTCTTTCTTTTCGTGTTCTTCATCGTCAAGATGACTTTTTAAAAAGAATCCAAGGCATATTATATCATTAGAAGAAACACGAAAATATTTCGTAATATCTACAACAAATATTTTCGTGTTTTTTCTAATTATTAGTTAATTTTCTACAACGTAAAGGACTTATATATTTTATTAGCATATTATATCGTTTATGAATCACCATCTGAGTCGCTCTTAGTAGTGTTCTTAGTTCTCTTGTCAATTCCTTCCTTTCACTGACCAAGTGATGACAATTTTACAATAGGTAGACAAGGCTGAACATTTGTTGAGCAACAACGAATGTTCAGATTTATTCACCTATTGTAAAATTAAAATCATTTTTTGCAAGTAATTAGCACAGCAAGTTCCCTATTTTTTCGTGCCGTTCTTCGACTCATCTTCCTATTTTAAAAATAAATCAGATTTTTAGTTTAGGCTTCAACCCTTTACTTTATCTCTTCTGTCATGATTGCTTCATCCGTTGATGGCTGTTCGTTTTCGCAGATGTTCTGTCTGTACCCTGAGAAAAGCATCTATCTGTAATCGACATTATTCTACCCTATCGTTTCTGTTATTTATAGCACAGCAGGTTTCAACGAATTACCCCTAATAACAGCTTTCTCGGGTAATTTCCCAAGGGTCTATCCAGCGTTCGCATATGTTATGTCTATTCTGTCTACACCATAAGATAACAGTTTCTAATAATAATAAGATTTTGGGTCGTTGCTATCAGCATGGACTTACAGTTTCTTATTATTCTTAGCATGGCGGGTTTCAAGGAAATCAATGCAACAATGTTGGTTGGTCAGCAGTCCTAATAACAGCTTTCTCGTCACTCCCATTGCTCATCAGCCTAGCTAACACTCATGCCTACTTGCTATAAACCTTCTGTACTAGTGACGTTTAATTCAAGTGTCTCAAGGATCAAGCAAGCGATGATTGAGCAGTTGAAGTATTCTGCAGATTGGATAATTAGTCTTCATTATTAAAGATTTAAAGACGATTAACCCAAGATATGGACGATAGAGTGAGGTCTGTCATTATTGAGTGAAAGGGAATGTGAGCATTTTGAAGGAATTATTTGTATTCAATGAAAATCAATGTTTTGGAAATTCTTGGACAATTTTTAACGTAGTGAAATAGGTCTTATATTATCTGTTGTCAGGTAAGAGTGGAGAATACTGAATGTGACTATAATGCTGCTTACTTCTTGGCCATCCTCGGCGGAAAAGCTTCCCCAGCTTCTTGAGACATTGAAAAAATGTCTGAGCTCAAAGGCACATACATCAGTGAACTTTTTGCTCAAGGTCGTGAAAAGTTGAGCTCAATGCCAGTGGAAGGTAGTGCTGCTGCATCTGCTGTTGCTCCAGCTGTCGATGAAAAGAAGGAAACAAAGAAATAGTAGAAAAGAGAAGAATCTGAGGATGAAGATGATTGCGATTACGAACTTGTACAATGTAAGTTGTTTTTTATTCCTTAATTTTTTGATAAAAACTTTTTTAACAAACCTAATAATATGAATATTTTGGGAGATAGACGTCGGAGCCAAATAAATTGTGAGAAGTAGCGTTAAGGCTTAACCTTGAAGAATGTTTTGTTTTATAGACAAGAGAAAATAAATTGATTGGTAAATTTTAATTTGAGCAGTTCTGTTTGAAAGAAATTTATAAACCAAGAGATTGACGTAATTTGAAGAGGTAATACTTAAAGAGAAGACCTAAAAAGATGGCCACTTTGTGATCTTTAAGGTGACAACTAATATCCAAAGTTGCCACCTTAAAGATAAAAGATTTATAAGACTTTCCTTGAACAAATCCAAATTGGCAGTGTAGAATAGAAATTTAAGTAGATGAGATTTTTTTATTTAATGAGGAGTACTAGAATATCTCATGTTGATGATGATGTTTGGTAATGGAATACGCCTCTGGGTTTATGGATGTATGTATTCAGATCAAGATTTCGTACTGATTTTAAAAGCAAAAGCTAAAATTTTTATGAATGTATGAATCTTATTTTGATTTTTTAAATCTAATCCTAGTAAGGTTATATTTTCTATTTACATTTATAGAAGTACAATTTCACTTTCCACCCAACACCGTCCGGTTATTGATTACGCACTCCTCCGGCAGCGAATCCCGTATATCCCCCGATTGTCTCCAGGAAAGGAGTTTTGATTAATGACGTTAATTTGTGGCCGTGTTGCTCGCGTAGACAATGCACGTTTACATCCGATAAAAAAAAAAATAATAACAGAGAAACGTCGCCATCGTAATAACAGGCATAAATAAGCGGCTCTTTCACTCGTTCCTCTCGATTCACCAATCAATCACACATCAATCGGGCGTCGGACTGAACCCGTGGCATTTGAATATGAACGCCACCTCCTCAAAGTCTCTTTCTCTACGGAGATGACGGCGAAAAAAAAAACGGCGAAATTTACATACAAAGATTTTCAATTAATGAAGTTAGTAAAGTTGAAAGGATGTTAAGATTTATTTGAAATTTTACAACAAAATCTTTATAATAATTTACAATCTATACATATAATGATTGTCCATTGTAAAAAAAATCGGAATAGGAGTAGTTTATTGATTTTTGTTCACTTGGAGACATAGTAGTTTTTTTCAGCTGTACACCGAAAGATAATTAAAGATAACTAGATAGTACTAATAGAGTCTGCATACAGAAAAAAACACATTAGAATATTGATGTGGACAAATATATATATTACTTTGCAAAAATATTAATTAAGACAAAAGATGGCTAAGTTTCGATCCTTGGGGCACCTTTTGTGGTACCTAAAGAAACTAACAGTTTACGCAATTTTAAGTAGCTATATTCATTCGCCCGTTTTTTCTTTGAGTAAAAATTACAATATCTATTTTAATTAATTAATAATAATAATGAAAAACCTGTTCGGTAAAATTAGACTCTTCATCAACAACCACCATCATCATCTTATATAGTTGAGTAGGCGCGCTTGAGAATTCTCCACCGTGCTGGCGTAAAATTGAATTTATGGAAATTTTATTGATTGATATTAATACCCGCACGGATAACCAACACGAAATACCGATCGCATTCCGCACAATGTAAATCCCCGTGCGCATTTAGTTTGAAGGGTGCCATTAATAACGGCCAGCGCGGAATAATTAAAGACAGCGCCTCGTATAAAATTCTGAAATTGTGCCAGCATAATAAATTATCGGTGCATCGCGTAAAATATTTTATACGTACCGGAAGTATTAACGCGCAATTTCCATTTCTATATAATGCATGTAATAATGGAGAGATGAGAAATGATGCCGTAATAATATCAATCATTGTTGGCTGTCACCGGTTATACATATTGTTGTTGTTTTTTTTTTTCCACCGGGCTGCAAATGGGTCACGCTTTCTCAATTGATTTGATTTTCTATTGATTAGAGCTCGAGTCGATTCGCGAATCGGATGGCCTTCGGTTTAGAAATTTCGCCGCTCTTGTACTGAATTTTTTCGGTGAGATGTAAGAGCTTTAAATAACAAGCCTTTTTGACATTCAGTTAAATAATTAACGTAACCATTTATCAAAACTAAATCAATCAAATTTTCATCTTAATGATGGATTTGTAGATGAGATTTTAAATTTTCATCTGTGCAAACAAAATTTCTTCTATACTTCCTCATAAATTCCTTATTATTACAATTACATCACACGCCCACGTATTCGTCTCAATTTCAGTTACGCAAAGCGTCATAAACAACAATTAATTATAATTTACAGATTACCAACAGCGCACGCAACGTGAATGGACTGTTGGTCCCATCTTCAATTTTCATAACAAACAAACACTTGCGAAAAGCAATAACTGCGTGAGAGACTATCGCTCGGCAATTGTGACGAATTATTAATTTTACATAACGCCTCGGATATGTGGGGTAACGATATTTTTTCGTTCTTTGCGTCATTTCTTCGGATGCTCCCACAAAAATAAGCGGCTTCTATTGTTTATTTTAATTGCATCACACGGTCGCAATTATTTCACAAGAAATAATTGATTTTAATGTGTTAATATTTTTAATAGACTCAATTAAATTTGTGCATGTTAATAAATAACACAGAAAGCAATTTAAATTTCTGTATGTTCCATCAGCAGTAGCCAATGAATAGTGTTCCACTGTTTCATCGGCTCTACATTGACCTCACCTCGGGGGGGTTTTCAATGAGGCAACGGATTGCCCCCTGAAAACATTAGATAATCACGGCGCATGCGGTTATTTCATGTTACACGTCGGCAATATATCATTTTGTCTTTTTTTTTTTGTAACCATTGTAATTTATAAACGTTGCACATTCATTCAAATATTTGACGCCATTTAAATTTAAAATCTTAAGAGAGAATATTTAACAATAGAAACAAATACATAATTACGATATTGCCATAAAATATCTATTTAAACCAGAGAGTTAAATACTTAAAAGTAAATCTCGCAAGGTAGAGCGAAAAACAGCAAGGGAGAGCGGGAAAGAACAAATGAGAGAGCGAAAGAGAACAAGAGATAACAAACGTAGTCGATGAAGAGCATAAGTGAGGAAGGGATAGCGAAAATGTGTACGAGAGAAAGAGAGAGAGAGCAAAAAAGAGCATGGCAGAGAGAAAGTGAGATATAACAAGTTCAATCTCACTTGTGAGAGCCAAAATTGAAGAACAAAGAGTAGGACGGAGCTGAATTGAGCAAAGCAGAACTAAAGTGAGCTAGGGAGAGCAAAAATAAGTTTTGAAGAGCAAAAGAGAGCAAGATAAAGCAAAACAGTGCAAGGAATAGCAATCAAGAGCAATAGAGAGCGAACAAAAGCAAAAATGAACATAAAAAGAAAAATAATGAGCAAGAAGAGCAAAAGGTAAGGAAGAGAAAGTATAAGAGAGCATCAAAGAGCAAATGAGAGCAAAAATGAATAAGAGAGAGACTAAAAAAGCGAAAGTGTGCAAGTGGAAGCATAAGAGAGCACCATAAAGGAAGGAAGAGCAAAAGTGAGCGAAACAGAACAAGTGAGAAAGAAAAAGGACAAGGAAGATCAAGTTAAATTAAGGGAGAGCGAACATTAACAAGTGGAAGCGAAATAGAGTAAGGGAGAGCGAATATGAGCAGAAGAGAGCAAAAGAGAACAAGACAGAACGGCGATAGCGAGTATAGGATAGCAAAGTAGAGCAAATAAGAGCGAAATTAAGCAAGATAATGTATAAGAGAGCAAAAAAAAGCAAAAGACAATAACAGAGAGCAAGAAAGAGGGAAAGTGACCAAGGGGAACAAGGAAAAGCAAAATAGAAAAAGGGAAAGCGAAAGTTAACAAGGGAGCGCGCATAAGAACAAAGGAGAGCGAAAAAGAGAGCAAGAGAGAATAAGGGAGAACGTAAGTGAGCATATAAAAGCGAAAATGAGCAATGGAGAGCAAGGGACAGCAAAAAAAGCAAGGGAAAGCAAGAGAAAAACGAAGCGCGAAAGAGAGCAAAATATAGCAAGACAGAGCGAAGAAAATTATTCTATGATGTTCTCTGCTTATATATGATGATCTCTTCTGTTCTCTGCCGTTTTCTTCTGTTTTTATTGTTTTTTGATGTTCTCTGCTTTTCTCTGATTTTCTCTGTCCTTTTCTGCTACTACAGCCCTCTGCTGTTCTTTTGCTAAGAGAGCAACAGAGAATATCAGATAACTGAGCAAAATAGATCGAAAAAGAGCAATGGAAAGCGAAAGAGAGTTAGTAAAATCAAGGGAGACCAAGGGAGAACGTGAGCAAAGGAGAGCGAAAGATAGCAAGAGAGGGCAAATATTAGAACAAAGAGAGAACAAGGGAGAGCGAAAGAGGACAAGAGAGCGAATGTGAACAAAGGAGAGCAAAAAGAGCATCGGAGAGTGAAAGAGAGCAAGGAAGAGCAAAAAAGACCAAGGGAGAGCTAAAGAGAACAAGGAAGAGCGAAAGAGAGCAAAGGAGACCTGATAGCAAGAGAAATTTAAAGAAAGCAACGGAAAGCGATTTTCTTTACTGTTTTCTGATATTCTTTACTTTTTTCTGATTTTCTCTGCTGTTCATTTGCTTGAAGAGGAGATATCAGATAACATCAGAGAAGTGAAGTGAACAGCAGAAAACAGCAATGAGCAGGAGAGAGCAGCAAAGAAAATCAGAGAACAGCAAAGATTATCCGAGAATAGAAGATATTAGAAAGGGACTCTGTTTTCTCTAGGAAGACCGACACTGAGTGCAAAACTCAGCAAAAGAGAGCAAGAGAGAGCGAGGGAGAGCGAAGGAGAACAAGAGTGAACAAAAGTGAGAAAGGGAGAGCGAAAGTGAGCAAAAGAGATCGAAAAAGAGCAATGGATAGCGAAAGAGAGCTAGTAAAATCAAGGGAGACCAAGAGAGAGCGAAAGGAGCATTGGAGAACAAACGAAGGCAAGTAAGATAGTAGGAAATAGCAAAAGAGAGAGCAATATAGAGAACGCAATGATGCAAGAAAGAGAGATCAAAAGGGAACAATAGAGAGAAAAGGAGAGCTAACGAAAATAGTTGAAAACAAAAGTGAGCAAGGGAGAGCAAAAGTTAGAGAAAAAGAGCGAATAAGATCAATGGGGAGCGAAAGAGAGAGCAAACAAAGCAAGGAAGGGCAAATCAAAGCAAAGGTGAGCAATGTTCTATGATGTTCCTTGCTATTCTCTGTTTTTATCTGATGTTACCTTCTGTTCTCTACTGTTTTCTTCTATTCTTTACTGTTTTCTGATGTTCTCTGATTTTCTATGATATTCTCTGCTACTTTTTTATGTTTTGTGCTGCTCTTAGTAGTTACTTGCTATTTTCTGTTGTTTTCTGCTATTCTATGATGTTCTCTGATGTTCTTTGACATTCTCTAACGTTCTCTGCTTTTCTCTGATTTTTTGCAGTTTCAGGTCCAAGTTCCAGTTATTTCTTAATGTTATTAAGAAAGTGATTTCCTGATTAGAGTGACACACCCTTTGTAGTTTTTGTAGAAATTCATGTAAGCTCTCCCTCCAGAAACCTAACCGGCTCCAGTGAAAGAAGTGGATACAGCAAGAAGGTGTTTGCACCTTATTGCATCCTCACGTACCTGGGAAGCATTCTCGGCTGTGTACGTACCCAAAAGTTCGATCATGATGTTCACTTTGATTACTCTTAATTAATACTCCATGAAGTAGTCTATAAAGTTTTTAAAGTTGTTTGCTGAACGGTTGACACTGGCTGAATTGCTGCTTAAGATGTTCGACATTCTTGAATTCTAAGCGAACATGATCTGTTTGTTTTGTAATTACTACTAAGTCCTCTGCTTTCCTCTGTTATTCGCTACTTTTCTCATCCGTTCTGTCTGTTTTTTTTGATGTTTTTTTCTATTCTCTTGTGTTTCCTCTGTTCATTGATGTTCTCTGCTGTTGAAGAGAATAGCAGACAATAGCAGAGAAAAGTAAAGAACGGCACAGAACAGCATAGTACAGCAGGGAACATCTGAGAACATCCGAGAGTAGCAGTCGAGAAGAACAAAAAACAACAGAAATCATCAGAGAATAACATACAAAATGGCATAGTACAAAAAAGAACATCATATAACAGCAGAGAGTAACAGGGAACATCAGAGAACAGCAATAAACAGCGGAGAAAATCAGATAGTAGCAGAAAATAGTACAAAATCGCAAAGAAAAGCAGAGAACATCATAGAAGAGCAAAAAACAGCACAGATCATTAGAGAACATCAGAGACAGCAGTCGAGAAAAACAGAGATTATCAGAAAATATCAGAGAACAGCAGAGAACAACACAAAACAGAATAAAACAACATATAAGAACAGAGATTAGCAGGGAACATCACAGAATATGAGAGAATAGCAAAAACATTAGAGGAGAGCAAAATATAGCAGAGAACAGCAGAGAGAAGCAGAAAAAGCAAAGAAAAGCAGAGAACATCGGAGAAGAGCAAAGAACAGAAGAGAACATCAGATGACACATGAGAACATTACTTCTTTACTGTTTTCTATTTTTGCTGCTACTTTTTAATGTTTTGTGCTGCTCTCTGCTGTTCTCTGCTATTTTTTATTGCTTTTCGCTATTATATTATGTAATCTAGTTTTTTTCTGCTATTCTCTTCTATTCTCTGATGTTTTCTTCTGTTCTCTGCTGTTCTCCGACATTCTCTGACGTACTCTGCTTTTCTCTGATTTTCTTTGCTGGTTTTTGCTTTTCTCTTTTGTTCGGTTGTGTTCTCTACTATATTCTGCTATTGTCTGATGTTCACTGCTGTGATTTAGTGCTATATAAAGTACTCAACTTTTTTGTGCTATTCTCTGCTGTTCTTTGTTGTTCGCTGATGTTTTTTCTGTCCTCTGGCGTTCTTTCTGTTCTCTGATGTTCTATTTTCTCCTCTGCTGTTGAAGAGGAAAGCAGACAACAGCAGCAAAAAGCAAATAACGACAGATAATTGCGAAGATTGGTAAAGAGCGTCAGAGAACATAAGATAAAAGTAGATAATATCAGAAAACAGCAGGGAGCAGCAAATAACCTCAGACCTCAACACCTTTTTGTATTTCCATTGATCTCTGATTTCTTTTGTTGAGAAGTAAAGCAGAAAACACGAAAGAAACGCAAAGAACGACAAAGGACAGCATAGTGCAGCAGGGAGCAGCATAGAACTTCAGAGAACTATCAGAAAACAGGATAGAATGGCAGAGAACAACACAGAACAGTTGAGAAAATCATACAAATTAAATGCAATTGATTACATTAAAAGATCACCTGTACATAATTAGTCATTTTAAAATTAACTCAAACTTGATGTACCATTACATGTCATTAAATACTGGTAATTCCTAACAATACAAAGATCCCTTGTCATATTTGCTCTACCCTGTATAGTTTGTAAATTATGCAATTTTACTAATAAACTAGGATTAAACATTTCTGGAAGGGTTCTCAGCAATGTTGATGAGACAGTACTGAAAACTATCCGATTTGTAGCTGTAGAACGGACTTCAACAACAACAGAGAATATCAGAGAACATCAGAGAACATGAGATGAGAGCAGATAACATTACAGAAAAGCAAAGTACAACAGAAAATAGTAGAAAACATCATAGAACAGCAATGAACACCAAAGAAAAGCATATAATAACAGAGAATAAGAAAAAAATAGCAGAGAACATCAGAGAAGAACAAAAAACAGAGGAGAACAAAAGAAAACATCTCTGTTGTTTAGTGTTTTCTACTGTTTTCTTATATTTTATTTTGTAATCTGCTTTTTTCTGCTATTCTCTCCTGTTCTCTGATGTTTTTTTTTCTGTTTTTGCTGTTCTCTGATCTTCTCTAAAATTCACTGCTTTTCTCTGATTTTCTTCGTGGTTCTCTGTTTCTACACTTTTCTAATATTAACTGTTGTTCTTTGCTGTTATCTGAAGTACTCTGCTTTTCTTTGCTGAACATCATATATCAACAGAGAATAGCAAGGAAGATAAAAGGACATGAAGGAACAGCAGAAAACATTAGAGCAGAGCAAAGTACAGCAGAAAACAGCAGCGAACATCACAGAACAGCAATGAACAGCAGAAAAAAGAAGAGAATTGTAGAAAAATAGCTAAGAAAAGCAGAGAAGATTAGAGAAGAGTAAAGAACATCAGATAACATGATAATATTTCTTCTGCTCTTTACTGTTTTTTTGATTTTCTCTGCTCTTTTCTGATTTTCTCTGCCGTTTTTTGCTACTTTTTGATGTTTTGTGTTGCTCTCTGCTGTTCTCTGCTATTTTCTGTTATTTTGTGCTATTCTCTACTGACATCTGCTTTTTCTGCAATTCTCTCCTATTCTTTGATGTTTTCTTCTGTTCTCTGCTGTTCTCTGGCGTTATCTTTTTACTGGTTTTTCCTCATTTATTCTGTGCTGTTGTTTACTGTTTTTTGCTCTTCTCTGATGTTCACTGCTGTTCTTTGCTGTTATATGAAGTACTCTGCTTTTCTGTGCTATTATCTGCTGTTCTTTGCTGTTTTCTGATGTTTCTTCTGTTCTCTGGTGTTCTCTTTTATACTCTGCTGTTGAAGATAAAAGCAGAAAACAGCAGATAAAAACAATGAATGCCAGAGAATGTCAGAAAATAATTTGGAACACCAGAGAACAGCAGAGCACCGAACCTCGGAGAACATCTTCTTGATATTTCTTATGTTCTTTGCTGTTACTGAGTAAAACAGAGAATACCAGAGCATAGTACAGAAGGGATCAGCACAGAACATAGACAATAGCAGCAGAGAAAAACAGAGACTATCAGAAAACATCAGATAACACCATAGAACATCACATAACAGAAGGGAACATCATGTAACAGCTGAGAATAGCTGGGAACATCAGAGAACATGAGAGAACAGTAGAAAACTTTAGAGAAGAGCAAACTACAGCGCAGAAAATAGCAGAGACTATCAGAGAACAGATAATGTCTTGGAATAGTAAAAAAATAGCAGAGAAGAACACCAACAAAAAGCAGAGAACATTGGAGAACAACACAAAATAGCAGAGAAAAGCTGAGAGCATCAGAAAAGGACCAGAGAATAGCAAAGGACAGCAATAAGCAGCAAAACAATATTAAAACTATGACAGCAAAGAATAGTAAAAATTAGCAAAGAACATCAGAGAACAGCAGAAAATTTAATTGGAAATTCAAAAAATAGTAAACATCTTTAACAAAAAAGTTCTCACTCTCAATTCTTGTGGCGAAAGTTCTACTCCAAAATTCTCTCAATGTCGAATCATAAAATGATTTACTAATATGGACTTTTGCCCTAGAAAAAGGAAAAAAATTGCATTATTTGACATCATCAATTTTTAGTTAATAATTAATTCATAAATAATAAATATATATATATATATATATAAATAAATGTATCCTTAATACATCTACTTGAGTGGATAAATACTGACAATTTAGGGGAACTGTCAACAGTAAAAATTATAACAATATTAATAATATTTCATAATTTATTTAAACTGCCAATATCCATTATTATAACACAGACATTATGGTTTAATATAATAAAAAAAACAGGTATATTGACCTTTAAATCAATTCGTTATCGATTTTTTATGCGTAACCACTAACGCTCGTTCAAAATGGCAAACGTTTACACGAAGGAAAAAATTCTAATTATTACGTATTTTATAAATTCTTCATCTAGAGGGAACGACATAATGCCATTTTCTCTACCGTGTCGGTACTGTGAGAACGGTAACCGTGAGTTTTCCATTTCATTGACAATCTTTATTGTTATTTATTGTTGCTGTTATGAAGTATCGGAATGTTAATGTTATACTTTCTATTCCCGTGAATATATTAAACATAGAGATAGACATAAAGAAATATTATCAAAAAGCGTTTCCGTGACGGCAGCACTGTGCAATACACGTACAGATAATGACTGGTATTATTCTGATTGTAATAATTATACCAAGCGGAAATGGAATCGATCGATTGGGTTGAACTTTTTTTTCAACCTATTCTTTTGAAACCTTATTGATTATTAAAAAAAATTTAGAACTGAACTTCCTCAATGTGCAAAATTTAACAAAAAACAACTTGTAAAATCCATAATTTGACTATAATATTTCATGAATAATTTTCGAAAATTTTCAAACATTTCACAGTGAAACAAACAATGTAAGTTTGATAATGACCAGCTAAATTGTGTCGAAACTGTAGTCACTAAGAATAATAACGTGTGTGATATAAACTAAGTTTTTCTGTCTTATTTAAAGTTATAAAATATTTATAAATCACCTATTATTTAACTATTTTATAATATTGGGCATTATTTACTTACTTAATCGAAGGATATAATTAAGTAAGTAAGTTAGAGATCATGCCCAATATTTGAGTTAAATTTTGGATTTTACAAGTTTTTTTTTAAATTTTAGACATTAGAGAAGTTCAATTCGACGTTTTTTTTCTATAATCAATTATGTTTCAAATGAATCGTAAATTATAAATTAAATATTACCAACAAATTGATTGTTTCAGTATCCAAGATAAAAAAAATCAATTAGTACCGAATAAGTCCTCGACATAAATTGTTCAAATCAACAGTGTCCAAATAAGAAACACGAGCAGCATTCATCCACGTCGTAAACCTTTTCTTCTCCCAAAGAAAACGAAACGAGACTCGTCCGAGAAAGAGAAGCAAAAAAAAAAATCAACAAGCCCGTCCAAAAGTGGTGATGTTCTCGTTAAACAATTAACACTTCCAACTCCGGACGAAAAAGAAACGGTCGCAACAACCTTCCTAAAAGAGTGTACTGTTTTTCCGCATCACGTAATTTTACGCTTTGGTGATTAGTACTGATCATCTCGATGAGTGATACCTCTCAGGTGCAAACCTTGACGTGCACACACACACACACACACACAATCCTGCGATACCGTCATGGTTCAACGGTAAAACAAAAAATCCTTCAACTGAGCCCGTGTAACGATAAAAGGAACAATGGGTAACGCGCAAAAGTACAATAAACAATTACATCTTCGATTAGATAATCGAGGGAATTTGAATATTGGGGAAACCAATTAACATTACAAATTACAACTTTGTTTTCTTGGTGAATTGGTTTTGGTTAATGCTTCAGTTGATGCTTAAAAGAATCATTAAATTTGCAATATTTTACAATTAATCACGAACTAAAGATATGTCTTTATCAAAATGAAACTACGCTCTAAAAATTTTTGTTTTTTTTGTTGGTAGATTTACTCAGATCGTTTTAATTTCCAAGCAACATATATGTTTTTTACTATATGTTGATCAAGAGGTGGAAATTCCTTGCAATTATTTTTTTTACAACTTCGACGTGGATTATCTCAACAACAGTTCATCTTTAATCGCTTAGTGATGAGTTTCGCGAAGGTCATCCAAAATCTCTTATTTTTCCAGTAGACAATGACCTTCTATGCGAACTGAAAAAATAACAAGTGACTTATCAAGTGACTTATCATGAGATAATACGTACTTGGGTATTAGTAAGACCAGCATATATATTGCATAAACATTTGTACCTCTAAAAATTTGTTCGCGTTGGATCCAAATAAAAGGTTGAAGGTATGGGAACTCTAAAAGAAAAGCCCTTGACTTTATCTCCACAAAGACAAGACATGTATCTACACACCTAAGAATCTGCAGGACGCGTCCTACCACAATTGAGACTTTATAATTGGATGCGACGACAATGCCCACCAAATAGTGTGGGGCAGCAGCGACGCCAACTACAGATGATAATCTCTTCTTGAGTATCTCTAAACTACAACCCTAGAGATAATGAAGAGGGGTTGCGAACCCACCTTAATAAGCCCCACTAGACAAGAGATAATAGACACCACCATCTTCAGTACAGGAGTTATAACCATGGAACGAATCCTGACTCGAAACCCAAAAAGTGTTAACAGCTACCTATCCAAACACCTGAAAGAAGGTATATTCAAGCAGGACCCTGTACATATGGAGGCCGTCTCTCAAATTATAGACCAGCCTTATAGACTATTTTCATGAAGCCTGCCTCTCCAGCAAGGCCCTCACATCTACCAAACCTTTCTAGTAGTGCCTTGAGCTTGACCAAAAAAGTTCAAATTCTCGAAGAGTCTTTAACAAAGACAAGAACTCTCGAATTAAGTAGGACTGGGCCATCTATCCAGAGTGACTTATATATAACCCTCAAAAGAAAACAATGAGCCTCATCTCGTAACTTTTGTTTCCGTATCGTGTCTCCTGCCCGAATATAGTAGGAGTTTGGTGCAGATAATACAGATACTGTGCGGACTGTTTCGGACATGTATTGCAATGCTGTATGTGCCGAGACCATAGAGGGAAGCCAAAGTGGTTTTTATTTTCAAACCAGGACAAATTGATTACACCGCAATCATATAATTTAGACCAATTAGCCTCATGTCTTTTCTTCTAAAGACATTAGAGAGACTATGCGACAATCATTTCAGGGAACAGTGTTGCTTGAATAGCGAGTTGCATCCGAGCCAACACGACTATATGCCATGTGGTATGCAGGATTGAAGAATATATAACAAGGTCTAAACAAGTTTGCGGTAGCCAAAACCACCTCTGAAGGAATGAAATGAATTTTGAGAAGTAGAACTGTAACCACCTCTATAGGGAAAGAAAGCTACCACAAAAAGATATCCACAAGGCGGTATGCTATCTCCGCTTCTGTGGAATATTATTGCGAACGACTTTCTACGGCAACTAAACAATTCAGGATACCATGCTGTGGGTAGCGCAGATAACGTGGGTATCCTGCTCATTGAAAAACACAATTAAATTGTATCATTTATCCTCTAAAATAATCACTCTCCCTAAGGGGAGAATAATAATAAACAGATAAACGATTTAAAAAAAATCATAGATAATATTTAGATGATGACAAATGACAATTGTTAGTTAGTGACACTTGACCATCACAGTTGGTCAGTTGGTCAGTTGATGGATGAAAATTAACATATAATTCTTTACCGATAATAGTTGACACTTTTAAATTGACGGATGAAAGTTGACAGATGATAGTTGATCGATAAAAGTTGACAAATGACAATTAACAACTTGACACTTGACAATTGTTAGATGACACTTGAAATATTGTAAACTTTAAAAATAATTACTTCAACTTAAGATAAACGACAGCAGATGACAAATTACTAGTGGTAGTTTACACTTAACAATCAACTAATGGCAGATAATAGTTGATACGTGACAGTTGATAGATGACAATTGACAGATGACAATTAACAGTTGTCAGACGATAGTTGACAGTTGACAGATAATAGTTTACACGTGTCAGTTGACATAATTGGCACTTGATACAGTTGGCAGATTACAGCAAATGACAGTTGAAAGTTGACTGTTGACAGGTGATAATACTTGACAAATAACCGTTGACAGGTAATAGCTATCACGTGACAGTTGATATAATTGGCACTTGATAAAGATGACAGTTGATAGTTGACAGTTGACTATAGACAGATTACAATTGTAGAAACAGTTGACAGTTAATAGTTAACAGATGACAATTGATATGACAATTAATATATGATTGTTGACAGAAAATAGTTGACAGATAACACTTGACAGATCATAGTTAGCACGTTATAGTTGACAGATATCAGTTGACATATTTGAGACTTGATACAGTTGACAGTTGATAGTTAAATATTGACAGATGACAATTGCAGATAACAGTTGACAGGTAATAGTTTTCAAGTGACAGTTGATATAATTGGTATTTGACACAGATGACATTTGATTATTGGTAGATGGCCGTTGCATATAACAGTTGACAGGTAATATTTAACGTGTGACGGTTGGTATAATTTGCACTTGATACATATGATATTTAACTGTTGTCAAGTGACAGTTGCAGATAACAGTGGACAGGTAATAGTTAACACGTAACGATTAAGATAATTGACTGATTTAAACAACACTTTAAATGTACGTTTAGGTTATGTTTGACAATTAAAATGTCAGTTCATTTATTTGGCACATGTAAGAATCGACCTACGTTTTTGATTGCAACGCCACCCGGGACTGCAATAATTGTTGGACACCCGTTAGTTGCAAATAACAATTGGCTGGTGACAGTTGATAGATAATAGAGTTAACAGATGACAGATGACATAATTGACACTTGATACTAGTTGACAGATGACAGTTGACTGTTGACAGATAATAACAGTTGACAGGTAATAGCTATCACGTGATAATTAATATAATTGATACAGGTGACAATTGAAAGTTGACAGTTGACTATTGACAGATTACAGTTGCAGATAATAGTTAACAAGTGACAGTTGATATAATTGACACTTGTTACAGTTGACAGATGACAGTTGATAGTTAAATATTGACAGAAGACAATTGCAGATAACAGTTGACAGGTAATAGTTAACACTGTTGATACTTAATGATTACAGTTGCAAATAACAGTTAACAGGTGACAGTTGATAAATAATAGTTAACTTGTATCAGTTGACATAATTGGCGCTTGTTACATTTGACAGATGACAGTTGAGGAGAATTCACTGTTGACATAAATAATTGCAGATCACAATTGACAAATAACAGTTGACAGGTAATAGCTATGACGTGACAGTTGATATAATTGTCACTTGATACAGATGACGGTTGACTATTGACAGATTACAGTTGCAGATAATAGTTAACACGTATCAATTGACATAATTGGCACTTGATACAATTGGCAGATGACAAATGACAGTTGACAGTTGACTATTGACAGATTACAGTTGCAAATAGCAGTTGATAGATAATAGTTAAACATATCAGTTGACATAATTGGCACTTAATACAGTTTACAGTTGACTGTTGACAGATGAAAGTTGCAGATAACAGTTTACAGTTGACTGTTGACAAATGAAAGTTTCAGATAACAGTTGACAGTTAATAGATGACGGTCGATAGTTTAGAAATAATAAAAATTAAATGACATTTTTTTTTAATAACGTAATGGAAAAAGATAACATTTGGACGTTGACAGTTGGTCTTTATGTTGTGAATGGCAGATAACAGTTAACACTTGACAATTGACAGATAATAATTGCCACTTGACAGTTGGCAGATGAACGCTAATAGATGACAAACAATAACAGATGACATTTATAATACTAGCAAAACGGATCTATAAACTTTTGAAATAATTAATCCCACTGAAAACAGCTAATAATTAAGATCTGTCAACTGTCATTTGTCAACTGTCACGTATTAACTATTATCCGCCATTAGAGTTGATTGTAAAGTGTAAACTACCACTAATAATTGTATGTCAAGTAGTTTTTAAGTTATGCCCCCTACTGGGCACTGCAAACTAAACAAGCACATCCACAACATAGGTGTGTCGGAAATTCGAGCAAAAAGAGAAGACCCTAAGACACATCCTGTGCGAATATGAGTCGCTCAAGCATTTCAGGTTGTCCGTATTTGGAGAAGAGTGGCCAGATTGGTAAAAGGTAAGCAACACACTACACGGCCAACTACTCGACTTTACAAGTTTAGGTTGACTTGAGAAGATAGGACAAAGAAAAAATGAATGCTCTAAATGCTGCGACCATTTAGTCGACACTAACCATCATCATCAAATGGGGGGCTACCCGTCATTGAGACATGTTAGCACGTTTGTTAATAAGTGTAGTACTAAATAAAGTTATAAACAATAAATAAGTGTCTACATCTTCTATTCGACCTAACACAATTATTCTGTCTACCATACACAAACAGAGAGTAAAACATGGCGTAGTCGAGGTCACATTAGAGGTAGAAAAAGAAGAGTGAGGTTGACAAGAGCAGATTGAAAAATAAATAAAATAGAAACGACTAAAATTTCCCGACCGATGTTCTTTGCTGGTAAAGTGGCTGAAAACTCTCGCAAGTTCAAACAAGCATTCGAAATTTACTTGGTTGAAAGCGAGCCACAAGAGAAGACAAGTCAAGTAAAGGTGGCAATTCATTTAAACGTGATGGGTGAAGAGGCCGTCGAGATCTACAACAACTTCAAATTAAGTTCAGAGGATACACAAAAATATGAAAAGGTAATCGAAGAGTTCGAAACATATATGAATCCGAAGAAGAATGTCATATATGAACGTTTTGTATTCTACAACAGAATAAACTCAAATCAAGAAATTGCGTGGCGTTTGGTAAAATATGTCTTTCTTCCTGATTTGTAACGTTACAATTCCGCCCTACGACATCGTTATCCCGGTTAAATAAAATTCACTTATAGTAGTTCATCACAGGCAATCCTATAAGCGGCCTCTTCTATGATTAGCGACCTCTTCGCCATTTTTGGTGATTGATCATCCAGGCCTTCGATCGATTAAGACGCCCGTTATTATTGTGCGTATTTAGTCGGCTTTCTTAGATTAGTTGGCTACGGGGTTTCCAGAAGCTCCGCTTGCTGTTTTGCAACGGGTTTTGGTGATAGCTTCGAGTTTTTTTGCGATTGGGAAAAAAGCAAATAACCCATTTCCCAAGATAAATCTTGAACCATAGGCTGATGGAAGTTAATTCAGCATCTTAGCATCGCATATTGTCGTCGTTTCATTTGTAGAAATTTTCATTCATTTAAGTTGAATTGGAAAGAGATAATAATCGCTGGGAACCAAATCTGAGCTACAAGGTGGATGACATCGAACCACATGTTATGCAAAGCAGCCAATGCAACACGACTCTTGTTTCATGCAAGACCAGGACACCATTGATTAATTTTCCTCTTCTTTTCTCTCTGACAGCCTCTTATACCTGCTTTAAAATTGAAGCGTATTATTCTACGGTTACACTTTTACACCTTTTTTTTCTCATAATCAATCAACAAAATTTCTTCTGTGTCTCAGAAAACTATTGCCATGAGTTTTCCCGCCGACTGTGGCACCTTGAATTTCTTAGGTAGTGGTGTACCCATTTTATGTCACTGTATGGAATATTGCTTAGACTCATTGCTTAGATAGTGATGAATCCAAGTTTCATCACCATTACCAATTCACTCCAAGAAACCTTCTTTGACTTAATAAAACTGGTTCCAAAATATTTATTTTGTTAAACATTTTATATATGCCTCTAAAAAAGTTTCATACTATAAAGATGAAATAACTCCTAGAAATCTCACATTTAACATATTATAGAGGCATCCTAGTTGCCTGCTTTCTTTGTATTGTTTAAAGTTTTCCTGGCTTGCATCTTAATGAGACCTAAAACCTACTTCCACTAGGATACGTCTCTGGACTCATACATCTTTAGGATGCTATTTATTTTATTATTTTATTTTATCTTATTTTACTTACTTTACAAGTTCTATTAAAAAAATATATATAAAAATATGTACACAAATTCACTTATTCAAAAATTTTAAACATAGAACTTGAAGGTGGAGTTCACATGCCCTCGTGTTCTTCCACTCGACCCATTATAGTTGTTGGTACCTAGTGTTAACTCGCCAAAAATATTTTCCAAAAATGTATATAACTTTTTATTAGAATTAGAACCATACAGCATAAAAGAATTTTTAGAACATAAGAAGTAGACGAAAACATATCTGTTTCATCTGTATTTATGTATATATGTATTGTAATCAAATAAGTATGTAGATAAATATAGATATCAAATTAGCAATTAAGTAGCTTGTAAGTTTTAGATTAGGCACTGACACCATTTCATTTTGTACATTATTGTAATGACACTTTGAAATAAAGAATATTATTATTATTATTAATACATTGGCCATTTTTGGTATTTTAGGTCCAATTTCTGTAGACCCTTTTTTTATGTGTTATGTCATTTTGACATTTTTTAATCTTCTTTTTTGTTCTGAGCAGAACATCTTTCTTTGTGGCCTTTATTTCGAACTCAATCTGCAATTTTGAATTGTACTTGCTGTGAAAATAGCCCTACCTCTTAATAATATCTAAATTGATAAAGATAATGAATTCAAGAAGTTCCTTACGTCTATTACTTGTTTCCTCGCCGCCCTATACCATGTTGTGGGCGTTGACATCGCAGCCCAGAGTCTAATTACCTCCTCCTATGGTGGTGGTTTGCTTTGATCCTTTAGTAAGTACCTGCCAATCAAGACTTTTTGTTACAGGAGAAATGATGATCATAGATTTGAGTTCAACCATCCCAATGATATTGACTATTATACAGACCTTGGAGATACAAGACCTTCGTGTTCATATAGAAGAAACTGTTTCAGAAGAAATAAATATCATTGGATATATTTTATACATTCACAAAGTGCACAAGAGACTCAACCACCAACAGCTTCACCTTCTCCTCAAAAAGAAAAAACAAACAGGACAAATCCTACAAAGACTAAAAACGTAAAAATGAGAGAACTACTGACAAGGATGATGAGGGTGACGATGGTGACGGTTTAAGCTAATTAAATATTGTTAGCAGTAAAGACGTCGTAACAACAAACACTAGCCGAATTATCCTTAGATGGCTATGATTTGAACGATCCTTTAATTGATGATTTCAAAAATGAATTCCAGATAGACTCAGATGAAGGAAATTCCTGGGAACATACGAATAGTACCCTGCTACCCTAAAGATATAATCAGGTCGCAGTGCTGTAAGAATGTCTATAGCCAAAACTACCTCGTCTAATCTAATGTAATCTAATGTCAAACTGAACTATTTATATACTATATAAAATTATATAAACTTCTATGCCTGTGGGAGTGTGAGTCATGAATTGTAGAGATTTTTCTCTTCATGGTTTTGCTCTGTATATTCAACTAACAGTTATGTAATTCCTGGACTTTTAAAAATACACCAAAAAGTTATACTAAACTAACTAAAACACATATAAAATTTATTTAAGTTATTTATTCAGTAAAACAGTTAAGAATGCTGAAAGATTTAATTCTGGGATGAGTGCCACTTACCTACCCTATATTTAAAATTAAAAACAAATTACAAATGCTGCTTTTGTATCACTTTTCTTAAGATCAAAATAGTACTTTAATAGTATCTTTTATGGAAAGTGGCCTCTAATTTGTTAAATAAATAATTATTTTAAAAAAATTATTAAAATCGTATCGACTACAACTACACTTCCTAATTATTACAACACAAGTTTATATTTATATATTTAATGTTCAATCAATAGAGTTGTTGAAAATATTATGCTGATCAGAGGATGAAGTTACTGTCACCCTTTCACCCTACACACATAATCAAATTTAAATTACAAACATTGTTTTTGTATTATTTTCCCCAATGCATTAACCTAGGTTAATGCATTGTCTATTATGGTAGGTCAGGAGTACAATAGGTCATTGAATTACTTATTGAGGTAAGTCAAGAGTACGTTAGAATAAATAATTACCAAAAGTTTTCTCAGTTTGTAAGATTATATTAAGACTAAGTGCGTTAATCCGTCACCGTTCGCAGTAATTGAATATTTCCTATGGCACTACTCAACACATAAAATTCAACTGAACCGTCAGAAGCACCTTACATTTGTGAATTGGGTTTTATAATTACATTTTCTGTTGAATGGGTATGTGAATCAACAAAATTGTACATCTAAGATACTTAAAACCGTTGCATCCAGAAAAATTCTCTGTTCATTGGTCCGTATTTTTTTGATAACAAAACCGGTAGCGCTGTTACCGTCAAAGGTGTAGCCTATGTCATTGTTTTCAACAAGATAAAACCACATGTCACATAGTACGTGAATCAGCCACTTTACTTGAAACCAAATTTCCTGGTCATGTTATCTCTCAAAGATCTAGTCTCACTAGACTTTCTCCTCTGAGGTCATTTTTATGTCAGCAAACCTGCTACAATCTAGAATTGTAAAAGAAAACATCTGACGTATAATATAGCTTTCGATGAAATAAAATTGAAACTATTACAACATACGACACATTTCATAATGTAAAAGAAAATCGAAAATAAGAAATATTTTTCGGTCCTTCATGATTTCTGTTATTTTGCTCCTACAGATGAGAATTCCGTTCTTTCTGACCTAAAATTAACTTGAGAAACAGGATGGTGGTGACCGTTACTATGTGGTATTTCATTTTCAAATGTAGAATGAAATAAAAGACGTTGTTTTAAGTATATTTTATTAATCTAACTGATCCAAAATATATCACAACATAATGACCTCAAGCATCAATCACATTTTTAAAGATACGGTTTTACAGTTCGTTGTCTAAGACGAGAAAATTCTAGAGTACGATTTGCAATTTCTTTAAATATTAGCGTCCTTAAAATTGTTGTTTTAATCTCTCTGAATCTCCGTTGTATTCCAATCAGTTTCCATGATTGTTTGGTGAACTTGACTGTATTTAGATTCTGCGTTGTTACAGTTCCTTCAATGTTATGAGTTCACCTCACCCGTTCGATATAGAAGTCACATTCTATAACAAAATTCTAAAAAGTTGTAGGAGGATAAGTTACCAGATTGATGGAAAAGCTTTAGTACTAATAATCTGGCAACTTATGCTTCTAGAATTTTTGAATCGCAGTAGCCATTTAAAAGTAAAATTGACTGTCCTTAATATAACATATAATATGTTTGTATTAATTGTAAAAAAGGCGATTGTCGTAATAAAGAGTATTTATTTATTTATTTAATGACAATGCCAGATAATTGTGGGTTTAATGAAGTTTCTAAATATTTTTTTCGGATAAACACTGAAGGTTTTTCTGAATTTAGGAATACCCATCTGGGCTTCTAACTAAGGTTATTAATCATCCCATTACCACAATAAGAATTAATTTAACCCATAAAACCTGTACTCAATCATTTAAAATAGAGTAGGGTAATGCCTTTAACAAAGAACTTAAAAATATCATTCGAGAGTGGTTTTAAAAATTTTGATTGAATAAAACTTGTTAAGTTTTTTTAATACCTATAACTTATATATGAAATTATTATTTATAAAAAAATTTATAAAACGGTCAGGAGTAAACACAAACTTTTTACTAAAAGCTCTTTTGATAAATAACGAAGGCTTAAATTAAAGGCTGCAGTTTACAATCTTTAGGGATTCTTGAAAAATAGCGCCCACGAACAGACATACATAAAGCATCGATTTCAAAACTTGTTAAAATAGACCTAAAAACAGATATTTCCGTTGAAACTGCTTTTCCAAATTTTGCACTTAATACTTTTTCTTCCAGTGAGAGTAAAGTGATCTTCGGATGGACAGTGAGAAGATTATAAGCAGCGCATTCAAACAATTGTCTCATTTTTCTGAAGATACAATAACGATGATCCAGACCAAACTGTAATACCAAAGATTTTTTAGAAAGAAATTAATTAAAACATATTGAATGCAACAATTAATTACAATTGGCAATCGATAAATACAGTTGTACTTTGATAGAAAACCTGAAAAAATGAAAATTACAAAAAAAAGAGAAGTAGTTGTTTCAAAAGTGATTTGTTCTTGTAGTCCTAATAAGACTCATTTGTTGTAGATTCTACGAAAATATTTTCGTGTTTTTTTCTAATTATTAAAAGAAATGTTTTAATTGATTAAATACTTAAATGTAACTGCAAAATATGTTAAGATTATTAAAAATTTATTTAAAAAGATAATTAAATATAACTCAAAAGGGTAAAATGATAGAATTTTGCAGAAATAAATCGATAATAACAATTGAAAAACAATAAGTTATACAATTGTTTTTATTTATTCATTTCAGCCTTATTGTACATGATTACATTATTTAGAACATAAATAAACTGATGTATAAAAAATTAAAGGAAAAACATACATACAATTTTAACACCATGCCGATGGAAGTTCACTCTTTTAGATGATTTTCCACTCAAACCCATAACCTCTCCTTACAGTTAATGCAAAAATATTTTACCAGTGGCAAATCAAATGTCTGATTGATCAACCTGTCGAAACTGTAATAGTAAAGATTTGTGCCAGGTTGTAAACTAGAAAAAGGTCTTTGTGTATCACTTTTTATAATAAAGAGAATGGTTGCGACCGTTACTACGTGGTAATCCATACTTACACTGAATTGAAAAATTCACTATGTTTTAACCACAAATTATTTGTGGTTAAAACATAGTGAATTTTTCAATTCAGTGTACTTTTTATAATGTTTGATGCTGCTACATTAAGTTTAACTCTAACTTTTAAGTAAGGAGGTTTAGTTAAACTTACAGTAGCAACTTATTTTAGGAAGTAGAAAGAATTAAACGCTTTACCTTTCTTTCTACCCTTAAAGTGGCATCTAACACTAAAATAAAACACAATATGAAACTTCAAAATAAAACAACATATAGTTTAACTTTGATAATAGTCTGCGAAGACCGAAACACGTGTCAGTAAATGAAAATAAAAACAATATGGAACAAAACAAGAGTTACTATTTACCCAATATTAATATATATTTCCATCAAGAGTGCAGCGCATCAAGTATTAACTTTACATATAATTTTGTTTGGTATCACTTGTTTAATAACATTTGTAACACTCAAGATACTAAAGGGTTATAAATGTTACTGTCATGCTCAGATTATGTAGCAGGACAGACTTTCAGAGAACAAACAAGAATATTAAGAAATGATTTGATTGAAGAAGAAGCTACAGTGTCGCGAAACAATTGTAGTTAGTTAAATAAAAATTTGAAAAATAAGTATTTAAAAAATATTAATAAAAAACATTAAGACATATGGGCCTTTCTAGACAACTAGTTAACAAACAAAACCTAATTGATTAGAGAGTTTTGGGCAAACCGCTTCTTGCCCAAGCTCCATGATTATAGTCAAACACAGCACTGATAAGTGAAGTCAAGCAATAATTACGTGAAGAACATAAACAAGTTAAAAGATAAAATATATAAGTCCTTTACGTTTAAGTCTTTTAAAGTTTTACTATCTACCACTTATATGGATGACATCACACACCACATCAAAAAAATTAATTTAATTATTATCTTGTGGAGGTTTCGAATTGAGGAAGTGGATGAGTAATAAGCAGGAGGTTCCCTGAAAAATGTTTATTAGAATCAATTTTATAATAAAGCTGTACTGAAGAGATTGAAATATCGAAACACGTGTCTACAGATGGTTATAAAATTGAGTATTGAATTATTTAATTGATTTTGCTAATTTATTTTTAATTACATCAACTTAAATTTATTTCTTGTTCCAAATTACCATAGTATAGTCACTCACAAACTATTTTAACGTACATTCAATCATTTTTAGTTCATTTTACAGAAAGAAATACGTTCAAACTAGTGTTGCTTTGATAGCCTTGCTATTTTGTAACATGCAAATCACTTTTGTATTATTCAATGTCTGTCGAAGTATTAGCTAGAGAAGTAGTTGTTTCAAAGGTGGTTTGTTCTTGTAGTCTTAGACTCATTTGTTGTAGATTTTACGAAATATTTTCGTGTTTTTTTTTAAATTATAAGTTAAGAGATGATGTTTCGGCTAAGACGGTAGCACTAAGAACGTTCCAGAATTTAAAAAGAAAAAAAGCGCGACATCGAGTAAGAAACAAAAGTTTAGGCAAGATTCTAGAGGTAAATTCAAAGTGCCAAGTTCGCGTAGCGTATAAAGTTATGAAGGTCTCTAAGCATACCAAAAGAGATCAAGACGTTCTTCTTTGTGCTAGTGAATACGGCCAAAGAAATAGACTGCGAAGATTTAAAGCATGAATCAAGAAAAAGTAACGTCTAAGAAAATGATTACTAAATGCAGGATACACAAACTACAAAATTTAATAAACATTCGACAACTCACCACTTAAGCTTCTCCGTATTAAGGTCATTTAATTGCTACTGAGTAAAGCTGTTTATCAAGAAAAAATTATAAACTTAATATAAACAATATTTAAGTTTACTTTTCCATCAAGTGTGTAGCAGAGAAAGTGTGAACTTTAAACAATATTTAATGTTGTTTTCTATAGAAGGTAAAAAAGGGTTTACATTATTATACAGCAAGTAAAACGAAGTAGAAACCTTCAAAATAAATAAAGCTTAAATTTCTTAAAAACTACAAACTTTTTACTTATTTATTCCGTGGTGAAATTCATAACTCATAAATTGTAGAATAAGTAAAACCAAATAGATCGAGTTGATTTACCTTATAGTGACACTTCTTCATTGTGCTGATGGATGGATAATGTCAAATTGGACTACTTTGTTGTTCTTTTCGTGTGACACCATAAAAACTTCTATGTTTGTGAGAGTGAGAGTTATAAATTTTAAAAATATTTGTCTCTATGGCTCTATGATGGCTGTATTGCATTCTTTTTCAGGCGTACAAATGAACAACTTTTACTTTACTTGGGGATGATTTCTCAATCCAATATACTACGTTGTTGATCCTTTTAAAATTTGGTATGGACCACCCATTGACGTTTGCAACTTTAGAGAAAGATCTTGAGATCCTTACGGATTAAATATTTACACCATATTTCTATTTTGATAAAAACTGTTGTTCATATTTAAGCCGTAATTTTGCTTTATTATATCATCTTTTATTTATTTAATCGATTCTATATTCTTAAATCTTACATAATCTTCTTCTGCCATTTCTTCCAGTGGAAAAACAATTTTACCAGTAGCCTATAGAATGTTGGGGCGCAATTGCAACTATTTCATACATTCTACAGTCTTAATACTTACATAATATTCTTCTGCTAGTTCTTCCAGTGAGCAGACAAACTTCAAACACAATAAATCGTAAATTTTTAGTGGTTACTGACTAATTACCAATTGTTTATAATTCAATTAATTATACATAAGGTAATTTTTGATTTTAGGAATAATATATACATTCTTTTAAATTAATATATCTACTCCTATTGGGTTAAATATTTATTATTCATCTAGATTAGAACAAATAATGGTATATACCGTGTGTCCCGTTTGAAGACGCATCATAGGGAATTCCCATGTAAACTTTTTAATTGCAGTTTGTATCTCTATTATTGAACGAAAATTATCAAAATAAAATTAAAATGATTCCTTCATCTACTAAAGTTATTTTAGAGGTTTTATTTTTGTTTCAACTTTGGTTTTAATCGAAATACAGCTTAAAAAGTGTGAACAAATATTCGGTAGTAAAGTCCTCAAAATGGTAGTTGCTATGAAAAGTCAGTGTTTGTCATCTAAATTGATTAAGCCACAGACAAGTAATTATTGTAATATTTGAATTAAATTATGATTCAATTCAAAATGAGTGCTTACACCATAAAAAAGTTCAGATCATCAAATTTGTTTTTGTTTGAGTTTTGGCAGACATTCTTCGCGTGATATTAGCGACTTTAGTATAAATTTTAAAACCCGTCCAGTGCCGTGTCAATCAACAATTATTAGAATTAATCAGAAATTTGAGGGGAATGGTTGTGTAAACTGAACATATTGCTAGGATTAGATTATTTAAATTTAACATTTTCAAGCAAGTGGAACAGCAGTGGTGGTGGTACACGAAAAAGTAACAGAGCACAAGTATTTAAAAATAAGCATTTGTAAAATAATTGATAAAACTCCTTTTTAAAAGTAATGATTTATTTGTTATAATTTCTTCAAATAATCCTTTACGTTTATTCTTTACATAAACATTATTTTGAATAGTCTAATAATTGTAATTTAACTGAATACAGTTTTAAAATTTTGTACACAATAAATGAGAAATACTTAAAAGAGTCTTATTTTGTTTAGAACAAGTGTACCTCCTGAGTTAACTCGTTTCAACAAGAATATTGAAGTTGTGCCTTTGAACTTGGCATCTGTAATTTTAGATGTTATATTCTGACTTTTCAAAGCACTGAACTTTTTCTATTGTAGTGTAAGCACTCATTTTGAATTTATTATTTTTTGTGGGTTATACAATTTAGATAGCAAACACTAACTTTTTACAGCAACTACTATTTTGAGAATTTTATTATCCGATATTTGTTCAAACTTTTTAAGCTATATTTCGACTGATACTAAAGATTAAACAAAAATAAAACCTCCAAAATAACTTTAGTAGATGAAGGAATTATTATAATTTTATTCTGATCATTTTCGTTCAATAATAGAGACACAAACTGCAATTAAAAATTTTACATCGGAATTCTCTATGATGCCTCTTCAAACGGAACGCACAGTATAATTAAATAGTGTGAGTTATGAATCATAACTCACGCTATGAATTATAACTCACTGGTATCGATCAGGTTGTCATGTTTTTTTCTTTGAATCTATATTTTCAAGTTAGCTGAAAATTGACAAATGTCAAAAAATATTATATTAAGTTAAATGTTTTACTAAAAGTTGTTATTGTCTTAGATAAAGTATAGTATTCAACTCGTGACAATGACAATAACTCACTTGGATGATTATAGCACTCGCTTAGCGGCTCGTGCTGCAAATTTCATCCGCGTGAGTTATTGCCTAAATTACCACTTGTTGAAAAATATAATTAATTAGTAAATGTATTTTTTGTTAAGTCCTATGGGCTTCTAAAGAGAAGAGAATAAATAATAAATAAAAATCGATAATCCACGTTGGATTCATTTGTTCCGAAAATTAAAAAACTGACGATTCTTAAACAAATAAAGATCAATCTATGTCAACAGTCAATTTAAACCATCCATCTACAACTGCATCGACGTTTACCGAATACAGAGGAGAATCTTCAGGATCTTCATTAGGTTGTTCCCAGCAAGAGGAAAAGGAGCAAACAACATGTACATCTAGCAACGTTGAAAATTACATTGATAAAGTTAAATCTAGTAATGTTAATGTTGATGAAATTTAGAAACTTCGAATTTTAAATTGTTAATGGAAACAAAATAATACTTTTGTGTCACCATATTCTGTACATAAAAAAAGGGGGAAAGGATGTTAAATATTACTTGTCTGAAAAACATTTTAGACAATTTAATTGGTTAATGTTTTCTGATCATTTAAACGGAATCTGTTGCAAATGTTGCTTTTTTTTACAAAATTTGGTGGGTGCACCAACAAGTAGTATTGCAAAAATTAGTATCTCAGCCAGTATCTTAGCCAGTATCTCAGCCAGTATCTTAATATTCAAAATTATCAGGTAAATATGTTGTTTCTATAAGTCATAAAAATACTAAGTATAACCATAAAAATTCAATTGTTTATGCGGAACATTTTATAAAGTCATTCAATACCCCATCACGAGATATAAGAAATAAATTAAATATGGAAAGACTTCGACAAATTGAAGAAAATAGAAATAGATTAAAACTAATAATCAAAAGTATATTTTTTGGGGGGGAACCTTACGAGATCATCGTGACGCTGGTTCTTTCTTAAATACAAAATCTATTACAAACAAGGACAATTTTCATGATAATGATAATTATAATGGTGTTACTCATGACCCTATACTTGAATTTGAACAGATGTTCCGTTATGATGGAAGAATTGAAGGATGCTGTATTGCAGTCATCCTTATCCAACTTTTTTAGAGCACCATGATTAAACCATGCTTTAAATTTGTCCATATCAAAATGTATGCAAATATAGGCTGCTCGATTTGTACTCCCAATTTTC
Organism: Ontholestes murinus; assembly: GCA_963969525.1. Lineage (NCBI taxonomy): Eukaryota > Metazoa > Arthropoda > Insecta > Coleoptera > Staphylinidae > Ontholestes > Ontholestes murinus. The sequence goes on from OZ018387.1 coordinate 4,461,401, forward strand.
ACAGTTATGCTCCGATAATTTTAGAAATACGACGAAATACGAAAACTTTGAGTAAATGGATAAATCTTACGCTAATAACTTGTACCTTTATCCAATAAGAAGAAAAATACCACCACATCGTTTAAACAATTTATAATTTTGCAGTCAAAATTTTAAACGAATTACAAATTGAAATGACGAAACCTCGAATTACCAAATACCAGAGAAATATACCAATCGTGGATCAACCTATTATAGAGGATTATTTTTATTTATCTTTTCCCCTTTTATCCATTGCGGTTGTCGGACTTATTCTCTACAATATGTCTCAGTTATTTTCTTTTACACTTTTTGCCACTGTTGCCTATCTTACGCCATTTGTCTTATTTCTTTCCATTTTATTCCTCTGCTTTTCGCTGCTTGATGTAGTTGCTCGTTCCAACCCTTCCTTGGTCTTCATGATTCATTTTAAATCTAGTATGTATCTTCTAATCTGTATATATGACCCAACCATCCTAATTGTCCCTCTTTTATTGGTTTAATATTGAGCTGTTGAGATGTTTTCCTACTTCTATATTTCGTACTTTGTCTCTTCTTGTAATTCCCTTTATCTTTCTTTGGTTTCACATTTCCATTGTATTGGATTTGCTGTTTTTACTCTCTGTGATTACTCACGATTCACTATTATATAGCAGTGAATGTCTTACAATTCTTTTATATGCTTCTGCTTTTATTGTTCTTGTAACCTCTTTTTCTCTAAGGATGTTTTCTCGATTGTGTTGTAGAACACTCCTACTTTGCATAATTTTCATTTTGTTCTGAATCTATCTTCCCTTTATCCTCTATTGTTGATCCCGGGTATTTGAACTGCTTAACCTGCTCTATCTGTTTTCCGTTTAACTCTATTTTGTGATTGCTCCCTTTGGATGATATTATCGTTGTTTTGGTTTTGTTTATATTTATCTTTTCTAGCTCCTCTTTGTATATTTACAGGTTTTTCTTCGGAATCTGCTATTGTTATTTCGTTGTTTCCTCCATTTGTTTCACCTTCTTCATCTCCACTATGGTCTGTTTCGGTTATTTCGTTAAAGTATTGTTTCCATCTTTCTAATATCTTCGTTATTTCTGTTTAATATATTTCCGTTTTTGTCTTTTATACTTGGTTGGCTTAGTGTCCTTTTATTCCTCATTTGTTTAATTGTGCTGTAAAACATCTTTTGGTTTTCTGTGAACATTTCTCTCAGTTTCTTACCGAACCGCCCCCAGGATTGCTTTTTTGCTATCTTGATTTTGTGTTCCGCTATTTTATTTGCTATTTTATATCTTCTAAAATCTTGTTCTTTTCTTGTCTTTATGTAAGTTTACCAATTCTCTTTTTTTGTTTTTACAAATTATTTTACCTCTTCTGACCACCACCTGTTTTTCTTCCTCTGTTTGTTTGATATAGTGATTGTTCCAGAGCTTTCTTGAGCTGTTTGAGTTATGATTTCTTTAAATTTCTATTTCTTTCTGTTTGTCCTTTTCTCTATTTTTGATTAGTATTTATTCCTAGTTTCTTTCTTTTCAAATTTTGGCTTTTTGTGTTTTTGTTTATTATTGTTCTGCTCCTGTTTTAATTTCTATTTTTACTAAGTAGTGGTCGCTCCCTATTTCAGTTTGTCTTGTTACTTTAACATCTTTCACCTTTTTCCATTCTTCTGCGTCTATTAAGGAGTAGTCTATTATTTCTATCAACTTCTCTAGTGTATTTGTGCATAGTTTTGTGTTTGAATTTTGTGTTTGCCACAATAAGCTTTGCTATAAATAATTATATAATTCTTTTTCCATTTTCGTTTCTGTTCTCATCTCCATACTTTCCCCTGTATCTTTTTTTGCCTTTTTGAACATCGAAAACAACTCACACCATTCAATGTCTGCCTAGGTATTAGCCAGAAAAGAAGTTGTTTCAATAAGTGATTTGTTTTGTAGTCTTAATAAGACTCATTGTTGTAGATTTACGAATGTTTTAGAATTTAGATTAAGATCTCCCACGATTTTATTGTATTTAACATTTTTCTTGTGCTATTTTCTCGCTGTGATGTTTTTTTAGTTGCTTTCTTATTCGTACTCCTTTCCATTAATCGTTATCTTTCGGCATCCTATTCTTACTCTCTTTCCTTTTGATTTTTCTTTTCTTGCTATTTCTCTATATTTTGTACAAATTTTTCTTCATTATTTATGTATATTTTGGACCCTCTTAGATTTCCTTATTTACTTTTTTATTGACTTTTGCATGTGCGTCGTTCGCTGATTTAGGTTTATTATCGAATTAATATATATTTACCTTACCCGAATAATATTATTACAGATCTGCAATACAGATTTAATAAAGACACGATGAATTTGTTCAATTTTAACACAATAATACCTAGTGTTTTATTGACAACAAACTGGCAAAGATTTGGATATCACTTTAAAATAGATTTTTTAATAAATTTAATAAGAAAAATCTGTTTCAGATTTTACAGAATATCTTATTTTATGTTTTTATATGTCCTATATTGTTTTCGTGTGTGATATTATTTAGTTTTTATTTAAAAATGATAGAATTATATTTTATTATTATATCAATTATATTTTTTGATGTTGATTACTTTATATTTATGGAAAAATATTTAAGTTTTTTTTTAAATTACCCCCCCTAAGCCAGTTGGCTGGAAACGCCCTTGCGACGTTGTACTGGCCTCTAGCTGTCCTCCTTCACTTTATATACTTTTGCTTGCCATACAAACAATACATTATTTACATCACTCCTTTACGTCTTCTTTACAGTTCTGTAGAATCTTTCTCGTTTTGTTCAAGGTGTTTAATATACCCAAATATTTACTGAAAAACCTATTGTGAAGTTATTCCATTATAATTTGCTCATAGTGATGAGAACCTTCCTCTCTTCTTCTTGAAAGAAATTTTAAAAATAATTCAATAATTTGTACGATTTCAATATTGGAAAAATATTTTGCAAATTCTTTCCGTGTAAGCTTAAAACTCAAAAGTTTTAGGCCGAAATTGTTTTCCTCATCTTTTTGAACCTTCTATATATTCCAGTTTCCCATTTTGCTATTATGCGTTGTTATAGTACTAACAACGTTTTACGCTTAGTCTTTGAAAAAAATAATCTGCGTGCTTCTGAATTGCTTCAGCTTGCATTTAAAGGGTTCCCAGGTCCCTTGTGACTTGAATTACATACGCTACTTAACAGCATAGGCGACCATGCTTAATAAAAAATTGCATAGATATTTAGAAGTCTGCGTCATTTAAGGTAGCAGATTACCTTCTCTTATTCGTTCTGAATTTCCGATAAGTCAACTACAATATCCACATTAAATCATAAATCTTACAGAAATTGTCCATCTGGTATTAGATAACTTAAAACCATTGCTGTGGTAATTGCATTTTTTTCGGTGTTAAGATATTCCAGTTGGTGTGATTAAGACATACTAGGAACAAATGAATAAATCATGAAATCCCGTATCATTTTGTTCCTATAATATAATTCCTTATGTCGTAATACGGCCGGGACAGAAATATTATATTATAATAAATTATGAAATCCACGTTGAACTTAATCCGCAGCCGTCCATCTAAGTCAAATATAATTAATGATGCGCCGGACGACTAAATCAGTTGCCACGTTATCTGACAATAAAACATCGAGCGTTTATGGTAAAATTATGATAACATCAAATCCTCACGTACAAATCTCGGCAAATTAGAATTTATTATACGAAATAATGAGACACTTAAAATAAATAAATTGCTGCTTTTTATAAGGAGTTAATTAGATCTTTAAAAGAATGCCACGCGCGTTATCAAATTATATGGGACGTAATTACGTTCATCTTTCGATGCCGAGACGTTCTTTTTCGGCGGAATTCGAGCGATTGTAAAAAAAAAGGTAAACGAAAAATACGAGTTTGGTTTGTGCAGAAAAAAACAAAAGCAAACGTATTTTATGGTAAAACTCGCGGCGTGGGCTAACAATGGCTACTTAGTTACCATTTCATCCGCGACTGGCGCTCTTTTTTCGCGGTTTCTCGGGGCATGTGCCTCGGCTGACTTAAGTCAGTCTATCGCGAACGCTCGCGACATTGAGAGCACTGAACTTAAGTGTGCACTGCCATGCCTCGATGACTTTCAATTATAATCGATACAGCATCAACGTCCATCGACACCATTCTGCATTCTGCGGATTTCTGCCACGTTTCGGCTATTAAATTACGGCCGGGGGTTTGTTGGTATTCCGGTGAAGTGCATCCTTACACGCATCAAAAAAATATAAATATTAATAAGGCGTCGCCGAGTCTTAGAAGAAATCGAGATCATAACGCTGATAACCACACACACACACACGCGGACAAAGAATTAAAATCCCTGCGTTATTGTATTGAAATATCAGACTTTAAAGGGTGGCTTGTGTGATTTGTGCGGTCGAGACAAAAGGTTTTTTTTTCTACATTTAATTCAAGTGCTCCGAGTGAAAGTGGCTTAAAACGCCGGCTCGATCGTTACATTCGGTAAGTGTAAATTTATTCCGAGTTCGAAACACTTTTGATTTTATTGACACCATAAAATCGACGATTTATAAATTGACGCTGTTTAGTTTACCTCTAAAACGGCTCGATTGGAACGTGTTTGTTTACGGTTTGTAGCCGAATTGTGTTTGTTGTTTTTTCAGGTAATAAAATTGGTGTAAAAATAGCGGAACATCACGAAATTGTTATGTTTTATGAATGAAGTGAAATTAATTGGTCGAAACGTAATTGTTTGTATCGATTTGAATAAATTAATAATGTCAGCAATAATTTTAGTATATTTATACAATTAATAAGTACAAAAATGATTTCATTAACGAATAGATTTGTTTTCATTTATAGAAAAGTAAAATAAGATTTTAGAATCTACAACAATTGCTTTAAAAGGCAACATATTTTAGAACTACATGAATTATTTTTGAGTTATAAGCAATTTAAGTATTACAGACTTTGCCTTAACATTATATATAATTCAATGTAACCTTCAAAATTTTATTTTCTACGGATTTACTAAATTTATCCCTCATCAAAATTTTGTAGGAATTTCTCTTCCAAATTACAAACATTAGTATTCATTTTATAATCAACAATGGTTTTTCCAAATTTCGGTTTGTAGGATTTACTTTTCCAAATTGCAAGATTTTTTCATCTATTTTACTAGAAGTTTTCAGGAAGGTTTTTATTTTTCGAAGCCTTCTTAGAAATTCTCTCCTAAATTTCTAGAAAATTTTTCAGCATTCTAGAATATTTATGCTTGAAATTTTCCAGTATTATTATTATCTAAATTTCCAGAAATTTGCTCTCGATGTTCCTAAACAAATTTCGAGGATTTTAGAATTTTTAAGGAACAAATTTTCTAATTTCCAAAGTTTACCTTCAAGGATTTTAGAATATATAAAGAATTTATGCTACAGGTGTGCCATTTTGAATATTCTAGGAATTTCTTCTCCAAATTTTTCACCTATTTTTAAGAAGTTTTTTGGTGATCATAATTTTCATGCCTTTTGTGATGTATTTAAATATGAATTTGTATTTTAAAATAAATAGCGACATCTATTTCAAATAGGCTTAGTTTAGTTTTTAGAATAAGAAGAACTAGAAAAGCGATTGTACACGTGTGTTCAGAATAAAGTAGTTGTGAATTTTAATAATAAATTACCACTCGATACACTACACCTTTATTTAATTTATTTCCTAGATTCCTAGAATATTTTTCAGGATTCTTAAACATTTATGGAATTTATTCTACAGATGTACTAACTTTGCCCTTCTTTACAATCAGTGTTTTTAGAAATTTTTCTTTTAAATTGCAAAAAAATAGTTCACCTCAAAATTCCTAGAAAATTTTCGAGGGTTGTGGAATTTTTAAGGAATTAATTTTATAATTTTTAAAAATTATTTTCGAGGATTTTAGAATGTATAAAGAATTTATGTTACCGGTGTGCCACAATTTTATCAATGTTTTATAGAGATGCCTTCTCTAAATTGCAAGTTTTTTCCATATATTTTACTAGTTTTCAGGAAGTGACAAAAATTTCTTTCTAGAATTTCTCACCTAAATTCCTAGAATATTTTTTAAACATTAATGGAATTTGTTCTACAGATACTAACTTTACTCTTCGTTACAATCTATTTTTTTTTAGGAATTTCTCTTTAAAATTGCAAGCATTGTCATCAATTTCTTATTAGCAAGAGAATGAATAATAAACTATAGTTTTTTCTAAATTTTTAGAATCTTAATGGCTCTTCTTTATCTTTTGGAAATTTTTTTTCTAAATTTTGAGAACTTTGCCCTGGTTTGTAGAATTTTCGAGCATTATTATTATATATAATTCCAAAATTTGCTCCTTTACATTTCTGGAAAATTTTCTAGGGGTGTAGAATTTTTAAAGAATTAATTTCTTTATTTTTTAAATTTGTCTTCAAGAATTTTAAGATTTTCCCATTTATTTTACTAGAAATTTTAGCAAGTTTTTTGATGACTAGAATTTGTAAGCCTTTCTAGATATTATATTTTTCAGGAATCTTACAATTAAAATTTTCTAGGAATTTTCCAAATTGCAAGATTTTCCCATTTACTTTACTAGAAGCATTTAGGAAGTGGTTTATAATTACAATTTTTAAGCTTTTCCAGAACTCGTCTTCTTAAATTTCTAAAATATTTTTCAGGAGTCTCACAATCAAATTTTTCTAACAATTTCTTATGAAAATTGCAAGATATTCCCATCTATTTTACTAAAACCTCTTAGGAAGTTTTTTTGATGACTAACATTTGTAAGCCTTTCCTGAACTCTTCTTCTAAATATCTAAAATATTTTTCAGGAGTCTTACAATCAAAGTTTTCTTGGAATTTCTTTTTTAAAATTGCAAGATTTTTACATCTATTTTTCCTAGAAGCTTTTAGGAAATTTTTTTTTTGATGACTGGAATTTGTAAGACTTAATAGAATTCCTCTTCTAAATTTCTAAAGTATTTTTCAGGAGTCTTACAAACAAAGTTTTCAAGGAATTTTTTCTCCAAATTGCAAAATTTTTCCATTCGCTTTACTAGAAGCTCTTAGGAAGTATTTTTTTGGTAACTAGAAATTGTAAGCCTTTTTAGAACTTCTCTTCTAAATTTTTTAAATGGTTTTCTAGGAATTTCTTCTCCAAACTACAAGATTTTTCCACCTATTTTACTAAGAGTTTTCTGGAGGGTATTTTTTTGATTTTTTTTACATTTTTTTCGAAAACTATGAGGTTTACGAAAAAAAGTTATAGTTTATTGCATTATGCAAAAATATAAAAATGATTAGCTTTTTTTTCTTGCAAGTTTAGAACTTTATGAAAAAAATGTTTCAATAAAACTTGTTCAGCACCTTATTTTCTTTAACTTTTGTTCGAAAATTTATGTAATATTTTTCGAATTTAGGAAAATATCGTGAAAAAACGAAAAACGCTTCGAGTAAACATCCACTTCCGGTTTATGGATGTACACGAAAAGCTTTTCAGTTCCAGTTTTTAACGATAAAACCTTAAGTTTGAAGTCTCATCGTAAAAGGATCATTTGTTTTTGAGATACTGCGCCCACAGACATTTTCGTGCACGAAAACAATACTTCCCTTATATATTCTATATAGGGAAAGTAAAAATAGAAATATTAGAAATAAAATTATAGACTTTTATAACTCTTAAAGTTACGATGACAAACTTTTGAGATTATTGAGAGCTTTGTAAAAAAGAGAAATTTTTAATATGTCACTATTAGTAATTTTAGAAATACAGTTACCTTTTTCGAAATCTTCACAATCTTTGTTAAACTTTGGCATTACGTAAATTCTTTTAAAACAGAGAACTTTTTAAAACTTCAAATTATTAGATACTTAAAAAACAAAGATTATACAGGGACATTTTTGATTTCTACAATCTACAAGTTTTCAAAGTACAGCCATTGTTTTAAAGAACTTCAAAATTTACAAAATTTAGAATTAATAGCTTTGAAGATTTTTTTTGAAGTAAACGAAATTGGAAATCTGCTTTAGAGAACTTTTTATAATTTTAGAAAAAATAATATGCATTAAAAATACAAGAATATGATTTTCTTCTTTCTTTTTTTCCCGACCTCATTTCATCACAGTCTTTATCCTGGCACCATCCTTCACCATCTATTCAGGAACATATTTTTCATACCAGTCATAATTTTTGTATATTTATACATTTAAAAACTACAAAAATTATTCAAGTTAAAATACAAAGGATTTTACAATTTTTACTCTACAACTGTTGCCTTAAAGAGCTTCAAATTTTAGAATCACAAGAATCTTGGAATTATTTTAAAAGTATTACGAATTTAGTTATTGGAATAATTGTTTTAAAAGTTTAAGTTAATATAATTTTCAAAAACTGTAACATATTTTTAGAAATTAATTTAACAATAGAGATTATGTAAGTGGTTCAAAAAATTCTGAAAATCAAAAGGACAAAACTTCTAAGTATTTGAATAATTATTGAAGTTTGGCAGCTAGATATTGAAAATTGGGAAATTTGTTATTTGCAGAAAAACCTTTCTGGAATATTCAAAACTGGAATTATTGACTGAAAACTTAAATATTAACAATTTTTTGAATTAGAGACTGCCATTAAAATGGTCAGATTTTTTTTCGAGCTTTTTGTAGTGGAAAGGAATTTGCAAGTGATAGGATGAATATAAGAAAACTTTGGTATTAAATAAATTGTTTAATAACTTTGGATTGATTAAGAACTTAATAAAAAAGAATATAATCGTTGTAAATTTAAAAACTACAAAAGTGATTAACATAAGCTAAAAGTTTTCTAGAGTTTTAGAACCCTTACTTACGATTACTGACTTTTAGGTTTATTAAGAGCTTTGAAAAAAAGAGAAAATTTTAATACTTCAGTTTTAGATTTATTAAATGCAGTTAACTTTTTCGAAATCTTCACAATCTTTGTTAAACTTTTACGTGAATTATTTTAATACAGAGAACTTTTAAAAACGTAAAAATCTTTAGATACCTAAAACACTATTATCTTTGTGTTTAAGTCTTTAGGACATTCTTGATTTACAAATAAAAACTTTTACGGTGTCTAGAATCTTTCAATCTACAGCTGTTACTTCTAAGAACTACAACATTTGCAAATTTTAGAATTACATGGAGCTTCGAAATGTTTTTTATTTTAAACTTTGGCATTAGAAAAATTAAAAAGCTGTTTTAGAGAATCTTCCATAATTTTGAAAAATAAAGAAGAGATTTATTATATTTCACCCTGTCGAATGGAATTTTCCATCATCTATTCAGTAATTCTATTTTCTTTGCAGCCATAACTTCATTTTATTTATACATTTATAAACTGTTAAAAATTGATTTTATAACTTATTCATACTACGAGTATTGCCTTAAAGAGCTTCAAATTTTAGTATTTATTAAAAGTTTGGATTAGTTTGGAATTAATTGCTTTAGAATTTTATTTAAGAATTTTTTGATACCTGAATAATAAAGAATTTAGAAAATTAGAAGGGTACACATTTTTGCTTCGATTATTTTGGAATTCATTGCTTTAACATTTTACTTAAAAATATTTAGATTCCAGAGAGAATGTACAAGTTCAGAAAATTAGGAAATTTTTGATTTACAGGAAAAATTTTTAGATTCTCTGAAATCTTTCAAACTACAGCAATTGTTTTAAACAACTTCAACATTTATAAATTATAGAATTTAGAGCTTTGATTTTGAAATTTTTTTATGTAGTCTTGGATAGTATTAATATGTCCAATAAATATGTGTCATTAGCTGCGGATTTTAACGTAAGATTCAATGAGGATTATCACAACAAATCTGATTTTGCACGCACCTATGGTTTGAACTTTCTAGTTAACTTCCCGACTCGCCTGAACAACTGTATCGATAATGTAGGCACTAATTATTCTGACCAAATTGCACAGCCTTTGGAAACAGGAATATCGGATCATATGGGTGTCTTATTTAATATCGCGTCTAAAAAATTTACTAGTCGCAAATCTAAACATGCAATCATACGACTGATCACTGCAGCCGGAATATTTACATTATTCCAACGGCTAGACTCGCAAGAGTGGAGATTCATTAAAGACACCTCTAATGTAAACGATATTTTCGATACTTTTCTCTCAATTTTTCTCGAGCACTATCATCTATCTTTTCCTGAAAAGCACGTTAAAACAAATTGCGATAGTATATAAATCACATGGTTTAATAATAAATTGGCTAACATGAGAAATGTTTTGAATTTAATATCTGAATTGTATAATGAATACCAAGATCCAGTGATAGAAGAAGCAAGAAATAAGTATAGATTAAACTATAAGCGTGCTATTGAACGAGTAAATTAGCTACTAATAATGCTTACATTAGAGAAAATGACTTCAAACCAAAGGCTGCGTGGACCATAATTAACTCAGAAAGAACATCAACTGCTAATAAAAAAACACCAAACATTTCATCTGGAGAATTTAACAATTTTTTTTACCGAAATCGCTCATAAAATTGTAAGCTCACTACCTGAATCTACCGTTGATCCCATAATTTTAATGTGCAACAACCCTCCCAACTGTAAACAGTATTTTAAATTTTCAGAAAATTTAAAATACTGTTTACAGCTGGTCTTCCACTGGTGTTAGTGATATAATAAATAACTTAAAACATAATAAAAGTAGAGATATTTATGGGCTTCAATGTGATGCAGTCAAAGCCGTACGAAACGCCATCCTATTACCGTTGACGAAAATCTTAAACCTGTGCATACGAAATAATATTTTCCCAACAGCATTAAAAAAGCATTAGTAATTCCAATACATAAAAAAGGCAAATATGATAACCCAAATAATTATCGCCCTGTCTCATTACTTCCACTATTTGCAAAAATTCTTGAAAAAATTCTCCAAATACAGTTAGTTCAATATTTGGAGGAATCAAAGCTGCTACGAAATGAACAATTTGGTTTTAAAAAAAAGCGATCCAATTCAGGCGCAATCTTACAATCGGTTGGACTAACCACTGATTGCTTTGAAGAGGGATCAATTTTAATGTCAAGTTTTCTAGACTTGTTAACTGTGTCTCACATCAAATACTATTATGTTAGCTCTATTTTTATAATGTACATCCGAGTAGTTGTAGATTAATAATGTCATACCTTTCAGAAAGACAGCAGAGTGTATTATCAAATGGATGTTTATCGGATTCCTTACCAACTACACTTGGTGCCCCACAGGGTTCCATCTTAGGTCCCCTACTATTTTTAATATATATTAATGATCAACCAGACTCAACTCCAAACGCAAATTGTAAATCAATCTTAACAACCAGATATAGTCACTAAATTACATACCTCAGCGCAAAAAAATGGCATTGAGTTTTTTTCTACGCAATTTCCTTAAATTAAATAATACTAAATCTACGACCCTCAGTTTTTCTCTTTGCGGAGGTTCTGCTGAAACTAAATCAGTAAAATTTTTAGGGGTCCATATCAACAACAAATTGACATGGGTAACCCATTCAGATTATGTGGCTAGCAGACTATGTGCTATGAAAATATTTTGCAAAACCATTAACAATATCACTAGGTTCATTAAGTTCTTTATTATCATATGAGATATTACCTGATATACGTGTTGATGATTTTTATTTTTATTAGCATAGTCCCATTTTTTTTGATCACTCAATATTGTTTGTTCTATACTGGTTATAAAATTTTTGTAATCATCTTTAATCCTACTATGAATTTCAGTTTTATGTTTTTTATTCGTATATTCAAATAATTTAACCTGTTTTTATTGAACACTTCAATTTTGATCATTTTTATAACCGCCGTACTAATCCAGATGGGATATCTATTCTTACGCAAAGGTACACATCCTAGAAATACTTCATTAATGCGGTTATACAGAGCATCATTGGAATTATTACTACATAACACAGTATTGATTAAACTGTTAACGGTGGAGGCTTCTACTTTGTTATACATTATTCTTCACAAATAAAAAACTTTTTAACTTTGTTTGTATAACACTGACTTTATTAAGTGACTATAGTTTCGACAATTTTAGCTTGTCATTCTAGTTTGATAATGACAAGCTAAAATTGTCGAAACTATAGTCACTTAATAAAGTCAGTGTTATACAAACAAAGTTAAAAAGTTTTTTATTTGTGTACATAACACAGTGTCCCAATTGAATAGGGATAACTTGGTACATAGAAATGATAGTTTAGCTTTACGGAAATCAAAAGATAGATCATTAGAATTTGGCATGATGTTCGTTGTAGTTTCGGTATTTATTTCTAGTGTGCAATTCTGTAAAACATAAGCGAGAGTTTTAATTAAAAGTTGTAAAACATAAATAAGCAAATCGTGATGTGGCCATCATAGTACTTTCCTTATATTTTTCTCGAAAACTATGAGATTTACGCAAAAAGGCTATTGTTAATAATTTATTCATTTTTTAATTCTCTACAATTATTTGTTATATAAATTTCATGTAACTCCAACAGTTAAGTAGCAATTGTCAAAAAATATCTAAATTTTCAGTTTTTATTTTTTTTCTCGAAAGTTAAAAATTTTATGAAAAATATGTTTAAATAAAACTTGTTCAATTTTTTATTCTCTTTAACTTTTGTTTGAACCATTTTTTTAAATTTTTCATATTTAGAAAAATATTACCAAAAAACAAAAAAACGTCTCGAGTAAACATCCACTTCCGGTCTACGAATGTTTACCAAAAGCTTTTCAGTTCCAGTTTTTAATGATAAAACCTTAAGTTTAAAGTTTCATCTCAATCGGATTATTCGTTTTTGAGATACAGCACCCACCGATAGACAGACAGACACACACACACACAGACACAAATATTTTTTTTCCAGAAATTAGTTTTTTGGGCTCAGGGGACCCCAAAACGGATATTTCCGCAAAAAAAAAATTTCAAAAAAAAAACACGAAAACAATACTCCCCCTATATACTACGTGTATAGGGAAAGTAATTATTGAAAAATTTAATAGATTTATTCAAACAAATTTTGAAAAATAAGACAACTTTCTAAATAAAAGTTAAAGAGAATGAAAAACAGAACAAGTTTTATAGAAACATTTTTTTCATAAAGTTCTTAACTTAATAGTTTTAACATTTTTTGTCTATTGCTAATAAATTATAGAAGTTAAATGAAATTTATATAAGGAATTGTAAAGAATTCAAAATTGAGCAAATTATTAAGAATAGCCTTTTTGCGTAAACCTCATAGTTTTCGAGAAAAATAAAGGGAAAATATTATGATGGCCACACTACCATTTTTTAATAGAAGGAATATAATAAATAACAATTATAGATGGTGTTCTTATAAAATCAATTTGCTTATAAATTAGCAATTTAGGTGTTAGAAATGTTTATGCTAAATCCATCATTTCCTTTCAAAGGAGGGTTATCATCAGGAACAATTTCCTTTTCCTTATGACGTCCATGGCGTTTTATTGATCGATTAATAATGTTTTTCCCTTTTCCTTTTCAAAAATAACTCCTTCCGTCCTTAATTATTACCTCACATAAACGATGACAATCAATTTGGATCTGATACGGTCGCCTTCGAAATTAATTGAGACTTACATAATAATGCGGCGGGAATTACGAATCGAATTATTTATTGCGATCCGTGGGCACAGGCATTATATAGTCTAATATATTCGAAATTGTATATGTATATATATATATATATATATATATATATATATATATATATATATATATATGAAGCATACCTTGGCAACGGTTATAAATCAAAACGTTCCTTGTCAATTAAATAAAAGAATTCGTTATTTATGGCCGTGCTGAAGAAACAATACCTTGATTACCTTCGGAACGTATGTACGACAGTGTGTGCATTCGCGAAAATGTATAATAGGGTAATCCTTAATTATAAAATGCTCTGGAAAGAAAAGAAATGCCTTCAGTAATTGCTACCCAATCACATAGTTAATATTATGTTTGATGTAGTAATAATTTTTTTTAACCTAAATTTCGTTTTCTAAAATATGCTGAGAAATATTTTATAACTGCTTTTCATATTTTACTATGTAGAAAAAAAACTAATGGTTTGCACGTAATATTTCTGAAGCTTGCCAATGCAATCACAACTCTACCTTGTTGAAGCCAAACTTTAAATAATGCCCATATCGAGAGTAGCCTTACATTGAAATAATATTAATAATATAGGCTACAAGTGAAATATTTAAAAATTTTAATATCTTTTATGGTTTAAGTATTTCTCTAAACTAGTCCATACAAAAAATTTTGGATTAATTAACGTAGCGTACTCCTGATCTACCTCAATATATTATGAATTACCCTAGCGTACTCTTGACCTTCCTCAATAGAGTGTGTATTGACCCGACGAATCCTTAATACACTAAAAATACATTTCTGCTATCTAGCGTACTCCTGACTTACCTTAACAAATTATGTATTAATCCAACGAACTCTTGACCATTTCTTGTTTGTATTCATTGCATTTACTGATTTGCAATTTTCTTTATTCTGTTTTCTGTACCCTGCTCTATTCTCTGATGTTCTCTGTTCTTTTTGATCTGTTCTCTGCTGTTATCTTTTGTCTATTCTCTGTTTCCTGTTCTCTATTCTCTGCTGGTTTCTGTATTCTATTCTCTGTTCTCTCTTCACTTTTTCTGTTATTTTTATCTCTATTACCTATTCTCGTTCTCTATTCTCTGCTGTTCTCTTTTCTCTGCTCTTTATTTTCTGTTTGTGTTTCATGTTATCCACTATTATATTTTCTCTGTTGTTTTCTGTACTCTATTCTCTCTTCTCTCGTTTTTATTTTTGGTTCTTCCTTTTTTTCTTCCCTCTATTATCTATTCTCTGTTCCCTGCTCTCTGCTTCCTATTATCTGTTTTTTGTTTTAAGTACTCTGTGTTCTTTGATATCTGCTATTCTCTGTTCTCTGCTGTTCTTTGTTCTAAGTTATATGTTCTCTGCTGTTTTCTTTTCTTTGTTTACTGCTGTTTTCTGTATTCTGTTCCTTGTTTTGTTTTGTGTTCTCCGCTCTATATTCTCTGTCATCTGGTATCTGTTTTCTGTTCTGTGTTCTCTATTCGTTGTTCTATGTTCTCTGTTCTGTCTCGTTTCCCTCTTCTATGTTTTTTGTTATAAACTATTCTTTATTTCCTGTTCTATGTTTTCTGTCCGTTGAAGTTTTCTGATTTCTATACGTTATACTCGGTTCTCTGTTGTTTTCTTTTTGTTTTCAGTTTCTTGCTCTTTATTCTCTGTTATCTGTTTTCTGTTGTCTGCTGCCCCTGTTATATGTTACCTGTTCTCTATTTTCTAATATCTGCTCTTTATTCTCTGCTGCCTGTATTATGTTCACTATTCTCTGCTGTTTTAATTTCTCTGATTTCTGTTATGCATTTTCTGTTTTGTGGTTTCCGTTTTACGTTCTCCGCCTTTCATTTTCTGTGTTCGTTTTTCGATTTTTTTTCGTTTCTTTCTACTTCTTATTAATTATCTTTATATTTAGTATAATCTCGAGCTGTGATGAATAATGTCCTATTATTATTTTTATATTGACATTTGTCACTTTTAAAGAAATAATCTGTTCTTTGAATTCTGTCATCTATTATGTATCACCTAATATCTGGTGTATTGTCATATGTAATCTATTATCTGGCATCTGTTATTTGAAAATTAATAAAACACATATTGAACATCTATAATCTATCAGTTGACATCTGTCATTTTTTATTAGGTACTTAGTAGATTCATATTTAGTTTAACCTTATGTTTTCTATATTGTATCATCTGCTACATTTTAGCATAATTATTTTTGTTCTCTTCTCCTGTTACCACTTCCTATTTTACGATGAATTAATTAATTATAATTTAGAGTAATGCAAACATGACATCTGTCATCTGTCATTTGGCATATTCTTCTATAATATATATTCTGTCAACTAGTATTTAGTTGAATAGGTTTCAATTAAATCATCTGAATCAAACATTAATAGCCAGTAAGCAACATTGCTATACATTCAATGTATGATACTAACATTTCTGACGCCAACTGATCAGATATGGTGAACGTCTTTTATCGAAATTGCCACTAACATACAAAACACTCATTGAAGCTGAGTTATTTTATTGCTAATTTAATCTCGTCGCTTTAATTACACTGGATTATATATATCCTATACACACACCTGCATCCCTGTGTGTGTGAGAATCGAACTCGTGACCTTCGCATTGATGGCTTATATCGCTGGGAACATTTTACGAACCCATCTGGTGATGTTCATCGGCCGTTAAAGGAACTCTAATTTAAACCGAATGTTTTCGCATTATGTAAAATATTCCGCGATTTACATGCGCTACAAAGTTTAATAAGACAGTTTTACCACATCACTTCCAACGTTCGCAATTATATCCCGTAAAAAATTAATTATTTTACGTTATCAAAAATTATACAGTGATAATTAGAGGCCAATCATCAACCCTATATATAAATGATATTTAATTTCTAGACGAAGATGGTGGTGACAACCTTTATTATATGGTGCTTCATTAACAATATTCCCTCTCTTTAGTTTTAGGATAATACAAAATATTGGACAAATTTACAATACATAATAACATTTAACATACAAGTAAATAAATGGTGTTAGTCCGTCTGTGCTATAGACCTGAGGTCTTTCAGCCCTCAAAATATTTTCTTAATTAGGAAAAAAACATATTTAAAAAAATTGTTATTATTAGTCTTTTATGAATTATACATATTTGTAAAGCAAGTTTGATAAAGTACTTACAAATAATAAACTAAGGGCTGAAAGATCACCCGGTCGATAGCCGTTGAGCAGAAAATTAACAAATATAAAAGGAAGCATAGAATTTATACAAACCTGCATCAAAGAGAATGTAACACCAAACTTCGCCAAACTGAGAAAACACCCACGCATCACTGAAATGGAGATAAAAACCCAATCCAACAGGATAATAAGAAGAGCCCTCATAATACAGTACCAAAAACTTAACTCAACTAACACTAGACAATACTAAAATCTAACAATGCATCTAACACATATAGAAATAGAATCAATCATAAATAACACACACAGAGTTTGTTATAGATCACCCACCCACCCGAAATCATTAATCCTAGATCAAAATACGATTATTTAATACAAGTGATCTGAATCCAAAAGTTTTCAAATTTCCAAAAATAAAATCTAATTGATTAATTTATTTAATTTAAAACAACCTATTTACAGTAAATATTTACTATGTAGAATAAATCATCTCATAACAGTACAAAAAAAACTATCAGGTTACAATTAAAATATTATTATACACAATTTGTTAGGAAAAAAAAAACTATAAGGGAATTAATCATTGTGAAACGTGATTATAAACTAGTCCACTTATTATTATTATTGTGCACTGCCTTTTTCATGTGCATTAATTGCTGTGCGATATTGTTTGTAGATTGTTGCAAAATATCCCGTTGCTATTTACGAACGACCAAGGACTCTGCAGAGTAGATTTTTTTCGCGGATAAAGTATGATCTCGATTCGAATTGAAATTTGCCTTGTTTTATCACGACCGCGTTACGTTATGTTCACCTCGTTCTAAAATATTATTGATGGACACGCCGTTTTAAGATTTTTGCCATGTTATGTTACGTCGGGCTGTGTGCAACCGGATATTTCAGTAATCCGGGTAATTCGTTTTAGTTGTTACAAATTAATTAAAATTTAAAAACACTGCACAGAAAAGTGTGTTAAATTATTTTAGGGGAAAAAAAAGTTCAATCATTGAATTATGGTTCAATACAAAAACATGTTGAAATTGCAAAACAAAATGTTAAAAATTTACTCAAAATTATAAATTAATAAAAAGTGAAAAATTTCTTTAAAATCAAATCATTAATTAGAAAAAATAATAAAGAGTAATCATATTAATTAAGTTTATAATTAATAAACTTGTTTCTCATTTATAACTTAATACTGGGTTAAAGGAAACTCCTCTGCATAGATTTTTTTAAAATTTTAATCAATTATACTCAAAGATTGGCAGAATAAGGACCATCCACCACATTTGCATATTTAATTCAATTACAAATAGTGTTTCTTTTAGAGGGCACCCACCCACCCTACATATGTACTTCTATTTAAATGTATTTGTCATGCTGACATAAACAGCTAAAAAGTCTCACCTAAAAAGGGGACAAAAAACATTATATAAAAGAATTCCGGTTGTTCAAGAGAGAATTTGCTCCCTCGGCATCGATTACATCGATTTGTAATTGTAAACTCCGCACGTGCTACTTTCAACCAAAATTTGACGTATGTTCCTTTAAAATTGATTTGTTATATATGTAATTTTCAAGAAAGAAGACCAAAGATGATTCAATAAATAAATAGAGTTTTATTTTAAAGGGTAATAAAAACAAGATTATGAATGATGATTTTAAAGATACACGACAGCGTGTTTATGAAAGATGAAATGTATATGTGGGTGGGTGTTATCAATGACGTAGTTTAAATATCTGTCTTCTCTCATCTATCTTCTGCCTTCCATCATAAAGAATACATAATAAAATGTACTAGTTAATATTTCTAAAACACATTATGCTAAACACAATTAGATTATTAATGGGAATATTCTCAACGTCCTTAAAAGTGTAGCGTTATTAAATCTCGTATGTTTGACCTTGCTTACGGCATCGTAAAAATGATATAATAACAATAGTGTTCACTTCTTTTTTAAGTGCTAAAAACCAATAAAATTTTACCCACGCGATCTAATCTATCAGAGTACGGTATTGAAAATATTTATTACACATATTTATAATTTCAACGGTAGATCATCAAGGTCATCATCATTAAGTGTTACACCAAAAGTATGACTAGCTTGCAACTTACAAAAAAAGAAAAATCAGTTTTTATCTTCTGCCTAATAATCAATAATCAATTAAAGTATTTCTAGGATTAGAAGGTTATTAAAGAAAATACATTTAAAAAATTGCTCAAATTGCTATTTTACACTTGAATATCGACCACTTTTCGCTCTTTTGTTTCACACAAGAAGATCATTTAAATCAATATTCTTAAAACATGTTTTGGTTTCTCTGATAATTTTTGCTCTTTACCTTTCATATCCTTTAGTTTTAAATTTTGAACGGTGGTTTTCTAATACTAAATTTTAAAAAAAGACGAAAGAAAAGGATATTAAATCTAGTATAGATATGCTTATCTTCTCGCTCACCAGTTTTTAACTTATACGTGTCGTTTTTTATTTAAATTATTTACAGAAATTTCACAATTGTCATTTCCTTTGAATAGATATGTTGTTAATGTTGATGATTTTTTAAGTTTAACAGTGCGTATGCTGCTTCTTGTGATTGAACCGGACGGATTAACAGGAATTTCGTTAGTGTTACCTGTACGGATTAAAATGTGTGGTGTGTGTGATGAGATATATTTGTTGCATAAAGTAGATTTCCAAGTGGGGGGTAGTCGTTGGGCGTCGTCGCATTTACTGAAATTATCGGTATGTTTTTCTACTTCGATTGCCTCGCGGATAATCCTCTTGCCTGATAGCCTAATACTATGATGTAAGTCGTGTGATCGAAATGTATCTTGTATCCCGTGAATTTGGAGTGTTCGGCCAGAGATGAGGAAGGTAGATCTTTTTCGACGGCTCTGATAGGTTCGTCTCGCCGTATTATCATGCGTCTGTTGGTTTGTCTATTATAAACTTTATTACAGTCGGCTCATGGGATTTTGTATACTGTATTTGAAGTGGTAAAAATTATTCTGATTATGTGTCTTTTTAGTCTTCTGGAGATTTTATTTGTTGTTTGAAGCGGCATTTAGATACCTGTTTGTATGAGTTGCTTTTCTATATATGGTGTGCCTAAGAGTTCCGTCGGAGTTTTTATTGATAAGTATGTCGAGGAAAGCCAATCGGCTGTTCTGTTCTGTTCCATTGTGAATTTAATTTTGAGATGGATATTGTTTAAGTGCTCGAGGAAATTATTGAGCTTGTCTTTATCATGGGGCCAAATGGCGAAGGTATCATCAACATAACGTGCCATGGGATGTAGTATAAGTAGCTGAAACTAGTGCGACATTCTCGAAATCCTCTATAAACAAATTGGCGATCACAGGTGCGAGTAGGGATCCCATTGGTGTTCCTTTAATTTGTTTATAGCGGTTTCCGTTGAACAGAAAGCCTTCTTTAAACACCTTTGTTTGTGAGGCAGAATTTAATAGGTTCTATAGTTGGAACAGGCTGTT
The DNA here is from genome assembly GCA_963969525.1 of Ontholestes murinus. NCBI lineage: Eukaryota > Metazoa > Arthropoda > Insecta > Coleoptera > Staphylinidae > Ontholestes > Ontholestes murinus. The sequence continues at coordinate 4,481,773 of OZ018387.1, forward strand.
GGAATTTGGTTTATAACTTGTGTGAAGATGGATTTAACATCAAAACTAACCAGAATGTCTGAATTAGCTACAGAAGTAGTTGTTTCAATAAGTGATTTGTTTTGTAGTTTTCTCCTAAGGGCTGAAGGGTGAAATAATAGGTGCCACCAACCCTGGTACTTTTGAATATTTAGTTCCTCAATCAACCAAAGAAATATAACAAAGGAGCGAATAAAAAATAGGAGATATCTATCTTGATAAAGGTAAAAATTGTTATGTATGATATTGTTTAAGCAAAAAATAAGAAGGACCTTTGCAAAAATCTAGTATTTTATATTTGTATATGGAAAGAATCTTTAATTTTCATACGCAAAAATGTTTTTAAACTCAAATTTCTTTTTATCTAGGCGTCTTTTGCTGTACTCTGAATAAACGTCTACTATAATATTTCTTGGTATGATTCTAAATTTTAGATTTTTTTGTTCATCCACGTTTTTCTGGGGCTTCTATACTTTGTTTTTCCTCGCAAGATTAAATATAGTTGCCCGTTAATATACGACAGATACAACCATAAAAAAGAGACCGCTGTGGGATATCAGTTAGCAATTTTCAGTTGAAAGGTGGCAGTTGCTAGATAGTATTTGACAGACGACACTTATGTGATCAAAAGTTATGACAGATGGCAGTTCTCAGATAGCAGTTATCACATGACAGTTGACAGATGCCAGTGGATAGTTGACAGTTGACAGATGCCAGTGACAGATGACAGTTGACAGCTGACAGTTGACAAATGACAGAGGACAGGTAACAAATATAACTATGTTAAAATAAGTATGGTTTCTGCAAAGATGTCTACAATTAAAATTATTGAAAAATGGCACTTCAAAACTGACAAATGACATTTTTCTAATGATGACAGTTGATAGTTGCGAGACTCATGTGATCAAAACTTAGGGTTCCTGCAGTGATATCTACTTTTGAAAATATTGACAGATGCCGTTTAAAAATTCACAGTTGACAAGCATTTTTTGGAAAGTTTTTAACTGCCTCCGTATGATATTTGGTTTCTTTAGTTTAGTTTTTCATACTGAAATGATTTCTGTTTATAAGGAAATTGTATACTGTTTTGTATATTGATCAGCATTTGAGAGATAACAGTTATATCACCGTTGATACATGGGAGATGGGTGGATAATAATTAACAACTTTGAAGAGATGACAACTAGCAGATTATAGAACACAGTTGACAGATAACAGATGAAAGTTAGAATTTTGAAAAATGACACTTGTAGATTGACGCATGTTATTTCACAAATAACTGTTGATAGATATCGGTTGGCAAATTATACTTGACAGTTAACACTTGGCGGATGATAGTTAATAGATGATAAATGACAAATCACAGTTGACAGATGACAATTGACAGATGGCAGATGACAGTTGACAGATGACAGATAACAGTTGAAAACGACCTTCTTTAATTTTATTGGAAAAAAATATCAAGAAAATTTGTTAATTAATATATTATCAGATCAAAGAGCCGACTTTGAATATGGTCTCGTAAAACAATTGACGTAGCTCTTTCAAAATAAATACATACAACATACTTATCACCTTACTTTTCTCAAACAAATAGAGCATTGGAAAGATTATATCTCACAGCTGAAGAATATTAGAAATATTCTAAAGTAAACACAATGTACAAATCAATCGTATCAATTAATTTTTACTTACATGTTATTCCTAGTTCATTAATAAGTCAGCATTCTATTAATAATTCTTATGATGATTACGTAAACGAGATTAAACAAGAATTTAATAACATCTGCTTTATTCTAAACACAATTAAAATATTTTTAGGTGATAAATAATTATTATTTATCACCTATATAATGGAATTTCACCAAGTCACAGCCTTTTTAATCCAACGTTTAAAATATTTTTGACATGTTTAATAATTTTGCTGTTTAAATAGATGGGTGGGTGGCCTCTATTCCACCCTCCGGTCAGTAAAACATCATCAAAAATTATTTGAAATATTTCTATGAATTTATCAATTAAAAAATGCAATTATTTTGTGTTTGTTTACATTTTACAACTATCATCAAAAACCCTCCCTTATGTTTTACTGATTGGAGGGTGAATAGACGCCACCCACCCACCCTACACATACATGGTAACATTAATTGCTAATCGTTGATGATTTTGCTGCAATAAACAATAAAACCCTTTATGTAATTAACAATACAAAAAAAATCAAAATTTAAGTTAAGTTAAGTTAAGACTTACTATCTAATCTAACTAATCTTATCTAATTTAGATTTAAAGTCTGTTTTTATTAATTTACTAGCTCAAAATGTTTACCTTTTTAGTTTCCTTTTTAATAAAAAAGTTTTGTAATTAATTTTATTGGAAACCGCGAAACGATAAGGAATTAAATTTTATATGTAAATGTAGGGTGGGTGGGTGGCCTCTATCCCACCCTACAATCAGTAAAACATCAACAAATATTATTTGAAAAATTCGTTTGAATAAATCTATTAAAATTTGCAATAATGTTATGTTTATTTACGTTTTACAATCTTTAATTAAAACCGTTGTTTATGTTTTACTGATTGGAGGGTGGGTTAGAGGCCACCCATCCACCCTACACATACATGACAACTTGAATTACTAATTGTTGATGGATTCAACATCTTTTTTACTTTTCGTATATAGAATATAGAATATTGTTTGCGTGGAAAATTTTTGAAATTGAGACAGTTCCACTAATTTCTGTAAAAAAAATTGTGTCTGTGTAAAAAGGACAAAACTTTTCAAACAAAAGTTGAAGTGAATGAGAAGCTGCGCTAGTTTTATTAAAACATGTTTTTTATAAAATTCTTAAATTGCGAGAAAAAAGGAAAAATTGCGAATTATAGGGAAAGTATTATGATGGCCCATCACCTTTTTACTTTCCCTATATATTATATATAGGGTAAGTATTGTTTTCGTGCATGCAAATGTCTGTGGGCGCTGTATTTTAAAAACGAATGATCCTATTGAGATGAAACTTTGGACTTTATCGTTATAAACTGAAACTGAAAAGCATTTGGAGAACATTCATAAACCGGAAGTGGGTGTTGAAATTTGAAAAATATCAAAAAACCATTCCAACAAAAGCTAAAGAGAAGGAAAAACTGAACCAGTTTTATTAAAACATTTTTTTCATAAAGTTCTAAACTTGCGAGAAAAAAAATTAAAAATTTTGATATTTTTTGCCTATTCCTAAATTTTAAGATTCGTAAAATATTCCACCTTTTATAACACAAAAATGCAAGAATATTCTTTAAAAATTCTCTAAACATTGTTTAATTGTAACTGTAGTTTCTTAGAAATTGTCGGGGGTTCAAGCATTTTCAACAGTTTTTTCCAGTCCTTAAAATTTTCCAGCAATTTTTCTTCCCGCCCTAATTAAAGAATTTTCTTCAAGAGTTCTGTATTTTTCCGGATTAAATTTTTTTATTTTTAGAAACTTTCATTATATCTTTTATTTTATGTTATTCAAATTTGCTTCATTTTTTAGAAAACTTCTAGAAACTTACTATGTTTTTAACCATTATAATTTAATTATAGTGGTTAAAAACATAGTAAGTGTTTTATTCAGTGTTCATTATGAATTACCACGTAGTAACAGTCGCAACCATCATTATGATTAAATTAACATCCTCGTGTCTTTGTCTAGAGTCAAATATTTATTTTTTTTAGATTTTAATTTTATAAAAAATGTTACCATTTCGTGATGAAAGTTTTTTTAATGAAGTTTCTTAGAAATTATTGGGTGTTTATACTTTTTACACAGTTTTTCTTCTTACCCGAATTGAAGAATTTTCTTCAAGACTTCAGGAATTCACTGTATTTTTTTTTAATTTTTAGAAACCTTGATCATTTCTAATATTATCTTATTCAAATTTGCTTGTCTTTTTTAGAATTCCAATTAATTTTGCGTCCCCATTTTTACAAACTTTATCGAGACTATTTTCTTAGATTTTAATTCGTTGAAAAATTATTAGCAATTTTCCAGAATTTCTTCCATTATAAATTCTAGAAAATCTTCAATAAACAAATAAAGCAAGAAATCCTCGAAAATCCTGGAAATTAGTAAAATTCTAAATAGGTTTCAGAATCAATGTGTAAATTCCTAGAAACTTTGCTAAGGGTTTTAGAATTTTCTGCATTTGTTTCTATCTTTATTTACACATTTTTCCAAAAATATTTCTTTGAGACTTTTCAGCATTTCTTATCTCATCGTAATTGTTCAAGAGTTAATTATTTTTATACATCGATTCATAAATAAAAAAATAATTTTCAAATAATTTTGATTAAGAGTTCAGAGCCAAGCATTTTTTTCCTAAATTTCTAGAATCTGTTAGCAATTGTTTGTTTACGGTTTTACTTTCAATTTTTTAATTTTCTTCTGGTAATTTCAAACATATTTTGCTAGATTTCTAGACATTTTTCGTTTAAGAATTTTCGCTCCAAATCGAAATTATTCTTCAAGAGTTGTTTTGCTTTACTTGCTTTATTCTATAAAAATTGTCTAGTATTTATACAAGGATTCTTAGGTTTTGAGTAATTAAAAATATTCAATTTCCAAATTTATAAAAATTTGGTCGTAGGCTCTCCTTTCAGGAAGAATTGTTAGACCTTACAAAGCCATGATTTTCTTAAAGGGTTCTCGAATTTTTAAGTAATTTAAAGTCTAGATTTACGGAAATTTGTTTTATTTCGAGACCATTTTTAATTCAGATTTTTTTCTCTAAATTGTAAGAATTTTCTTTGAGAATGAATTTTGCAGAAATTTTTCTTATCAAGCATTTATTACTTTAACTTTCAGGTTTTAAGGTTTACAATTTTCAACTAAAAAAGTCCAGATTATTTTAAGTTGTTAAGGTTTTTTTAAATTTCTTACAAACAATTATGCAATTGTTTCGAGATGTTTTTTCCAGAAATATTTTCTTTTAGACTATTGGATTTTTCTTGCTTGCTTTTTTTTATTGGAATTATTAAATGTTCTAAAATTTTCTAGTAAGTTTTATTCTACATTCCTAGAAAATTTGTTTGATAGTTTTTGAATTTATAAAGATTCTTTCTAGATATCTAAAACTTTTCCGCAGTTTAATTTTTTTAATTTTTCATCAATGGTCAAGCGTTTTCTTGTAAAATTTTCCAGAATTTTTTCTTTCAGACTTTTAAATTTTTTCATCTCATTGTATTTGAAATTTACTAGGATTTTTTTCAAGAGTTATAGAATTTTCTATTAATTTTAATTCTAGATTCATTAAAGTTCCTAATGTTCTAGAATTTTTATCAATTTTCCTGGCAATTAATTTTTTTACAAATTATTCTTATAAAATATTAGAATTTTCAGTATTTGTCGCTTTCTTTTATCTGGATCTCCTACTAGATTATTACTTTTTGTCGAGGATTCTAAAATCCTCTATCCCACCTTCCATTAAGTAAAACATCATCAAAAATTATTTGAAATATTTGTATGAATGCATCAATTAAAACACGCAATAATTTTGTGTTTGTTTATATTTTAACTTTTAACTTTTGGTGAACACTCATAATCATGAAATTTGTATAACAAGTAATTGTAAAGAATCCAAAATTGAGCAAATTGTTAAGAATAGCCTTTTGCATCATAGTTTTTCAGAAAAATATAGAGAAAGTATTATGATGGCTACATCACCATTTTTTATATAGCTAAAGTAAAAATGAATCATGATGATGGTTGCAACCGTTACCAAGTGATAATCCAAATTTAGGCATTAAAAATCATTCTCTTTATTACTTTTATTTTCATCAATACTATGATAAATAAAACATTACTACGTTTTCTTTTACCATAAAAACATATTTGTATTACGTTATATAACTTTTCTTAAAAGTGTGTCATTTTGTACATTTTTTTTGTATGTGTGTCAATTGCAAATGATGGATTAATATAGTAATAATACACTTAGGTGTGTCGATATTGTTAATAATGGGAACCAGTTATGTTGAACGCGAAAAATGATATCAAGACTTGCTAAATAGTTTTCGTATAAGAAAAAAATGTGATATACTAACCTAAATATCCAACCACGCCACGCTTAATGCCTAAATACGATTACATAATAAATTGGCCATTGTTCTAAGAAACTTGGTAGCAACATACGTTATGCCCGGGCTATAATTATAGAAGGTATTATTATAATTGCTCACTTATTGGTTTCTTTCCGGTCTACTGCACAATCTATTACTCATATATTTAATACACTTTCCAGCCTTTACATGCGCAGGAATTTAAAATCACCGGTGAATAACTCGCGGGATATTCAATTAAGCCAACATTCGCGCTATTGTTGTTATTACAATCAAATTGCTTCGCACTGAAAGGTGCACAACTGCTGATTTATCGAAACGGGGACTCGATGCCCTAAAGGTATCGGGGTGTATGTATGTGTATAATATAATATATACGTTTACGGTTAATGCCGCTTATTAAACACCATTCAAAAATCATTACTAAGGGCGTTTGAGCGTGATTTCGACACACGACGATCCGATGCGAGAACGGACCATTTCGAATGTCTCTCCTTAATGCTCTTAATGATGTTAGTGAGGTGAAAGAATGTGTTTATTAGGTGGATAATGACGCAAGAGTATGTATGGTATAAAGTACCTTTCAAGGCTCCGACAAAGTGTATTAATGATTCAATTACTTCAATTTCAGTTGTTAAGTGGTTGTAATCGGTGCTGGGACTGAGAAAGTTTTGATTTTTTCTTACATGTTTTCTAGTCCTTGAATTAAATTATCTTCTTACCAATTAAACTTCAAAAATTTAATTTTCTATTCTATGAATGCATTTTTCATCATCCCAGTTGAGGCTTCAAACGTTGATGTTTCGTTTCCTCCCAGGTTATGGCAGTTGTTTTTTTTTTAAGTAAATCATAAAGCGACTATTGTTTTATATATTTCGAATTTTTTAAGTAATTTTCGTAGTGGAATAAGTTTCTACAAATTTTCTATTCTTTGAATGCATTTTTTATTATCCCAGTTGATGTTTGAAACGTTGCTGTTTTGTTTCCTCGTAGGTTATGGCAGTTGTTTTTTTAGTAAATCATAAAGGGACTATTATTTTATATGTTTTGAAATTTCTAAGTAATTTCCGTAGAGGAATATTTTTTTACAAATTGTTTAATTCTCTGAATGCATTTTTCACACTCCCAGTTGATGTTTGAAACGTTACTGTTTTGTTTCCACATGAGCTATGGCAATTGTTTTTAGGAAAACATCCAAAAAGGTTTACTGCCTTACATATTTTGAGCTTTTAGAGTAATTTCCGTGGTGAAATAATTTTTTACAAATTTCCTAATGATTGAATGAAATTTTCAACTTTCCAGCTGATGTTTGAAACGTTACTGTTTTGTTTCCACATGAGCTATGACAATTGTTTTTAGGAAAACATCCAAAAAGGTTTACTGCCTTACATATTATGAGCACTTAGAGTAATTTCCGTGGTGGAATAATTTTTTACAAATTTCCTAATAGTTGAATGAATTTTTCATCTTTCCAACTGATGTTTGAAACGTTACTGTTTTGTTTCCACATGAGCTATGGCAATTGTTTTTAGGAAAACATCAAAAAAGGTTTACTGTCTTACATATTTTGAGCTTTTAGAGTAATTTCCGTAGTGGGATAATTTTTTAGAAAATTCCTAATGGTTGAAAGAATTGTTCAACTTCACAGCTAATGTTTCAAACATTACTATGTTGTTTTCATAGGAGCTATGGCAATTGTTTTTAGGAAAACATCAAAAAAGGTTTACTGCCTTACATATTATGAGCTTTTAGAGTAATTTCCGTGGTGGAATATTTTTTTACAAATTTCCTAACGATTGAATGAATTTTTCATCTTTCCAGCTGATGTTGAAATGTTACTGTTTTGTTTTCACATGACCTATGGCAATTGTTTTTAGGAAAACATCAAAAAAGGTTTACTGCCTTATATATTTTGAGCTTGTAGAGTAATTTCCGTGGTGGAATAATTTTTTACAAATTTCCTAATGATTGAATGAATTTTTCAACTTACCAGCTGATGTTTGAAACGTTACTGTTTTGTTTCCCCATGAGCTATGGCAATTGTTTTTAGGAAAACATCAAAAAAGGTTTACCGCCTTACATATTTTGAGCTTTTAGAGTAATTTCCGTGGTGGAATATTTTTTAACAAATTTCCTAATGATTGAATGCATTTTCATCTTTCCAGCTGATGTTTGAAACGTTACTGTTTTGTTTCCACTTGAGCTATGGCAATTGTTTTTAGGAAAACATCAAAAAAGGTTTACTGCCTTACATATTTTGAGCTTTTAGAGTAATTTCCGTGGTGGAATAATTTTTTTACAAATTTCCTAATGATTGAATGCATTTTTCATCTTTTCAGCTGATGTTTGAAACGTTACTGTTTTGTTTCCCCATGAGCTATGGTAATTGTTTTTAAGAAAACGTCAAAAAAGGTTTACTGCCTTATATATTTTGAGCACTTAGAGTAATTTCCGTGGTGCAATAATTTTTTACAAATTTGCTAATGATTGAATGAATTTTTCATCTTTCCAGCTGATGTTTGAAACGTTACTGTTTTGTTTCCACATGAGCTATTGCAATTGTTTTTAGGAAAACATCAAAAAAGGTTTACTGCCTTATATATTATGAGCTTTTAGAGTAATTTTCGTAGTGGAATATTTTTTTACAAATTTCCTAACGATTGAATGAATTTTTCATCTTTGCAGCTAATGTTTGAAACGTTACTGTTTTGTTTCCACATGGGCTATGCCAATTGTTTTTAGGAAAACATCAAAAGAGATTTACTGCCTTATATATTTTGAGCACTTAGAGTAATTTCCGTGGTGCAATAATTTTTTACAAATTTCCTAATGATTGAATGCATTTTTCATCCCTCCAGCTGATGTTTGAAACGTTACTGTTTTGTTTCCACATGAGCTATGGCAATTGTTTTTAGGAAAACATCAAAAAAGGTTTACTATCTTATATATTATGAGCTTTTAGAGTAATTTCCGTGGTGGAATAATTTTTTTACAAATTTCCTAATGATTGAATGCATTTTTCATCTTTTCAGCTGATGTTTGAAACGTTACTGTTTTGTTTCCCCATGAGCTATGGTAATTGTTTTTAGGAAAACATCAAAAAAGGTTTACTGTCTTACATATTTTGAGCTTTTAAAGTAATTTTCGTGGTGGAATAATAATGTGAATAATTTAAGTACATAATTTTTGGATATCGATTCGACTTTCTACTACACTCAATCGTGACATACCTAACCGGATTCAATACTAAATTATTATCCCATTATCCGTCCATCGTACGTATTATTTGCTCGGCACAACGGAAACAATCTAACAGGATGAATAAACATTGAAAGCGAGCACGTAAAAGTAGCCCGAAGTTACGACCATTTTTAAAATGCATTTCCTGTCTTCACTTTTCATCAAACATTTATTTTCCGGTCGCATCCTTTTAGATAGGTTTCAAAATAAACGGAACTGCAAGCGCAAACCATCGGAAATGGATTAAGAATTTAAATTTGAATGCAAATCCATGAATATAACAACTGCTAAAATTGCAAAATTCGAATTACATCATTAAAATATGCTACTAATTGTAAAATAATTTCAAGCAAAATTGCAAAACCGTGTTGATGGACACATGCACAATTCACTGATCTAAATTGACTTGCGTCACTCTTGTAATTAAAGATTATTGACTCGTCTATAGGTAATCAGAGGACGTTAGATTGGTTTTATCGGCCATGAATCTACAATTAGGAATTACAGATCGTATAGGAATTAGTATGCATTGATTCGTAGAGTTTATAAAAATTCATAGGACCGTTTCGATTTACATAAACGGACCATATAATTTCGTTAAATGCGGTATTAATAAATTAAAAGCGCATTTGAAACAATTTCCATTTTCGGTCGCGATGAATATTTATCGGCGTTTAAAAAAAAACACACTTCGACAGGAGTTAATTTCATTAGTATTCACAACGTTTATGTTCGGATCGAGTGTTATAGGGGCAATGCATAGTTGATTTTCGTTACTAAAATGATTTAATATACATTCATAAATAAATATTGATAATATTGGATTTATATTTTTATATTTATAGAAAGAAATGGTCAAATTGTGAGAAGTCAAACTCTTGTTGTGTTACATTTCTTTATTTTCAGGTAACTGACACGTGTTTGGTTAGTACTAAATTAGTTCTAACTTAGATAATGATCCCTAAGGATCGAAACACGTACGTGCCAATTAATGCAAATAAAGAAGTTGAACATAAAATTTTTATGTGTACTATTTCCAATTTGAGAACTTATTTTCATGAATATATTAATGTAATATAATGAATCATTGTTGTTTAAAGTAGTGAAATATTCATTTGAATATTTTCATTTAATATCTTTGTAGTGAATAGTAAACGTTCACGTTTTGTTCTAACAAGTTTCCTCTGTTGTGACCTTCAGTCAAGCGTTATCTCACGTGTTTATCTTTTACATTCTGTAAATTCTCTCGCTGTCTCAGTCCGTGCCCATGTACCGAGTACCTTGTGCGTACTGTCCAAGATAATTCCACGAATAATTAGCGATATTTAAAATTGCACACGGTAACCTGATACCTTTGACATTTGAATTATTAAACTGGTGCGAAGTTAATTTTAATAACCGCTATTGCGGTACTTATTGTATTTTTTGCGATCCTGTCTCAGTACTACAGAAAAAGTTTATTTATTGCACGCCAAAAGAATGGTGATGTTGTCTAATTAATAATTAGACAATATAATTAGTAATTATTATTATTTTATTCTTTACCATGGAATATTTGTGCATATAAAAAATTAGTCGTACATGAATAACATTTTCAAGCTTCTTATGCGTCTGAAAAATCAAGTGACAATCTTTTTATATGTATTTACTGATTCTTTGCTTTGTCATTTGGTAAATGTAATATATCTATTATATTCTGCTTTTTGTCGTCTGTCATCTATCACTTCTAATCTATGAAGTGCTATTTATAAAAATGCGAATCAATTTATATTTACTACTAAACCAATCTACTATTTGTCAGCTTCTTAAATTTTCTTCTATATTGCCTTATGACTTGTAAACTTTTTGTCATCTTCGTCATCAGTCATCTATCATGTGCCATCTGTCATTCGTCATTTGACAGTTGGTTCATTAATTTTTAGTACAATGGTAAGTAGTAATATCTTCAACAGTTTACCGTCATTTGCTATCTAAATTCTGTCATCTATTATCTGAGATCTATCTATACTTAATTCTGTTATTTTTGTCTTCTTACATGAAGTAAGAAAGAATTAATCAATTTATGTAATATGTAATGGTTCTGTCTTCTATCGTTTGTTCACTGTCTAGTGTCTTCTCGGTTTTCTGCCTTTTATTCTCTGCTCTATTTTCTGCAATTCTCTTTTCCCTGTTCTGTGCTGTTATTTATTCTCTGTTCTCACTTTTCTGTCCTGTGCTTTACTATGCCTTCTGTTCTCTGTATTCTGTCCTCTTCCATTTTTTTCTCTATTCGCTTCTGTTCTTTGTTATCTGCTGTTCTCTGCTCTTTGTTTACTGTTTCATTTTCTATGTTCTTCTGTCTATTTATCATCTTTAATCTATTAAAGTTTATTTGTAAACGAACAGTCTTGTTCTGTGTCAAAAATATAATATCTCTTGTTTCATATATTCTTAATATTCTTCCTTCTGTCTTATGCTTTATAATGTATCTTCGGAATCAGCCATTTGTCATCCATTATTTGTCAACCATTAACATTTGGTAATAGTAAATAATTAATATTTAATACACCTGTGATCAGCTGGTTTCCATTTATCAATTGTCATTAATGATTGATTAATTAATAGGGTATACATGTTTAACAAGTCTGTCATTTATAATCCATCGATTGTATTCTATCATCTCGTACCTCGTGCTTTAACTATTGTTTTTGGTGTTGTTATTAATGAATCAATTTGTATTTGAGTACAATCCAACATTTTATCATTTGATAATTTTAATAATAATTGATTAATTTGTAATTACTCTTGATCCGTCATTTGAAATCCGTCTTCGTTTTATGTTTTTCCATTACTATTATGTATTTCATTTTTTGTGTTTTAAATTTTTTCATTCCGTTTACTGATTTCCTTTTTTCTGTTCTTTTTTCTTTCCTGTTCTGTGATTTTTCTTCTCTTTTATCCGCAGTTCTCTTTTCTGCTATTTGTTTTCTGCTATATTATCTGTCTTCTGTTCTCGGCTATTCTATTTTCTGTGTTCTGTGTTATTCTTTGATCTCTGCTCTCCGTTATATATTCTCTGTTCTTACTTTCCTGTTTTTATTTCTACTTTGCTCTGTTTTCTGTTCTCTGGCGTTCTCTTGTGTCTGTTATCTTCTATCCTCTGCTATATTGTGTTCTCTTTTCTTTGTTCTATTCTCTGTTCAATGTTCTCATTCTTGATGTCTGCATTCTTTTTATTGATTTTCAATTTCCTTTTTTTGTTTTCTGTATTCTGTTCTTTGCTATCTTCTGTTCTCTATTTTCTCTATTCTCTAATATTTTTTTGTTCGGTGTTGTTCTGTCTTTTCTGTTCTTCAGTCCCAGTTATTATTACTTTCCCTATACACGTAGTATATAGGGGGAGTATTGTTTTCGTGATTTTTTTTTGAAATTTTTTTTTTGCGGAAATATCCGTTTTGGGATCCCCTGAACCCAAAACACTAATTTCTAGAAAAAAAAATTCTGTGTCTGTGTGTGTGTCTGTGTGTCTGTCTGTGTGTCTGTCGGTGGGCGCTGTATCTCAAAAACGAATAATCTGTTTGAGATGAAACTTCAAACCTAAGGTTTTGTCGTTAAAAACTGGAACTGAAAAGCTTTTGGTAAACATTCATAGACCGGAAGTGGATGATTACTCGAGGCATTTTTTTGTTTTTTGCTAATATTTTTCTAAATATGAAAAATTTTAAAAAATGGTTCAAACAAAAGTTAAAGGGGATTATAAACTGAACAAGTTTTATTCGAACATTTTTTTCATAAAATTCTTAACTTTCAAGAAAAATAATATAAACTAAAAATTTTGATATTTTTTGCTAATTGCTGATAAACTATTGAAGTTACATGAAACTTCTATAACAAATAATTGTAGAGAATTCAAAACTGAACAAATTATTAGGGATAACTTTTTTGCGTAAACCTCATAGTTATATATATATAGTATATATAGGGGAAGTATTGTTTTCGTGCCAGAAAATGTCTGTGGGCGCAGTATCTCAAAAACGAATGATCCGATTGAGATGAAACTTTAAACTTAAGGTTTTATCGTTAAAAACTGGAACTGAAAAGCTTTTGGTGAATATTCAAAAACCGGAAGTGGATGTTTACTCGAGGCCGTTTTTTGTTTTTACATGATATTTTTCTAAATATGAAAAATTTTAAAAAACGGTTCAAACAAAAGTTAAAGGTAACGAAAAACTGAATAAATTTTATTCGAATATATTTTTCATAAAATTCTTAACTTTCGAGAAAAAAAATAAAAATTGAAAATTTTGAGATTTTTGTGCCAATTGCTATTAAACTATTGGAGCTACATGAAATTTATATAACAAATAATTGTAGACAATTCAAAATTCAACAAATTACTAAGAATAGCCTTTTTGCGTAAACCTCATAGTTTTCGAGAAAAATATAGGGAAAGTTGATTGTTTTGCTGCAAAAACAATAAAATCTTATATCTAATAAAAAATTAAGCATAATACAAATTTACGTTTAAATATAAATGTCCTTATATAGCTAATACTATCTATTTTAGATTTGAAGTCTGTCTACCCATCCTCCTTAAAGATTTTATTAATTTCAAAAATTTTACCTTTTGATTTTTTTTTAATTCAAAAAGTTCTGTAAAATTTATTTACCCCAAATCGCGAGACGATCAGTAATTGAAATTTATATGTATATGTAGGGTGGGTGGGTGGCCTCTATCCCACCTTCCAATCAGTAAAACATCATCAAAAATTATTTAAAAAATTTGTATAGATAAATCTCAAAAAATGCAATTATTTTGTGTTTATTTATATTTTACAACTTTTTGTTACAATTCTCCCTTATATTTTGCTGATTGGAGGGTGAGATAGAGGCCACCCACCCACCCTACATATATATGATAACTTTAATTGCTAACCGTTGATGATTTTGCTGCTAAAAACCATCAAACACTTTATGTAATAAAAAAGGGAAACAAAATCAAAATGTAATTTTAAATATAATTAACTTTCTATAGCAAATCTTATCTAACTTATATTTAAAGTCTGCCCACCACCATCATTCATCATATTTTACTAATTTACTCACTCAAAAATGTTTCCACTTTAATTTCATTTATATTCAAAAAGATTTGTAACTAATTTCATTAGATACAATGAGACGAATTAAAGATTATATGTATATGTAGGGTAAGTGGGTGGTTCTCTATCCCACCCTCCAGTCAGGAAAATACCATCAAAAATTATTTGAGAAATTTGTTTGAATGAATTTATTAAATTTTACAATAATTTTGTAGTTCAACTTCATGATGGAAGTAAAGAAGAAGAAGAAAAAATCTAGCAAAATATAGATATCTCTAAGTAAATAGTATTAATTAAAATATCGAAGAATAATTTTTGAAGAATAATTCTAAAAATTTATATAAATAAAATCCAATGAAATTATTAATATTCAAATGTTAAAAAGAAAAGAAATCTACAGTTTTAAGAAGAAAATAACTAAACCAAATCTAGAAACCACAAGAGAAATTGCAGGAGAATCTAGAGAAGAAGTCAAAAGAAAAGTTTTTCTACAAAAATGTTAAAAATTATAGATGATAAATAAAAAATAAAAATTTGTAATTTCGAGAAAAAGTTTTATAAAATTCTATATAATTCAAATCTAGAAAAATTTATTAAAACAAAAATAATCGAAAAAAATATATAGCTTTAAGAAAAATTACTCGACTAAAAACATTAAAACCTTAAATACTAATTTCAGGAAAATCTTGAAAAAAAAAAATAAAAAAAAGATCTCGAGAAGAAAGTTTTTAAAGTTTTATAAAGAGAAGTTTTGCAAAGGAAATGACAAAACTTTTAGAAAACCTTGGGGAAAAAATATGCATGATCTCGAAAATACTACTCAAAAAGTAAATTTTGTACAGTTCAAAAAAGTGGTAAAATATCTAAAAATAATTAAAAGAAATTGCAAAATATAGAGATTTCTCTAAAAAATTTAATTGATCAAAATGTTCAGAACTAATATTCTAGAAATTTTTTTATGAAAAAGCTATTTAAATTTTAGGACATCCAAAAAGTTTAATACAGTTTTAAGATTAAAATAACAAACCATTTAGAAACGTTGAGAAGAAATTCTTGAAATCTCTTGAAAACTAAATATATTTTTTTAAATTTCTTAATTTTGCTATGTTTCGAGAATGATCTTAATCACTTATAAAAAGTTTTTTAATTAAAATAAATTGATTCTTATAGAGTTAATTGTTTCTGTTTATTCGATTTTGTATTATTTTGCAATAAAATAATAAAAGTAAAAAGTAACTTTGCTGTTATAACTTCAGGAAAGTTTATTTATTTTAACTAATAATAATTAAAAAAAAGCTACCTAAGGACTTTAATAAATTTTATTACATTTATTTTATTAGTTTAAATAAATAAGGTTAATTAAGTTGTCTTTCAACTGTTTGAAAAGTTTTAGATTAGATCAGAAAATTTTCTATTTGATTGAATTTTTAAAAGCTAAATTCGAGCTATTTATTAATTGTTTTTTTCTCTAGTATTATATACATATTTTTCTTTGGTAAAATAAAATAAGTGTAACAAGCTCATTTAAACACACACACGAACACACAAATAACGCGGCTAAAGGACCACGTGGTCGATAGCCAAATACAACTACTACTGCTACGAAAATAATTATTTAAGTTAATTTGAAAATTGTTGTTTTTTCGAGTGATCAAATATTTTTTATTTTACAATTGTTTCTTGAAATATTTAAATAAACATTAACAAAATCAATTATCTCTTGTTCATATAAAGCTTTAACGGTTTTTATAATATTTAATATGATTTTTTTTTTATTAGAAAACAAAGTTTTCTTAAAGATTCTTCAAATGTTCTTTAAGATTTTACTTTTGTAGGACCCATGAGTTTTCTTAGGTATCAATATCTAAACTTTTCAACAAAGTATTTAAATGTCAAAATCTTCTAAAAAAAATGTAAACCATTG
The DNA here is from genome assembly GCA_963969525.1 of Ontholestes murinus. Taxonomy (NCBI): domain Eukaryota; kingdom Metazoa; phylum Arthropoda; class Insecta; order Coleoptera; family Staphylinidae; genus Ontholestes; species Ontholestes murinus. Next base: position 4,498,123 of record OZ018387.1, read on the forward strand.
ATTTACGTTTTACAACATTTAATTAAACCGTCGCTTGTTTTACTGATTGGAGGGTGTGTTATAGGCCACCCATCCACCCTACATATACATAATAATCCAGGACTGCGCAAGCAGTATTTTGTTGATTTACATGATTTAAATAATTATTAGTGGTAAACTTATTTTATCTTCTCAAGAATTTAAAAATATAGTTTCACTTCTAGTTTTCAAATCAGCAAGTATCTAGATAATCTAAGTTCCAACAACCCTCTATTATACACACTACAGTTTCTTCTACATATTCTTCTACAGAGGTAAATGATGGTTATATGTATCTTTAAAAACTTATTTTTCCTAATTTAATATCTCTTTGCATTAAATTTGTTTTCAAATTGGACATCCAAATGATTTCATACTGCCTATAAAATCCTCCCAACTGAATAGGTTTTAGAATATTATTTTTACAATCGCATTGATGATAAACCATCCACAAAATACTGCTTGTGCAGTGATTAATTTCTAGTTTACAAGTATCTTATTGATGTAAATCATCTAGAAATATTTAAAAAAAAGTAATTAATTTCATTGGATACAACGAGGCGATAAGGAATTAAAGTTTATATGTATATGTAGGGTGTGTGGGTGGCCTCTATCCCACCCTCCAGTCAGAAAAAACATAATCATTATTTACGTTTTACAACTTTTAATTCCCTGACTTATGTTTCACTGATTGGAGAGTGGGTTAAAAGACACCCACCCACCCTACATATACATATAAATTTAGAATTGAAAATTGAGCAAATTATTAAGAATAGCCTTTTTGCTTAATCCTCATAGTTTTCGAGAAAAATATAGGGAAAGTATTATGTTGGCCACATCACCATTATCTCTATTATCTATTTTATGTTCTTTGCCATTTTCTTTTGTTTGTTCTGTGCTATTCTCTTTTCTCTGTTCTCTAATATTATCTGTTTTCTGTTCTTTGCTATTGTTTTTTGTTTGTTCTGGGCTATTCTTTGTTCTATGTTCTCTAATCTCGTTATCTGTTTTCTTTTCTTACTTTCCTTTACTCTGTTCTCTGCTTTATCATCTACTTTGTTCTCTGGTTCTCTTCTCTACCGTTCTCTTTACTCTGTTTTCTGTTATATACTGTTCTCAGTTCTGCGTCCTGTTCTCTTCTCTATTATATGCTGCCCTCTGTTTAATGTTCCTGATTCCTGTTGTTTGTATTTCTTTCACTGATTTCCAATTTTCTTTTTCTAGTGTCGGTTATATGTACTTTATTATGTGCTATTCTCTGTTTTTATTCTGTTGTCTGCAGATCTCTGTTCTCTATAATTTATCCTCTGTTTCCAACGTTTTACAAAGAAATTTGGTATACCATCAGGTCCAGAATTGAGTGAATTAGGTAAAGAGTTTATTGCTTCAAAGATATTAGCACTATCAATTTTAAAATTACATAGGTTAACTAAGTCAAAGTAGGAAAATTTCGGAATTGGGTTATTTGATTGAATATCATCATTAATATAAACACTTGAAAAATGTTTAGCAAATAAGTTAACACAGCTTTCCCCCGAATTGCAAGATATACCTTTATAATACATTGATTTCGGAAAGCCTAATGTTTTCCTCGACTCATTTACGTAATTCCAGAATGAATTAGTGTTGGTGCAAATGCTAGATTCTATTTTCGCCATATAATCTGAATATAGTTCTTCACTTAGAATTTTACATTGAGATCGAAGGGATTTAAATTGTTCATAATCTGAAAAATTACCACTATATTTGTATTGGATATGAGCTTTCTTTTTTAACTTAATTAATTTTATTAGACGAGAATTGAGCCATTTTGGATACGACGATGACTTCACAATTTTAATTGGTACAAACTTTTCTATAGCATACATACATACATAATAAAATTTATCCACAATAACATTAATATCATCATGTTCAAGATATTCCTGCCATGATATATTGGATAAAAATACATTAATACTAGAATAATCAGCAGCTTTAAAGTTATAAACAATATCACTATAATATAAAGAATCTTGGTTATCGCAGGTATTAACGGATAACGTATAAGACAAGTGGTGAAAACTGTCTTTAAAAAGAGGATCATCTGATTTAGATACGGTAATGTTAAATACATTAGAGAAAACTAAATCAAGATATACGCCACGATTATTTGGAACATCATTAACTTGTCGAAGGTTATGAAACTCAAACGATTCTGCTAAAATTTGAGCATATGTACAATTATTAGCAGACGATAAAATACTCTTACAATCATAACTCCACAATGCTCGCGGTAAATTAAAGTCTCCACAAAAAATAAACTTAAAATTAGGATACAAATTGCAAATATAATTAACTGAAGAACAATAATCGATATAAAACGTAGAATCTAATCCTGGAGGAATATAAACCGATGATAATATTAAGTCATTACCCACTTTAACAAATATATTCTCAAGATTGGATGGTACATTCACAATACTGCTATTTAAGTTTGAGCGGATCGCAATTAAAACACCACCACCACGTGACTTAATATTATCACATCGATCGCGTCTATACAAAGTAAAATCACGAAGACCAAGTTCATTATCAGATACCGACAAATCTAGCCATGTTTCCACTATAATTATAACATCATAATCTGTTAAGTTAAAGAATATTTGATCTTAAAAGCAGAAGAGTCTCTAAAACGACTGAATGAAAATTCTCATGAAATTTCCGCATATAACATTTTATTAGAAACTATTTATTGTAGAGTCATATTATTGAACAGAAGAAGACCTGGTGAACTAAAACGGATGTTAGTTTATACATATGAAAATGCAGGAAAAGGAAATGAAACGTATGAAGAATTTAATGAAATTGTAAGTGAAACCGAAAGGCTATTAGTTAAAAACTTTAAAAGAGTTGTAATTAGAGGTAAAAGAGGACGTGGGGTACCTGTAATGTTCAGTGTTGATACTTAGAACCATATCAAAGAGCTGTTAAAGGTAAGACCTATTTTTTTGGCGGATAACAATCCGTATTTATTTGGAAAACCGGGCCTAAATACACCAACATATGGTTATAAAATAATAGCAAAATATGCAATTGCTTGCTGAGCCGAAAATTCACAAGCTATTACTTGTACACGATTGACAAAATACTTAGCCACCCTGAGACAACTGTTTAATTTGAATGATAATGAAATTGAACAGTTATCAACTTTTGTGGGTCATACGACAGGGGTACATAAAAGTTCATACAGACTACCAAACTGTAAAAATCTCAACTTCTAATGCTTATGGAAAAGGGTGAAGCGGGAGAACATAAATGGAAGACATTAGATGATATTCCAATAGATTTGGAACAAAATCTTCTCAATGAAGAAAATAATGAAGACAGTGATTTCGATGAAGAAGATGATAATGAGAATAATATAGAAATTAATATACAGATATACATTGAGGTAGGTCAAGGGTACGCTAAGTTAATGAGGACCATACATTAACTTAGCGTTAGAGGTTCATTAAGAGTACGTTACTCTAATAAATATGTTGTTGTGGTGTTGGAAAGCTGTGGCATATCAGGAATGATTTTTATGAAATTTAAGTACGTTAGGCCAACTAATTTATGGAATTCCTCGCAACTATCTTGCATTTTTACTTGAGATGTATTGACACCTACTTATTATTTTTTTTTTAATGTAGGGATATTCCAAAGATTGAGTATTAATGGATCTGCAGGATCAATTATGACGGCCTCGTTAAAATAGCAAATTTTGATACATAATATAATGTGGGCTAATTATTCTGAATTCAAAATTGTGAAAAACTTTAATTAGATAATGACAGACTTAAGACTCGTATTAACGATCCGTCCTATGATCGGGCATAATTAATATCCCCGGCTTTATGATAATCACATTATATCGGAATGAATATGTTGGGAAAAGTTTATGGCCGTACGCCAGGAATTGGTTAGATAGACTTAGAATTACCGGCGTAATTGTAGTGATAAACATGGTAAATAAGCGAGATTGCACACCGGCACATAAAATACACAATTAATTGAAATGTAAATATTGCGGCAATTTATTTTGAGGCAATTTGAGGAATTATAATTTACGCGCATAAACGTGCATACTACGTGCATGCATGCAGGCTAATGTGTCTGTAGCTGGCAGGAACGTTTTTCCACTAATCACAGGTTGTGCCAGGTACTAAATACGACGCTTTTGTAACAGCCTAAATATTAAAATTATTGTTATTATTATGTGGACGCGAAAAATAATCGCCGCCGATTTGTTTACACCTACGGTGTGAGCACAAACAAAGCGCAATTTTAAGCGAGATTATCTTTTTAAAGGCTAAGATTTGTCCTTAGGCAGAATACAATTTATACGTGATGTGATTTTTTTCTGTGTAATTAAGCTCGACTCGAGGTTACGTGATAACGTTAGTTCTTGGAAGAAGGTGCATAGGTAAATATTAGATAAAAATTATTTCATAATGTAAACAACACCTCTCGCCTTATGTTCTTGTCTAAAACATAGATACAGCTGTAAATTTTTATAATTATATTTCGTATAAACTTGGAATGAAACACTAACTTCACTTAATTCAAGAACGAATATTTATATATTTCATATGCTAATAAATTTTTATTTAATGAGCGTAGTATACATATATGATATCCCAAGAATAGATTCTACGATTATGGTTACTAGTTACTTATCTAATGTCTAAAACTTTGCACTAAACTTACCTAATTGAGATCATGAACCAATAACAGTTTCCTGCAATTATCGGTGGTTTAGGTTTAATCATTTGGGGAAGTTTAATACAACACTTTAAACAATAGATGTCACCTTATGGGTATTATCCATTCTTAAAAATTATATCTTTAACAGCACTATACTGACGAGATGTAAAATAAATCGAAACTGGCTCGTCATTGAATAATATTACAGTATTTTTTTAATTTATTATCAGGATCCTTTACTTAAATATAATATTCAATAATGTGATTTAGAATTATATTATTTCACGTAAATATTATTGCTACTGTGTCACGATTTCAAAAAAAAAATGCATAATAAATATTTATATTAATTTTATAGGTGAGCAAAAATTGATTTCTCCTAGTTATAGTCCAATAAAATACTAATGATTTCATATAGAATTTATAATTAATTGCTAATAATATATAAATTATTCAATCGATCACGTATCGACGCGTTCTTAGCAGTTAAGCGTGTTAATATATACGGTTGGTATATAAAACCCGGCTTAAATTATGCATAATCATAATAAAATAATTCGTTTGGATATTTTTGATTTGAATTCCTAAAAAAATTCGAAAATTGCTGCCATATTAGAAAAATCTGAATTACTGAAGAAATATAGAAATAATGTGAAATTTCTTAAAAATTTCATGATTGATTGGACAATTGCAACAATCTTAAGGACATTAAAAAAAAAACTTCATCAAACCATCGTTTTGACATCAAGAGAATTCGCTAGATAATTGCTGGTTAATTTTGAGAATGGATGATTTATTCTGAAGATCTTTCCGATAAATTGCAGAAGAATTCCAAAAATAATAGGAGTTACATCAATTATTTTCTAGTATATTATAAACGTAACACTATTGTAAAATTTTAAGCCATTTGTTTACGTCAATAATTTTAAAGCAAACGTTTAAAATCGAAAAGACGAATTTCGCATTTCTTGGATACTTGAGCTTCCGTCGCTGCCATTTTGTTTTTGATTAAGCATCAACGATTATAATTTATTATATTAAAAATACAACAAAATTGCTTGCTTGTATAAATTTTCAAGCTATTTACACGTATTATTAATTTATTAGCAACTTCCAATTCCAATTCCTTGGAAGTTTAAGTTTGCGTCGTTATCATTTTGTTTTTAGTTATGTTACGTAAGTTAGTTTTTAATATATTAAAAACTCAACAATATTCTTTATTACTGTGAAATTTTTAAAGTATTTACATTGTTGAATAATTTTTTATAAATTTTTTAAACCGTAAACGCAAATTTTGCAATCCTTGGACATTTATGTTTAGATCATTAGCATTTTGTTTCTGCTTAAGTTATAGCTATTATTTTTATGGTACATTAAAAACACATAAATATTCTTTATTCGCGTAAAATTTTAAGCTATTTACTCGTGTCATTCAATTTTTAACAATTTTCAAACGTAAAACATAAATTTCGCATTTCTTGAATATTTCAGTTTGTGCCGATACCATTTTGTTTCTAATTAAGTTAGGATGAATATTTTCAGTTATATTAAAAAACTCAATAATTTTACATGTTTCTGTAAAATTTCAATTCATTCACACTTGTAAATAATTTTTGAGAAGCCTTCAAAACTAAAAACGCAAGTTTTGATTTCTTTGGATATTGAAGTTTGGATCGTTGCTATTTTGTTTCTAGTTAATTTACGGCTATTATTTTACGGTATATTTAAAATTCACCAATTGTACGTATCCTTGTAAAATTTCAAGCCGTTTACTTATGCCGTTCATTTTTTAACAATTTTCAAACCGAAGATGAAAATTTCGCATTTCCTAAACGTTGCAGTTTGGATCGATACCATTTTGTTTTTAGTTAAGTTAGGATGAATATTCTCCAATATATTAAAAATTAAACATTTTTTTTTGTATTTGTAGAATTTCAAGCAATTTATTTAAATATTTAAGTTTTAAGGAAATTTTAAAACTGTAAACGCAAAATTCGCATTCTTGAACATTTAAATTTGCATTGTTGCCAATTTGTTTTTGGTTAAGTTACGACAAATATTTTCTTATGTATTAAAATTTTAATAATTTTTTTTAAATTTTAAACCATTTACACAACTCATTAATTTTTGAGCAATTTTTAAAATCGAACACATGAATTTCGCTTCCTTTGATATTTAAGTTTGACTAATCACGATTTTGATTCTAGCTAAATTATATCAGTTAGTTTATGGTATATTAAAAACAGAATAATACTTTTTATCTGTGTAAAATTTTAAGCCATTTATTAGTGTCCTTAATCGTTGAGCAATTTTCCAAGCAAGGATGTAAATTTAGAATTTTTTGGAAATTGCAGTTTCGGTCGATACCATTTTGTTTCTAGTTAACTAAGTATGAACATTTTTGAGTATATTAAAAAATCTATAATTTTATGTGTTTCTGCAAAATTTCAATTCATTCACACTTGTAAATAATTTTTGAGTAGTCTTAAAAACCGAAAACGCAAATTTTGCATTTGTTGGATATTCAAGTTTGGATCGCTGGTATTTTGTTTCTAGTGATGTTAGGGCTATTATTTTTTGATAAATTAAAAATTCACTAATTTTGTATGTTCTTGTGAAATTTAAAGTCATTTTTTCATGTAGTTAATTTTGTAGCAATTTTCAAACCAAAGACATACATTTTGAATTCCTTGCAAATTGCAGTTCAAGTCGATGCCATTTTGTTTCTAGATAAGCTACGATATTTGTTTTCAGTTATATTGAAAACCCAATAATTTGATGTGTTTCTGTAAAATTTCAATTCATTTACACCTGTAAATAATTTTTTAGAAGTCTTCAAAACCGAAAACGTAAATTTTGCATTCGTTTGATATTGATGTTTGGATCGTTGCTATTTTGTTTCTAGTTAATTTACGGCTATTATTTTACGGAATATTTAAAATTCACCAATTGTACGTATCCTTGTAAAATTTCAAACCGTTTACTTATGCCGTTCATTTTTTAACAATTTTCAAACCGAAGATGAAAATTTCGCATTTCCTAGACGTTGCAGTTTGGATCGATACCATTTTGATTTTTAGTTAAGTTAGGATGAATATTCTCCAATATATTAAAAATTAAACATTATTTTTTTGTATTTGTAGAATTTCAAGCAATTTATTTAAATATTTAAGTTTTAAGCAAATTTTAAAACTATAAAAGCAAAATTCGCATTCTTGAACATTTAAATTTGCATTGTTGCCAATTTGTTTTTGGCTAAGTTACGACAAATATTTTCTGATATGTTAAAAATTTAACAATTTTTGTTTGTTTTTTTTTAATCTTAAACCATTTGCACAAGTCATTAATTTTTGAGCAATTTTTAAAAATCGAACACATGAATTTCGCGTCCTTTGATATTTAAATTTGACTAATCACGATTTTGATTCTAGCTAAATTATATCAGTTAGTTTATGGTATATTAAAAACAGAATAATATTTTTTATCTGTGTAAAATTTTAAGCCATTTATTAGTGTCCTTAATCGTTGAGCAATTTTCCAAGCAAGGATGTAAATTTCGAATTTTTTGGAAATTGCAGTTTCGGTCGATACCATTTTGTTTCTAGTTAACTTAGTATGAAAATTTTTGAGTATATTAAAAAATCTATAATTTTAGGTGTGTCAGTAAAATTTCAATTCATTCACACTTGTAAATAATTTTTGAGTAGTCTTAAAAACCCAAAACGCAAATTTTGCATTCGTTGGATATTCAAGTTTGGATTGGTGGTATTTTGTTTCTAGTGATGTTAGGGCTATTATTTTTCGATAAATTAAAAATTCACTAATTTTGTACGTTCTTGTGAAATTTTAAGTTATTTTTTCATGTAGTTAATTTTGTAGCAATTTTCAAACCAAAGACATACATTTTGAATTTCTTGCAAACTGCAGTTCAAGTCGATACCATTTTGTTTCTAGATAAGCTACGATATTTTTTTTTTCAGTTATATTGAAAACCCAATAATTTGATGTATTTCTGTAAAGTTTCAATTCATTCACACTTGTAAATAATTTTTAAGAAGCCTTCAAAACCGAAAACGTAAATTTTGCATTCGTTTGATATTGAAGTTTGGATCGTTGCTATTTTGTTTCTAGTTAATTTACGGCTATTATTTTACGGAATATTTAAAATTCACCAATTGTACGTATCCTTGTAAAATTTCAAACCGTTTACTAATGCCCGTTCATTTTTTAACAATTTTCAAACCGAAGATGAAAATTTCGCATTTCCTAAACGTTGCAGTTTGGATCGATACCATTTTGTTTTTAGTTAAGTTAGGATGAATATTCTCCAATATATTAAAAATTAAACATTATTTTTTTATATTTGTAGAATTTCAAGCAATTTATTTAAATATTTAAGTTTTAAGCAAATTTTAAAACTGTAAACGCAAAATTCGCATTCTTGAACATTTAAATTTGCATTGTTGCCAATTTGTTTTTGATTAAGTTACGACAAATATTTTCTGATATATTAAAAATTTAACAATTTTTGTTTGTCTTTTTTAAAATCTAAAACCATTTGCACAAGTCATTAATTTTTGAGCAATTTTTAAAATCGAACACATGAATTTCGCTTCCTTTGATATTTAAGTTTGACTAAATCACGATTTTGATTCTAGCTAAATTATATCAGATAGTTTTTGTTATGTTAAAAACAGAATAATATTTTTTATCTGTGTAAAATTTTAAGCCATTTATTAGTGTCCTTAATCTTTGAGCAATTTTCCAAGCAAGGATGTAAATTTCGAATTTTTTGGAAATTGCAGTTTCGGTCGATACCATTTTGTTTCTAGTTAACTTAGTATGAAAATTTTTGAGTATATTAAAATATATATAATTTTATGTGTTTCAGTAAAATTTCAATTTATTCACACTTGTAAATAATTTTTGAGAAGTCTTAAAAACCCAAAACGCAAATTTTGCATTCGTTGGATATTCAAGTTTGGATTGGTGGTATTTTGTTTCTAGTGATGTTAGGGCTATTATTTTTTGATAAATTGAAAATTCACTAATTTTATACGTTCTTGTGAAATTTTAATTTATTTTTTCATGTAGTTAATTTTGTAGCAATGTTCAAACCAAAGACATACATTTTGAATTTTTTGCAAATTGCAGTTCAAGTCGATACCATTTTGTTTCTAGATAAGTTACGATATTTTTTTTTCAGTTATATTGAAAACCCAATAATTTGATGTGTTTCTGTAAAATTTCAATTCATTTACACCTATAAATAATTTTTTAGAAGCCTTCAAAACTAGAAACGTAAATTTTGCATTCGTTTGATATTGAAGTTTGGATCGTTGTTATTTTGTTTCTAGTTAATTTACGGCTATTATTTTACGGTATATTTAAAATTCACCAATTTTACGTATCCTTGTAAAATTTCAAACCGTTTACTTATGCCGTTGATTTTTTAACAATTTTCAAACCGAAGATGAAAATTTCGCATTTCCTAAACGTTGCAGTTTGGATCGATACCATTTTGTTTTTAGTTAAGTTAGGATGAATATTCTCCAATATATTAAAAATTAAACATTATTTTTTTATATTTGTAGAATTTAAAGCAATTTATTTAAATATTGAATTTTTAAGCAAATTTTAAAACTGTAAAAGCAAAATTCGCATTCTTGAACATTTAAATTTGCATTGTTGCCAATTTGTTTTTGGTTAAGTTACGACAAATATTTTCTTATATATTAAAATTTTAATAATTTTTGTTTGTTTTGTTTTTTAATTTTAAACCATTTACACAAGTCATTAATTTTTGAGCAATTTTTAAAATCGAAAACATGAATTTCGCTTCCTTTGATATTTAAGTTTGACTAAATCACGATTTTGATTCTAGCTAAATTATATCTGTTAGTTTATGGTATATTAAAAACAGAATAATATTTTTTATCTGTGTATAATTTTAAGCAATTTATTAGTGTCCTTAATCGTTGAGCAATTTTCCAAGCAAGGATGTAAATTTCGAATTTTTTGGAAATTGCAGTTTCGGTCGATACCATTTTGTTTCTAGTTAACTTAGTATGAAAATTTTTGAGTATATTAAAAAATCTATAATTTTATGTGTTTCAGTAAAATTTCAATTCATTCACACTTGTAAATAATTTTTGAGAAGTCTTAAAAACCCAACACGCAAATTTTGCATTCGTTGGTTATTCAAGTTTGGATTGGTGGTATTTTGTTTCTAGTGATGTTAGGGCTATTATTTTTTGATAAATTAAAAATTCGCTAATTTTGTACGTTCTTGTGAAATTTTAGGTTATTTTTTCATGTAGTTAATTTTGTAGCAATTTTCAAACCAAAGACATACATTTTGAATTTCTTGCAAATTGCAGTTCAAGTCGATACCATTTTGTTTCTAGATAAGCTACGATATTTGTTTTCAGTTATATTAAAAACCCAATAATTTGATGTGTTTCTGTAAAATTTCAATTCATTTACACCTGTAAATAATTTTTTAGAAGTCTTCAAAACCGAAAACATAAATTTTGCCTTCGTTTGATATTGAAGTTTGGATCGTTGCTATTTTGTTTTTAGTTAATTTACGGCTATTATTTTACGGAATATTTAAAACTCACCAATTGTACGTATCCTTGTAAAATTTCAAACCGTTTACTTATGCCGTTCATTTTTTAACAATTTTCAAACCGAAGATGAAAATTTCGCATTTCCTAAACGTTGCAGTTTGGATCGATACCATTTTGTTTTTAGTTAAGTTAGGATGAATATTCTCCAATATATTAAAAATTAAACATTATTTTTTTATATTTGTAGAATTTCAAGCAATTTATTTAAATATTTAAGTTTTAAGCAAATTTTAAAACTGTAAACGCAAAATTCGCATTCTTGAACATTTAAATTTGCATTGTTGCTAATTTGTTTTTGGTTAAGTTACGACAAATATTTTCTGATATATTAAAAATTTAACAAGTTTTGTTTGTTTTTCTTTTAATTTTAAACCATTTACACAAGTCATTAATTTTTGAGCAATTTTTAAAATCGAATCGATATTTAAGTTTGACTAATCACGATTTTGATTCTAGCTAAATTATATCAGTTAGTTTATGGTATATTAAAAACAGAATAATATTTTTTATCTGTGTAAAATTTTAAGCCATTTATTAGTTGAGCAATTTTCCAAGCAAGGATGTAAATTTAGAATTTTTTGGAAATTGCAGTTTCGGTCGATACCATTTTGTCTCTAGTTAACTAAGTATGAACATATAGAAATAAGACAATTTACACTTGGTTTGTTTCACTGTTTATTTATTTAATCTGACTAGTTTCGACAATTATGTCATTATCAAGAAATTCTTTGATAATGACATAATTGTCGAAACTAGTCAGATTAAATAAATAAACAGTGAAACAAACCAAGTGTAAATTGTCTTATTTCTATATTACAAAATGTTTCACCACGTGCTACATGAGAAACTAATTCAAGAAAAAAAAAAAAAAAAAAAAAAAAAAGTATGAACATTTTTGAGTATATTAAAAAATCTATAATTTTATGTGTTTCTGCAAAATTTCAATTCATTCACACTTGTAAATAATTTTTGAGTAGTCTTAAAAACCGAAAACGCAAATTTTGCATTCGTTGGATATTCAAGTTTGGATTGGTGGTATTTTGTTTCTAGTGATGTTAGGGCTATTATTTTTTGATAAATTAAAAATTCACTAATTTTGTACGCTCTTGTGAAATTTTAAGTTATTTTTTCATGTAGTTAATTTTGTAGCAATTTTCAAACCAAAGACATACATTTTGAATTTCTTGCAAATTGCAGTTCAAGCCGATACCATTTTGTTTCTAGATAAGCTACGATATTTTTTTTCAGTTATATTGAAAACCTAATAATTTGATGTGTTTCTGTAAAATTTCAATTCATTTACACCTGTAAATAATTTTTTAGAAGTTTTCAAAGCCGAAAACGTAAATTTTGCATTCGTTTGATATTGAAGTTGGGATCGTTGCTATTTTGTTTCTAGTTAATTTACGGCTATTATTTTACGGTATCTTTAAAATTCACCAATTGTACGTATATTTGTAAAATTTTAAGCCATTTACTTATGCCGTTCATTTTTTAACAATTTTCAAACCGAAGATGAAAATTTCGCATTTCCTAAATGTTGCAGTTTGGATCTATACCATTTTGTTTTTAGTTAAGTTAGGATGAATATTCTCCAATATATTAAAAATTAAACATTATTTTTTTATATTTGTAAGATTTCAAGTGATTTATTTAAATATTTAAGTTTTAAGCAAATTTTAAAACTGTAAACGCAAAATTCGCATTCTTGAACATTTAAATTTGCATTGTTGCCAATTTGTTTTTGGTTAAGTTACGACAAATATTTTCTGATATATTAAAAATTTAACAAGTTTTGTTTGTTTTTCTTTTAATTTTAAACCATTTACACAAGTCATTAATTTTTGAGCAATTTTTAAAATCGTACACATAAATTTCGCTTCCTTTGATATTTAAGTTTGACTAATCACGATTTTGATTCTAGCTAATTACATCAGATAGTTTTTGTTATATTAAAAACAGAATAATATTTTTTATCTGTGTAAAATTTTAAGCCATTTATTAGTGTCCTTAATCGTTGAGCAATTTTCCAAGCAAGGATGTAAATTTCGAATTTTTTGGAAATTGCAGTTTCGGTCGATACCATTTTGTTTCTAGTTAACTAAGTATGAAAATTTTTGAGTATATTAAAAAATCTATAATTTTATGTGTTTCTGCAAAATTTCAATTCATTCACACTTGTAAATAATTTTTGAGTAGTCTTAAAAACCCAAAACGCAAATTTTGCATTCGTTGGATATTCAAGTTTGGATTGGTGGTATTTTGTTTCTAGTGATGTTAGGGCTATTATTTTTTTTAACATTAAAAACTCACCAATTTTACTTGTTTTTGTGAAATTTTAAGCCATTTTCTCATGTAGTTACTTTTGTAGCAATTTTCAAACCAAAGACATACATTTTGAATTTCTTGCAAATTGCAGTTTAAGTCGATACCATTTTGTTTCTAGATAAGTTACGATAATTTTTTTCTCTTTCTGTGGGGTCTAAGTGAGCGGTAAAATGAGGTCCCCCGAGTATTTGATTTGAATTAATAATGTGTCATTCAACTTGAGTAATGCCGGCGCATATGAATTAGAGTCGTGCGCTGAATCGTTACTTTTCGTAATCGGATTTTTATTGCACGAGGAGGAGAATCAAGTGGTGCATCGGAGACGGCTTTCGTGTATCTGGTATTCGGATTTAATTGTGTATTTGCATATGTAATGCCACTTGCCTCGCCGATTAATAATGGCCGTCCTCACGACCGCCGATCCGCGATTATATCATTTGTTTCGCCGTACTTGTAAATGCTTCAATTGCCATTATCCAATCATTTTTCATTGATTGTATCTGTAAGAGTTTTACTAATTTACTGATACAAATATCATAACTTCAAAATAGTACAGTTTTAAAAATTATATAATTGTATATTTCATTGAGTCGAAATTGTAAAATCGAATATTTATTCATGAAAATAATATAACTGAGCCAATTGTGGTGAATAAATTAGCTTTGTTTTATGTTTCACCCTCTGTAATTTGTGAGTCAATCTCCTGATTGTATTAACCAAGGTGAAATGACGACAGTTTTCTTTTTTTTTTATTCCAACCTACAGTTCTAGATTAACATTACAAGCCTTAAAACTGAAAATTGAAGATTCGCTCTGGGACTTCATCAAAATAATTATAATATTATTATTACATCGAGTATATATCAACAAATTATGAGTAATTTTAATGTAATGGATTTTAAGGATAATTAAAGATTGAATTGCACATGTACATTGTTTTTAATATAAAGATTTCTTTACTTGTTGACGTTTTTATTGTTTATATTCCTTTTAATTCATCCATTGTATGTGTTAACTTCCATTTGTATTCACGTCCATTTCCGGCAATGATATAAATTATATTTCTTTCCATTGTTATAATTCCTTATTATAATATAAGGCTAATTGATTGTTTTATATGTTAATGTTAATTATTTATACATTTCCTTAGGTTTTTCCTTTCATTTATTTCTCACATGCAATGCAATTTTTCCATTTGTGTTTTTATCCACAATTTTTATTAATTTTCCTATATTATTACATTTTTTATTTAATACATACAACAATATTTTTCCTAATACGATATAAACTATATTAATATTAATCTATTAATATTTTCCAATTTAAATTTTTCTTTAAACAACAAGTTTCAAAGGAAACCCTATTGAAAGTCTTTAAAATTAAACAATAATTAAACAAAAAATAGTTGAATAATCCACACAATTGGAAGAAATACAGATACAAAATTTTCTAAAAAATGCTTGTAAATTCTGGAAAAAATTTGAAAAAAGTGACGAAAAAATAAAAAAATTAAAGATCCTTTTGAGAAGACTGTAGCAAATTGGAAGGCAAAATTCTAAAAAATCGGATAAAACAGAAGAAGAAATGTAGAAAAGTTTTCGAAGACGTCAATAAAATTCTTGGAAAGAGATTTAGCGAAAATTTTTTTGAATAATTGAGATATTTCACCCAAAACAGTTAAAAACATTGTTTTGCTAAGAAAAACTAGACAAACTGTAAATTAAAATTAATGAAATTTAAAACCAAAAACATTCAATTTAAAATTTCTTAATATAAGTGACGAAAAATTATCGAAAAATCGAAAACTAACAAAATGAAGATCGTAATAAGAACCCTGTAATATATTAACTGATGAGGCTGTTATATGTTGAAAATTCATATTCACTTGTTTAGTTGTGGAAGTAAAACACTTAAATTTTCAAAACACTTTATTATTGCTTTTATTGAATTTCTTCTTTATTGAATTTCTTCGCCTGAAGAAGCCACAGTGTGGCGAAACAATTGTTGCGTTTTCAAAAAAGCAATAATAAAGTGTTTTGAAAATTTAAGTGTTTTACTTCCACAACTAAACAAAAGAACCCTGTAGTAAATTGGAAGGCAAAACTCTGAAAAATCGAATAAAACAGAAGAAAAAATGTAGAAAAGTTTTCGAAGACTTCAATAAAATTCTTAAAAAGAGATTTAGCGACAAAATTTTGAATAATTGAGGAATTTGGCATAGGAATTTATAGATATTTCACATTTGATTAAAAATGTATTCAATTGGAAGAGAAGTTTTTAGAAGTCAAGAATCCTCGGAGAAAATACATAAAATTGAAAAAGGGTAAAAAAAACACAAAATAGATTAAGAAATTTTGGAAAATTTAGTACACTCAAAGAAAATTTTTCCAAATTAGAAAGAAATGTGAAAAATTGTCGAAAAATTATTTCTTTTTAATAAAAAACCAATCCTATTTTTTAGACGAAACAATTTGAAATAAAAAGTTAAAATAAAAGTACAAAAAATATTTAAAAATGGAAATTTTTCAGAGAAAAGAAAATACTGTTAATAATTTGGAAAACAAATAGGTTTCGAAAGCAGATGTGATCGATTTTTTTATTATTCTAAAAAAATATTTTCTAAAATGAACCTGTTAATAAAAAAAATGCACAAATTTCGAAACAACAATTTAATTTTAAAAAATCCGCTAAAAACAAAACAAAAAACATTAGAAAGCCAGTTTACAATTGGATAGTAACATTTCGATTTTTAAAATTCATTGGAAAGTTACAAATTAGAAAATTTGTTTGAAAACAGTTTAAATCTAAAAACTTAAGTAAGAACGTTTTAGAATTTGCATAAAAGAAGAAAATGAGAAGAATATTAAAGATGAGTGTAATTGTGAGCTCTTCCTGCGCTTATTTTGTTCAAAATTTTACGTGATTTTTCTATATATACAACATTTTTATTACAGTAACACATATTTACAAAAATAACATATATATAGTATGATTAGTGTATTAGAATATTATCGTGAATGTATTGTACCAGTCATTAACAATGTCGTGATTGTTTTAATTTATGTTTAAATAAATATGAAGGGTGGGTGGGTGTACACTATCACACTCTCCAACCAATAAAACATAAGCGCGAATTTTACTGATTAAATTTCTGTTAAAATAAAATTAATGTAGAATTTAATAACTGAATTACTTATCAAGAATTTTCAAAGGAACTCTAATGAAAAATTAAAAATTAAATGGCGGAACAGAAGACACCCACCCACCTAACATATACATGTCTATTAGATAAGAAATTTTGTATAATTCAACAAACTAATTATTTACTGTATGCAAGATATTTTAATTAAATCTAGCGTATATTATATTAGTTGGAGGGTGGGATAGAGGCCACCCACCCATCCTACATATTCATGATTACATCAGCTACTGATCGTCGTTAAGTTTCCAGCAAAACAAACATGAAGGAAGTGATGAATTTATCGAAAACCATCCTCACTGTTTTAATTTATGTTTAAATAAATATGTAGGGTGGGTGGGTGGCCACTATCACACCCTCCAACCAGTAAACCATAAGCGCGAATTTTACTGATTAAATTTTTGTTAAAATAAAATTAATGTAGAATTTTATAACTGAATTACATCTTATCAAGAATTTTCAAAGGAATTCTGACGAAAATTAAAAAATTAAATGGCGAAATAGAGGACAACCCACCTAACATATACATGTCTATTACATAAGAAATATTGTATAATTAAACAAACCAATTATTTACTATATGCAAGAGATTTTAATTAAATCTAGGGTATGATTTACTGGTTGGAGGGTGGGATAGAGGCCACCCACCCACCCTACATATACATGACAATTTCAGTTACTGATCGTCGTTAAGTTTCCAGCAAAACAAACATGAAGGAAGTGATGAATTTATCGAAAACCATCCTCACTGTTTTAATTTATGTTTAAGTAAATATGTAGGGTGGGTGGGTGGCCACTATCACACCCTCCAACCAGTAAAACATAAGCGCGAATTTTATTGTCACAGTCGTTACTAATTGTTTTTTTTGAAGGTATTGTGAAAATGTCCGGTGAAATTAGGTTATCGTCAATGATTGTCGAATTGTCGGATGGATTATTTTAATTAATTTGTTTTTATATGTAGTTTTTAAAAAAGAAGACGAAAGAAAAAGAAACATTAAATAAATAAATTCATATGTAAAAGATTCCTAAATATTTCTGAAGGAAATAGTAGTAAGATATATTTATTAACAAATTTATATATATTTACAATGGAATAATGAATAATGAATGAGGTGTTAATGTATTAATTTGTGAAAAAGCTATCGACCAGAGGTCTTTCTGCCTTGTTTTGTCCAGTCATATGGCGAAGGAAATATATTTTTAAAGTTTTTTAGAATAGTTGATTTTTTTAGAAATTTAAACGGTTGAAATCATAAAAAAAGACGATTGATTACAAAAAAAAAACTTTAAGAAACAATGGAAAATCTGAAAGAAGAAACTAGTAATTGAAACATGAAGATTGTTTATTTATTTTAATTTTAAAACTGATAGGAACATTCAGTATAAAACTTTCTTATATAAATAATTATAAATAATTATTAAAATATATAAAAATTTTATAAAAGAAAAGAATTTTAAAATCTGGGGTTTCCCCAGAAAAATAGTTAATAATCTTAATAGAGATTTAACAATTAATAGTTTGTAAACTCAAATAAATTGTTCCACATTCTTTTAAATTTTACAAAAAATCAATTGAAGTTAAAAAAACTTGGATTGGATAAATAGAGAATAAATAAAATTAAAAGGAAAGAATTAAAATTTTGCATGAGCCTGTTAAATCTAAAAAATGTGTTCATTTTAAATTTAAAAAAAAAACAATTGAAATTTCTTAAGAAAAACAAATGAAATCTTTAAATATGCATGAATAAACTAATATATTTAAAAAAATTTGAAAAAATTAAATATAGTTAATAAACTAATAAATAGAAAAAACACGAAAATATATTCGTAAAATCTACAACAAATGAGTCTTATTAAGACTACAAGAACAAATCACTTTTGAAACAACTACTTCTCTAGCTAATACTAACGTACATTCAATCATTTTTAGTTGATTTTACAGAAAGAATAACGTTCAAACTAGTGTTGCTTTGATAGCCTTGCTATTTTGTAACACGCAAATTACTTTTGTATTATTCAATGTCTGTCGAAGTATTAGCTAGAGAAGTAGTTGTTTCAAAAGTGATTTGTTCTTGTAGTCTTAATAAGACTCATTTGTTGTAGATTTTACGAATATATTTTCGTGTTTTTTCTATTTATTAGTGAATTATCTACAACGTAAAGGACTTATATATTTTATTATAGTTAATAAAACTTATATTTTAAAATTTTAAAACTGAAAATTTTCCAAGAAAAAAATTAAAAACTTCTATAAGACAAAATTTTATTTAAAAGTAGATAAAAATATTAAAGTTTAAATACAACATTCGTAACGTATAAAAAATATTTGAAATTTTCTTAAAACAGTTGAAATGTTATTAGAAATAATTCAATGTTACAATGTTAACAAGAAATAAATAAAAACATAAAGAGGCAGTTTATTAAAAAAAATCTTAAGAAACAATGGAGTAGGGGAAAGAAAACTATTCTTAAAAACATAATTTTTGATTTGATAAAAACACTTTTCTTCAATATTTTATTTTGATCCCGATGTACATTTCGGACACAAAGGGTCCATTATCAATTATAATTTATTGATAATGAACACTTTGTATCCGAAATGTACATATGGATTAAAATAAAATGTTGAAGAAAGGTTCTAAGTGTTTTTATCAAAGTGATAATTATCTTCAAGTAACTCAATCGACCCAAATAATTTTTGATATTGAAAATTTGCGCCCAAAATTTAATTTTATCTTTGCTAAAAACCGTTAAATAAAATGAGCTGAATATTAATAAATAATAAAACATTTCCTATTTAGTAAGAAAATTCAGTTGAAATATTTCTTAAATTAGACTCAAAAATCATTTAACTTAAATCTGCCAAGAAAATTGTTATCTTTAAAAAGATATTTCACTCTAAACAGTTAAAAACATTGTTTTGCTAAGAAAAACTTGACAAAATGTAGATTAAAATTTACTTGAAAATTAATGAAATTAAAAATCAAAAACATTCAATTGAAAATTTCTTAATATTCTTTAAAATGTTCAAAAGTTTTTTTAAAAAACAATTTAAATTTACAAATTTGCATAAAAGAAGTCAAAATATCATTTTAAAATGGGATAACTTTGTCATATGCAGTAAAACTTTGTTTAAACTTTGCAATAAAAAAAAATAAACAATAAAAATTTTATAAGAAAAAATTGAATATTTCAAAAGTAGATAAAAGAAGACATTTTTTGAAAAGGCAATACAAGTTTCTTAAGAAAAACAATTTAAATCTTCAAATTGTGTATAAAAGAAGAAAATTTTATTTATTAATATGCAATTTTGTCAAAAGTAATAAACTTTCAAATTTGGTTTAGAACAATTTAAGATTTTCAAAACAATTAAAATAATCTAAAAAAATGAAAATTTAAATAAGAACATTTTAAAATTTGCTTAAAAGTAGATAAAAAGACGAAAGTTTAAGTAAAAGATTCATAAACGTTTTTAAAAGAAATATTAAAGTTTTCTTAATAGTAATAGTATTTGTTGGTACTAAATAGATTTAGTAAACATATTCATTAAAAAATCTTAAAGAAAAGTATAGTGATAAAAAATGTTGAAAATTTGCCTAACAAAGGTTTTCAAAAAAAGGGAATTAGAAAAATGTTAACAAATAAAAATATTACAAAAACATTTTTTTAACAAAACTGTTTACCTTCTTTTTGTATATGAAAAGAAATTGTATTTACTAAAATAATAATTAAAATTTGCTTGAAAACAAAAAGAAATTTAAAACAACAATTAAAAATATGCAAGAGGAAAGGAAACCTTTATCATTTTTTTTCTCATGACTTTAAAAAAAACAAAATTGAAATATCTTAAGTTTTTTGTTTATTAGTTCTGTATAAAGGAGATTTCCGTAAATTAAATTAAAATTGAAGTAAAATAATTGAAATCTTTAAATGTGTACAAGAAAGGTGGAATTTTATTTTAAAAAATAAATAATCGTAGTCAAAACTTTTTAAACAAACTTTAAAATATGTTTGAATTATTAAAATTACTATTTAAATTTCCCAGAAAAAAAACCATATAAACATATAAAAATTTTCTTAAAGAAGATAAAAATATGAAACTTTAAGTAAATCATTCACAAACGTTCTTAAATAAAAAATTCGCATTTTCTTAAAACAGTGGAAATGTTACCAAAAATAATTCTAGTTTAACAACAAATAGTTGAACACAAAGGCACGCTTCATTAAAAAACATTGGAAAACAATGGAAAAACATGGATTCCTTAAAAGAATCTTATTTAAAAAAATGTTGAAAATTAAAACTATTAAAAATAAATAAAAACAGGTAAAATGAGTTGAAAAAAGGAGAAATCGTTAAGTAAAATAACTTGAATATTTACGAAGAAAAAACAATTGCAATATGGTTGGAAAATTTAATTTAAAACTTTCCAAAATAAATTTTTAGCAAAAAATCAATTGAGAATCTGTTAAACAATACTTTAATTTCGTTAATAAAATTATTTCACTTTAAACAATTCACAAATTAATTTGCAGTTGAAAACTTTATAAAAAAAAACATTAAAATTTGCTAGCAAATTAATAAAATTAAAAAAAAGCAATTCAAAATTTGTAAAAGGCAGTGAACATTTTAATAAGTAATTTCAGTTTCAGATGAACAGTCTCTTTTAGGTTCATTAAAATTGACTTAAAAAATAGTGGAAAATCTTAAAGAAGAAACATTAAACAATGTTAAAAATGTGTTCAAAATATTAAAACTGCTCTAAACACTAAAAAATAATTTAAAAGATTCGGAAAAATGTTCAATTATAAACAAGTTACAAAAAGTGTAGTACAAATTTCAGTTTAAACTTTCTTAAATAATACTTAAACTGGTTAAAATTTTAACCACAAGAAAACACAATTTAAGTAAATGGTTTTGCTAAGAAAAAAGTTGAAAATTTAATAGAAAAAGAGATTAACATTTGTTTAAAAATAGATTAACTAAAAACAACAATTAAAGTTTTGTAATCGGCAGTCAAAACAAAAATAGAAAGCTTAACATCATTTAAAATTGTACAAAAAACAATTGAAATTTCTTAAAAAAAAATGAAATCCTTTTATACAAAATGAAAAAAAATGCAACTGTATTTAATCAAAAATTAAACTTTCACCCCAAAAAAAATTATAATTTTCTGATTTATTATCAGAATAATTTAAATCTTCAAATTGTGCATAAAAAAGAAAATTTTATTTATTGAAATGCAATTTTGTCAAAACTAATAAATACGTTTAAAATAAACTTTCAAATTTCCTTGATAACACTTTAAGCTTTTCAAAACAATTAAAATAATCTAAAAAATGGAAGATTCAAATGAGAACATTTTAAAATTTGCCTAAAAGTGGATAAAAAGACGAAAGTTTAAGTAAAACATTCATAAACGTTCTTGAAAGAAATATTTCACAGTTTTCTTAAAACAGTTTAAATTTGATCAGAAATAATTCAAGTTGAATAAGAAACAGTTGAAAGCACAAAGGAGGCGGTTCATTAAAAAATCTTAAAGAAGAGTATGGCGAAAAAACATGTTGAAAATTTGCCTAAGAAACAAAGTTTTTCAAAAAATAAAAACACAAAAAAAGGGAAATTATAAGAGTTAGAAAAATGTTTACAAATAAAAATATTACAAAAAACAATTCAAGTTTCTCAACAAAATCGATTAAAATCTTCATTATGTAATAAAAAAAAGTTGAAATTGTATTTATTAAAATAGTGATTAAAATTAAATTAAAAAAGTAAATTGGCCTAAAACTTTTTTTTCTGAAAATAGTCGAATACAGTTTTGAGATTTTAAGATAGTAACATATTGTTTACTAAAACACAATTTAATATATCTTCAAACAAATATTTAAAGACTAAAAATCTAAAAAAAAGTCAATTTGCTAAAATATTGACAAGAATTAATTGATTTTATTTTTCAGAAAAAGAATTTAAAACAACAGATATAAAAAATCAAACTTTTACAAAAAATGCTTAGAAACAGTTTCAATTAAATTACTAATTAAATAGCTTATAGGTTTTAGAGAAAGCATTGACAATTTCATTTTATACATTATTGTAATGACACTTTGAAATAAGGAATATTATTAGTATTAATTTTAAGAAACTTGGATTTACATTATTTTGATATAACTCAAAATACAAATAAAGTTTCTTTAGTAACTCGTTGATTGTTGAAGCACTTATTTTTTGAAAATCTATTATCACTAAATATAATTATAATAGTAAACTATTTATGATTTTCAACTTTTAATTTTAACTCATTACACTGTAGCTTCTTCAGATGAAGAAATCTAATTCTTTAGTAAATTAGAATAGAACAATAAAAATAAATAATAATGCAAGTTAAAGTTGTTAAACTAAAGTTGTAGAAGTAATGACGAAAAGTTATTTGGTTTATTTTGAATTCGCTTTTTACAGTTGAAAATTTAACAAAAAGAAAAAGTCAAGCCTTGTTATGGAAAATTGTTAAAAAAAAACTTAATTTTAATGTGGCAAATGTTATATAAAAAAAATCAAAATTTATTAAAAGCAACTAAACGTAATACGAATTTTCATGTCCTTGACTAACTTTTAATATATTAAAAAAATAAGTTTCTTAAGAAAATTAAAATAAAAGAATTATATATGCTTAGAACTATTTTGAAACAAATGAAAATATAAAATTAAAATTGATGGATACTTAAGAAATACGTTAAAAGGTTTAAAAAAAACCGTATTCAAAGCTTGAAGACGAAAAAGAATAATAATAATATTTATTGACAGAAAATCCAATTTACAGAAAATAATAATAACGCAGGGCAGAAAGACCTCAGGTCTATAGCCCAGACGAACAGAATCTATTTGTATTGTATCCATATTTATTGTTTCTTTGTATTATGTTTTGTCCAAATAAAGATTATTGTATATATATAATAATAACAGAGTTAAACAAATGAAATTATAAGAAGAGAAACTAAAGCAAAAATTAATTAAAAAAACCAAAACGTAATCAACACACATAAATTTTATTTAAAAAAATATTTAAATAAATCTGTTAAACAACAATAATTTGAAAATTTTCTAATTTATAATTCAACTTGAAACTGTTATTGAAAGTATTACAAAAAAATAAATGTGTTGAAAACAGCTGAAAACGTGTAAAGACAGTTAAAATTTTTGTACAAAAATTATTTGAAACATTTGAAATTTGTTTTGTGGATAATTTATTTATTATTTAAAAAATAAATATTAATGATAACCGATTAAAATTTATTTGAAAATATTTTTGAACAACAAAAAAACAATTCTAAATTTGTTAAAAGAAGCCAAAACTTGATAAAATAATTTTCGCCTAGAACAATAATTTCATTGACAAAATGTGGTCAAAATTATTTTGTAAATTTGTATAAAAGGCGTTTGCCGTAAATAAATAAATAAATAAACAGTTTCAACCTTACAAAGAAAGTGTGGCGAGAAAAAAATATTGAAAACTTAAAAATAATTAAAAATGGATTAAAATAATTATTCTTAAAAACTAAAATTTTCTTAAAATAATTCAAACTTTACTAAAGAAGCATTTTGAAAATAAAAGTAAGAAAAATAATTTTATTAAGTGAAATTTTATCAATAAACCATTGCCTCAAAACTGAAAAAAAGGCTGAATGACATAATTGAAAATTTGCTAAAAAAATAGTTGAAAACTGTTGAATTTCTCCAAACAGATATTTAATTTTAAATCTGTTGAAAAACAGGTTAAACCTATCTAGAGACAATTAATTTATTGAAAACAATTTAAATTTAAAAAATAAGATATTTTGATAAGAAAAAGAGATTAAAATTTTACAAAGAAAAAGAAAAAAAAATTAAAAGGCAGTTTTCTTACAAACTAATAAACCTAATAAAGAAGAGTTTAAAATTTATTTGAAAGCGGTTTGGACTAATTAAAAATCTTTTAAAAACAGATGAAAATGTTAAATTATTGTGAAAAAAACAATTGAAATTTTGCAATGAAAATAATTAGAGAATGAAAAACAGCAAAAATAATATTATATTATATTATATTATATTATATTATATTATATTATATTTGTCTTTATTTTAATAGGAATGGGAATCAAAAATAGAGTTGAAAATATTTAAAAATTTTCTTGATTAAGAAATCGTTGAATGTATAGAAGTACAGTTGAACACTTTTCTAAAAAGCCTTAAAAATAATTAAAATTTTTATAAAAAAATTAACTGAAAATCTGTTCCAAAAATATAATTTATTCTGAAATAAATTTCAACAACAAATATGCCAGAAAAACAATTTAAAAATTTAAAATAGAGTGATTAACTTTTTACAAGCAAAAAGGAACAATAATCATTTAAAATTGGCTTAAACATAGACAAAAAGATTAAAATTTAGTTAAAAATGTGCTTCAAAGAAACATTTCAAAGTTTTTTTTTTAATTTGATTAAAAAAATTGATTTTCAAGTAAAAAGAGCCAAGAATATAAAAAAAATTGAAAAATTATATTTAATAATTGAAATTCATTCATTCACTAAAACAACCAATCATTCAAAGATTGAAATTTAACAAAAAAATAATTATAAATTTGTATAAAGCATTATTTTTCTTTCCAAAAAATAAAAGGAATTAAAAATTCAAAAAGAGCAGTTGTTTATATGAAATGATTGATTTCAAAGTAGGTCAGAAAAATTAATAAATATGTAAACAGGAAGAAAGGCTCTTTTTAAATAAGAAATGCCTGAAAGACGAACGGATAAACAATTTATAAAAGGAAAAAATTGAAATTTATTTATAGAAATTCGTTAAAATGTAAACAAATAGTTTAGAATAGACAATTAAAAGTAGACGTTAAACTATCAATTTTGTTTTAATCAAAAAGGTGGAAGATTATGAATATTTTGTTTTAATGAGGATTCCTTTTACTTCAATTTCAAGAATTAAATAATTTTCTAAATTTATAATGAAAATTGTACCCACTTCTTTTTTTATTGGATATAATAGTAGTGTTTGGGTATTGAACATGTCCTAATATCTTCTTATTAAAATGAAAAATTTATTAAGCAATGGATAAAAATAATCATTATGTTAAATGATATTTTAAAGGGTTTCACCATTGTAACCATCTACAAAGTTGATTATAATATCATATGAAATGTTAATTAAAAAGTGTTATATTTGGAATTAAACGTATTCACCATTATATCTTTAAATTATAATTCCCCTTTATTTTTCATAGAAGAGTCGAAAGTATCGGTGCATAAATTTCGAATATCCGTTATGAATAAATGTTTCGGGCGACGAAAATAGTTGCATATTAATCGATTCCGCTGAGGTCAGCATCGAGAAGAAAGTGAATTTGTGAATTTCTCGTAACTGTTACGAAGACAGGTGCTGATTCTCGGCAATGAAATGTGAGTAAGATCAAGTTTTTTTTTTACTACTAAATATTCTATGAATCTGTTAAGTAATAATTACCTATTTACACTTAACAGGTATGTTTGGTATTTCAATGAATATTAATTATTACTGAGAAGATTGCATTGAAAATGTTTAAGTATTTTTTATAGTTTTAATTAGGCCAATGTGTTGCGAGGAAATTATTATTTATTAAGGAAAAATTAACTAATTTTTAGCACTAAACATCTGTTTCATCTTTATAGAATAACCGTTCAAAATAATTATCTTTGCAGCCCACACCTGACTTTCATAAACATTAATCTTTTAATCGATGATATTTTGAATTGTTGTTCTAGATTACTTACATGAATTATAGTTTAACTGTCATTAATGTATATCTAATCATTATTTTTTTAAATTTTATTTTATAGAAATAAATACAATCAAATTCATATTGTTAATGTAAGAAGCCTCTACTTCGTTATACATGTTTGAATAATTAATAAATAACTTTAACTTTGTTTGTATAACACTATAAAGTTTTATACAAACAATGTTAAGGTGTTTTATTAAATACAATCAAAGTATTTTTGATTTTTGATTGACAATTCAAGGAGATTTTCCTGAACCACATAGTACTCTCAAAGGAAATGCAATTGTGATCACAGTTGGTTTGTAGTGAAGCAATCGGATTGAAACACCTACATTTCAAGATTGGCATTTAGTGTTACTTTGATAGCTGTGCCATTTGTAATCCACAAATTACTTCTGTATAATTGTTTTTGTATTATATAATTACTGCTTTATTTGTATTTTTTTAATCTGTAATTGAAATTATTCCTTTGATTGAAATAAATAATTTAATCTGTCGAGGTATTAGACACATAAGTAGTTTTGTGGTTTTAGTAATAAGACTGATTGTTGTAAATTTACGAAATGTTTTTATATTTTTAAATTATTTATATTTAATAGTTATTGGCCTTAATTTTTTGTAGACCAAAACTGATATCACTTTTTGATTAAAAAATCTCTTACAATTAATTAATTTAATACACTATTAAACTTTTATCACTTCCACTTATCTGTAACAGACCTTGTTAACAATTAAACGAGTTACTTAACAATGGGGGCTCTCAATTAAACACGTAGTTTGGTGAGAGGCTGGGAAAAACTGTACCTTGAATTAAATTCGCTTCTGACGAAAATGAAGTAAACCGTCTTGCATAAATTCCAAGCGGTGCGTTTTCAAAATTTTTGCATTGTTACGTCCATTTCGTAACATTCACAGGAGCAATACGTGCGTTATTTAACACTACGAAAATTAAATAGCAGTGAGAAAATACAAGCTTAAAAAAATTATTAACCACTCAACTCGATTACTCCATTGTAATTCGTTACGTTCAATTTAGTTGGGATTAATTTCCTGTACTATACTAAATGAAAATAAATACTTATTTTGTAATAATCATCAAATAAATACATTTTACAATTACTTAAATTGATTGTAATACTTTATACCATCATTAAAATAACTTATAGAATATTAATTATTAAAATACTAAAAACCTTTCTTCACATATTCACAGATATATATTTCGTACACAAAGTGATATTATCAAAGTTTTAATACTTCACGTAACTTACAAAAATCAAACTAATTATACAGCCTGTTTTTTTTTTAAATGATTCGTACAATTAATTAAGTAAACACATGTCCTTCTAATTGTAAATTACTACATAAAAGAATTACTTCACATGTTGACACAATTTTACATTTTTACGCGCGCTTAGTCTCAAATGTAAACGTTTATATCTGCGATCTCTCGTGTTTGTAATTTTACTCATTATTTCAGTTAAAAATTGCAGGAACATGTACTCACACACAAAAAAAAAGAAACGGTCATAAGGTTTACGACACGCATTATCCAAATTAAAGTGTGTTTAGTCATTGACAGTTACCGACTTGATTATGGCAGAAAATTATAGTAATTATTTCGACGTCTAACGTTTCCCCGCACACAATCTATGACTTTATGTCTCTAATTTATTAGACGTTTCGCGATAATTGGGTACTAGGGAGGGTGCTTTTTTTCCTATTCCGGTTCGCTTGGTATTAGTTATTTCCGGTATTTAAGTGGTGATTAATTACGCGTCATGTAGGTTTGTAAGTAAAACCGCGTGTTTTGATTAATTGATTTCGTGTAATTAATAAGGGTAATTTAGGTGCGAGTAAAAAATTTATTTTGGAGGAGCTGGGATTTGAACCCAGGACTTTCAGCATGCGAAGCAGACACTCTACCACTGAGTTACACCCCCTACAAACTGAACATACAGATGCTCTTCATATCAAATACTTTAAATCCATGCGATCCAATTTTGCTTAACTAATTCTGAAGCTTAAATATTCAATTAGTTATTTAGTTCAAACAAATCTAAGACAATGCATGCTCAGTTTTGATTCATGAAACAACATGATTTTCAATCATATTTAATCGAAATTACAAAAAAAATTATGCTTCCTGTGTCATCTCACTAAATAAAACTTGACCGATGATAGATGGAAAATGACAGAAGATGGCAGATAGAAGAAAACAGTTAACAGTTGATTAATTTAATTTGATATTGCCGAATGTCAGACGAAAGATGATATATAACAGATATTAGTTGACAGATGACGGATGGCAGGATAAAATGGATAACAGATGGCAAAGAACATGTTGATAGATTTCAAATCGGTATTATGACAAATGGCAGTTTACAGGTGACAGTTTAAAGATTGAAGATGACAGTTAACAGATGACAGATGACAAATAACAGATGATAGTTGACAGGTGACAGTTGGCAGTTCACAGATGATAAATAGCATATTATTGCAGATAATAGATTGTAGTTGACAGAATATGATAACAGTTAAAAGTTTACGCATGAGAGATAAGAGTGATTTTCATGCTAAATGATATAAAAAGGGCTGACAGTTAACAAATGCTATATAGCAGATAACAGATTAAATATTACAAATGACAGATGATAATTGACAGTTATTTTCCAGATCAGTATTATGACAAATTAATTAAATTATTGCACAGTTGGCAGTTTACAGATGGTGGTTGACAGTTGACAGATAACAGTTGACAGATGACAGTTGATAGTTGACAGTTCACATATGATAAGTAGCATATTATTGCTGATAATAGATGGCAACTGCCAGAGAAATATGGCAGTTAATATTTTAGAAATAAGATATAAGAGTGATGATCAATGCTAAATGATATTCAACGGCTGACAGATTATTACAAATGAGAGTTGATAATTGACAGTTAAAAGATGTAAAATGACAGATGCTAGCTGACATAGAAATTTCCATCTAACAAATGCCAGATAACAGATCTAAATTAATGGATAACATATACACATATTAATAAATAAATCCAAATGACAGCTTAAAAGGCAGTAGTTTACAGTTGACAGTTGACAGATGACAGTTGACAAATTACATTTGAGAGATGACATTGGATAGATGACAGTTTACAGATTAAAGTTGACAGATGACAGTTGATAGAAGACCCGATAATAATATGTGTAATAATACATAAACCCAATTGACCGTTGATAGATTGCAGTTGACAGATTAAAAAAAATGCAGTTAACAAGTGCAAGATGGCAGTTTTAAATTGATGGATAACATAAACATATAATAATACATAAATCCAATTGACAGCTGACAGATGACAGATTAGAGTTCAGACGAAAATTGACTGATGACAATTAACAGGTGACAATTGATAGATATCAGATGACACTTGATATTTCCCAAATAAAATATTAGAGTGATGTTCAATACTAGATGACATACAATGAAAAATGCTATATAGCAGATAACAGATTAAAAATTACAAATAACAGATGATAATTGACAGTTGAATGATAAAAAAATGGCAGGTGACAGCTGACACATGACTAATGAAAATTTGCATCTAACAAATGCAAGAAGAAAAATTTTAATTTACGTATAAGAGAAACACATATTAATACATAAACCCAATTGACAGTTGACAGTTTTCAGTAGACAAATGATAGTTGATAGATGAAAATGGCAAATTTGCATTTAACAAATGCAAGATGATAGATCTAAATTAACGGGTAACACTTGAAAGGTAGCGGTTTACAGACGGCAGTTGATAGATGGCAGATGACAGTTAACAGATTACATTTGACAGATGAAAGTTGATAGATTACAGTTGACAGATGACAGTATTACAAATAAATGTCGACAGATGACAGTTGACAAAAGACAGTTCACAGATGACAGTTGACAGATGACAGATGGCAGATGACTGTTGGCAGATGTCAGTTGGCCGTTGACAGATGAAAGATAGTAATTGGCATTTGATAAATGATAGATGAGAGTACCGTCAGTTGACAGATGACCGTTATATTAATTCATTCAAAACGATAAATGTTAACCAATCAATGGTATATAACGTTTGTCAAACGAAAGATAAGAGATTTTAGTTAAAAGATAATAAATGACAGTTGCAGTTTACTGTGTATGCCAGATGACAGTTGTCCAATATATTATGACAAAGTAACCATTATTGATGATAGATGGCAGGTAGAGTTAGAGATTAAAGATTACGACTGTATTGATAAACGCCAGTTGACAGTTGACAGATGACAGATGACAGATGACAAATAATAAATGACAGTTGACAGATGATAGTTGACAGTTGACAGAT
Source organism: Ontholestes murinus (assembly GCA_963969525.1). Taxonomy (NCBI): domain Eukaryota; kingdom Metazoa; phylum Arthropoda; class Insecta; order Coleoptera; family Staphylinidae; genus Ontholestes; species Ontholestes murinus. Next base: position 4,529,192 of record OZ018387.1, read on the forward strand.
GACAGATAATAGATAACAGTTGACAAATGACAGATGAAAGTTGATAAATGATAGTTGACAGATGACAGTTGACAAATGGCAGTTGACAGATAATAGATGACAGCTGCGGATGAAAGGTGAGAGTTGGCATTTGATAAATATTAGATGAGAGTACCGTCAGTTGATGGATGATAGTTGACAATCATCAATAATTTTCTAATATATCATTTGAAACGATAAATGTTAAACCGTCAATAGTAGATTAATGTTATAATGATAACTAGTGGGCAATAATTACTACGATAGATACCAGACGACAGATGACAATATGATAAACGATAATTGACAGTTAACAGATGACAAATGACAAATAACAGTTGACAGATGGCAGTTGGCCGTTGGCCGTTGCCAGATGAAAGATAATTGTTGGTATTTGATAAATGGTAAATGAGAGTACCATCAGTTGACGGATATGACAAAGTTTGACAGTTGACAGATACATTTTTTCTTGTATATCATGTCAAGTAGTTAATGGTAGTTCAATGATATGATAATAACTAGTAGTTAACAAATACGGGATACCAGACCACAGATGACGTATAATTAATGACAGTTGGCATTTGATAAATGTTAGGTGAGAGTATCGTCAGTTGACAGATGACGGTTTTTTTTGTATCATCATCATTTGAAACGATAAATGTTAAATAATCAGTATTGGTAGATCAATAACATTTTAGTAACTACTAGTTAACAGATATTGCATACCAGACGACTGATGACAGATGATAAAATGACAGTTGACTGTTTACAGATGACAATTGACATATGACAGATAATGACAGTTTGCCGTTGACATATGAAAGAGGATCGTTGGCAATTGATTAATGTTTAATTAAAGAACCGTCGCTTGACGGATGACAGTTGGCAGATGACATTTTTCTTGTGAAAGATGTCAGTATTCAGTAAATCATATAAAACGAATATTAAGTAAACCATTCTAGGTGATTGATAACAACTGATTTAACAGATGTAATACTACACTACAGATGAAATACTGAAAATTACACGACAGTTGACATTTTATATAAAACAAATGAGTGGTTTTAATTGACAGATAATATATAACATAAACCCGGTTAGCCTGAGACAATTAACAGATGTTTTGTCAGATGACAGTTGGCAGTTGATAGATGAATGATGATGGCACTGTGGCATTTGACATATCGAGCAGATGAAATATTATAGTCGATAGATAATATATGGCAGTTGACAGTTAACAGATGGTAGTTAACGGAAGACGGTTAACAGATGACAGTTGACAGATGATAGATGACGGATGATAGGTGACAGTTGACAGATGACAGTTGGCATTTGACAAATAATAGATGAGTATGGGAAATGATAATTGTTAGTTAACAGATGATAGTTAGTAGATAAAAGATGAAAGGTGTCAGATAACAGTTCATGAAAGATAACGTTTGTCAAATGAACGATGAGTGATTTTAGTTGAAAGATAATAAATACCAGTTGGCAATTGATTTTATACGACAGATGACAGTTGTCCAATATATTATGACGGAATAATGATTGACAGATGACAGATGGCAGATGGTAGATGAAAGATGATAGTTGGCATTTGATAAATGTCAGATGAGAGTACCGTCAGTTGACGGATGACAGTTGATAGATGACATTATTCTTGTGAAAGATTAAAATTTTTCACTATCATATAAAATGACGAATATTAAGTAAACCATTCTAGATGACATATAACAACTGACTTAACAGATAAAATACTAAAGATAACAGTTAGTTGTGAGTTGATGTATAAAACATGACAGTTGGAACTTTTTTATAAAACAGATTAGAAATGTTAGTTAACAGATAATAATAGATACAAGATATTATAACATAAACCCGATTAGCAGATGGTTTGTCAGATGACAGTTGGTAGTTAATAGACAGACAAATGATGATGGCACTTGACATTTGACAAATGACAAATAAAAGTGTACACAGTTGACAGATAACGAATGTTAAATAATCAGTGCTATATCGCAGATGACAGACGACAGTTAACAAATTCTATATGATAGGCAGCAGATACATATTACAGATGACAGTAAAAAAATAAACGATGGCAGTCGAGAGTTGACAAATGAAAAATAAACATTGGCATTTGACATTTTAGTCGATAGATAATAAATGGCATAAACACAATTGGCAGTTGAGAATTGACATTTGACAGTTGATAGATGACAGATGGGTGATAGGTGACAATTGACAGATGATAGTTGACATTTGACAAGTAACAGATGATAAAGAATAATTATACAAATTATAGATCACAGTTTGAGAGATACAGTAGACTGACAACTGACAAATGATCAATTTTATTTTATATATGTTAGATGACAGACGATGAATGATATATACCATAATTGATAGTTGACAAACGATAGCCAACAGAATAAAATAGATGGCAGGTAACAGATGACAAATTAAAGGTCATGTGACGAACATTGACAGACGACAAAATGATAAATGTCAAATAATTAATGCCAAGTCACAACACAATAGCCGACAGTTAAAATATGCTAGGTACCAGATGACAGATGGACTAAAACAAGGGTTAGAGTGGAATATCATTGCAGCTGCATGAACTCCGCCCAGTTTCATCCATCCAAAAATTTTTGTACATCTTCTATAATGTTTCTGTATATTCATATGTATTTTTTAGAAAGGAAGCTAATGACTAATACACATAAACATGATAATTGTTACTTGACAGATGATAGTTAGTAGATTCGGATGAAATGTATCAGATAACAATTAATAAAAGATAACGTTTCTCAAATGAAGGTTGAGAGATTTTAGTTGAGAGATAATAAATGACAATTGGTAGTTGATTGTATGTGGCAGATGACAGTGGTCTAATATATTATGACAGAATAATGATTATTGATGCTAGATGGCAGTTAACAAATCAAATCAAAGCAACAGGTTATAGATTAAGGATTACAATTGTATTGATAAATTTTTATTTATTTATTTTTAATTTTTTATGCCTGAATAACAAACAAAATAACAGTTGACACATGACAGTTATCACATATTATTATCCAATTGATAAATGGCAGGTGTGATTTTGCAGTTGACAGATAAAAGTGACAGCTGGCAATTGATAAATCTTACATTATAGTAAGAACAGTTGGCAGATAATTCTTGACAGATGACAGTTTTCCTGTACGTCATACAAAATGGCAAATGTTATACAATCAATACAAGACGAAAGATGACAGTTGATAAATGCGAAATACAAGACGACAGATGACATACTTTAGAATAAAGATTTTGGCTGATAGTTTACAGATGAATGATGAACATTAGCATTTAAAAACGACAGATGACAAATTTTATTTGATAGATAAAATTTTAATACATAAACCTAGTTGTTAGTTGACAAAAATGACAGTTGGCATTTGACACATAACAGATGACAGTAAGGACAGTTTTACAGTATACCATATAAAATGAAAAATGTTAATGAACAATTTTGGACGATAGAAAACAACCTGACAGTCAGCTGATTGTAGAAACCGAACGATAAATTAAAGATTAAACTAGACAGATGTCAGTTGATAGATAAAAAATTATACATGAACGTCATCATTTGAAAAAATGGCAAATAATAAATACAAATGTTAATACATAACCCCAATTGACAGATGACACTTCATAAATAATAAAAATGATGGATTAAAAAATTGACAGTTTAAAGTTACAAAATGGCAGATGTTATATTTCTTATATATCATCATACAAAATGACAGATAAGAGATGACCTATGATAGAAGACACTTAACAAATTGTAGATTAAATATTGCAGTTGTGCAGTTGACAAGTTAAAAATTGTAGATTAAAGATTGCAGTTGACAGATGACAATTGATAATTGATACATGAGTTCGTTTTAAATTACTCGAAAGACTTGATCAAATAATTTAAATCAGTGAATGAAATTTTTCATTTCCCCAATTTGAAGTTTTAAGCGATGTTCTTTTGTTTCTTTATCCAAGGTATGTCAGATGTTTTTATTTATGATTAAAACAGGACTATTACTAATTTCTAAGCAAATTATTTGAGCGAATAATTTTGCAAAACGTTTCTAATCACTGAATAAAATTTTTGATTTCTCCACCCTCAAGTTTCAAGCGATGTTCTTTTGGTTTTTATTCAAGATATGTCAACTGTTTTTATTTTTGACTAAAATATGACTATTTCTGAACGCAATTAAAGAACAATTCATTTTTTGATAAAGACAATTGTAATTTCAACAAGAAAACAATTAAAATTTAATTTTAAAAAGAATAATATTTTTTTATAAAAACACAATTAAAAATTTGACAAAAAACAATTTGAATTTTGACCCAAAAAAATGTCAAAAAACAATTGAAAAGTTGACAAAAAAACAGTTGAAAATTTTCCAAAAACAATTGAAAATTGATCCAAAATTTAAAAAAAAGTCTGCAAAAATAATGCAATTGAAATTTTGAAAAACTGACAATAAAAAAGTTGAAAATTTGACAAAAGCTAATTGATAATTTGAAAACAAAAACAATCGAAAATTTGACAATTCGACATTGTAATTCTAACAAGAAACAATTGGAATGTCACTAAAAAAACAATTGAAATTCTGACAAGAAAAAAACAACAATTGAAAATTTTTTATTTTTTTTTCTAGATTAAATATTTATTTACATATACATTTACAAAAAAAAATAGTTTACAAATTTAATAAATATGTATTTTTTTGTATCTGCAATCACTCCTGGTGTTTTTTCCCTCCTTCAAAATCAGTTTGAATTGACAAAAAACAATTGAAAATTTTGCAAAAATAATTGAAATTTGATCAAATTATAAAAACATGTCAGCAAAAATAAAACAATTGAAATTTTAATACAATAATAAAAAAAAGTTGAAAATTTGACAAAATCCAATTGATAATTTGAAAAAAAAAACAATCGAAAATTTGGCAAAAATATCAATTGAAAGATTGGAAAAAAACAATTGAAAACGAGACAAAGCATTTTGATTAAAAAACAATTGTTAATTGAAAAAACTTTAACAAAAAAAACAATTGAAAATTTGACAATTTGACAATTGTAATTCTAACAAAAAACAATTGAAATTTCATTAAAAAATAATTGAAATTTTTACAAGAAAAAAAACCATTGAAAATTTGACAAAAAACAATTGAAAATTAACCAAAAAAAAATCTGCAAAAATAAAGCCATTTAAATTTTAATAAAAACAATTTAAAATCTGACATTAAAAAAAATTGAAAATTTGATAATGTTCAACTAATGATTAAAAAAAAAACAATCGAAAATTTGGCAAAAATAACAGTTGAAAGTTTGGCAAAAAAACAATTGAAAACGAGACAAAACAACACTCTGAATTTTGATAAAATTAATATAGTTGACAGATGAACAGATGACACGTTGAACGGTGTACCACATAAAATTACAAATGTTAATGAATAAATTTGGACGACAGAAAAAAAAAACTGATTGTAGAATCCGAACGACAGATTAAAGATTACACACTAACAGACAACAATTGATAGATAAAAGATGATGGATGAAAGTCATCATTTGAAAAGAAAAGACAGATGAGAGAGTTTACTTGACAGTTAATAAATATAGACTTTAATACATAATCCCAGTTGATAGATGACAGTTGATGAATAATAAAAATGACATATTGAAAAACTGACAATTTACAGTTACAAAATTTATAAAATATATAATTATTTTTATCATCATACAAAACGACAGATAAGAGATGACCTATGGTAGATGATAACAGATTGTAAATTAAAGATTGCTGTTAACAGATGACAGTTGAAAATTGACAGATGATAGATATGATCATACAAAATGGCAGAAGAAAGATGACACTTAACAGATTATAGCTTAAAGATTACAATTCTCAAGAGGGATTTGATAGATAACAGTTGACAATTAAATTCATAAATACAATCAACGAATGACTGGTGATAAATAATAGAAATGACATATAAAAACTGGCAGTTGACAATTTACAGATAGACGATATATATCTTAGTAATACAAAATGATAAATAAGAAATAATTTATGGTAGAAGACACTTAACAAATTGTAGATTAAAGATTGCAATTGTGCAATTGAGAGATGACAGATGGCAGATGATAAGTACGATCATAACAAAATGGTGAAAGAATGATTACTCTTTTAGATTGCATCTTAAAGATTACAATTACCAAAAGACATTTGACAGATGACAGTTGAAAGTTAATAAATGATAGATGCTTGATCGCAAATAATAGGTGACACATGTTAGTCAACAGATGACAGGATACAGATTATACAACGTGTCCACGTAAGTATGCAACATATGGGAAATTTTTTTGTTAATAATTTCTCAGAAAATTGTATTCTTTATAAAAAGACAAAACAAATGGCATTCGACGTTATATTTGCAAGATAATGAACAATTGAACAATTTTTATAACTTTTGCACTTTTTAAGCGAATTTTATCAAGTATTCTTAGTTTTGACGTATCTGTCATAATTAGTAATTTATTAAGAGTTGTTGTCTTCTGAATTATGGCAGAGCAATTTTATAAGACAGAGTAAAGTTGGTGTTAATATATAACTTAATTGGATTTTTTTAATGGGTTTAAAAAGTTTCAAGTAGATGGCATTTGTTTTTATATAGTGTTTACATCGGCCAAATATTTATATTTTATATAATTCAGGCTGTAATCACATCGGATTCACACGATAATAATATTTAACTGAAGATATTCTAAAGTTATCAGAATTACTATTTTGAGTTTGTTTTTGATATATTTCAAGTTTCTAGTTAATGGCAATTGGTTTTGCGACTCCAAAATCGTTAAATTTTTTCTGAAAGTATTGGATTATCTTAAAAACTACAACTAAAATTTTTACATAGGCTTATTCCAAAAATTTAAGTAAAGGTTACCATTTGAATTTTGAATATGTTTCTTGCGAATTTAGAAAGTTTTAAATCATTGGCAATAGCTTTTATATTGTTTATCGTAGAAACAATAACTGGAAAAATTCTAAAATTACTAATTTTACAATTTTGAGTTTTTGTGTATTTTAGAAATTTTGAAGTCGATTGAAATTATTTTTATATTTGTTCATGCTGCCAAAATCTTGAGAAAATTCTTTAAAAGTAAAGCTATTGTCTCATTGGATTTTTCAAAAAATAATAATTGGAGGTATTACTAAAATTAAAGTTTTGAATATGTTTTTAATGGATTTGGAAAGGTTTAAGTCGTTGGCAATTGTGTTTTTTTCATATTAATAAAATATCTGGAAATTTTTCTAAAAGTAAGGCTGTTATCACAAACTAAATAAAGGGATTATAAGAGCGCTAAAATTGAAAATTTGAGTATGTTTTATTGGTGATTGTTTTTATATTTTTTATATCGCTAAAATCTTGAGAAGAAAACTAGGAGGCGTCTAAAATAACTAAAATTGGAATTTTGAATATGTTTTTGATGGATTTGCAAAGTTTCAATCGTCGTTGGCAATTGTTTTTATGTTTTTTCTACGTCTCTAAAGTCATTGGCAATTGTCTTTTACATATTGTTTCCACGTCTCCAAAATATTTAGAAAATTTTCAAAAAGAAGGCTGTAGTCACATTTAAATATCGCAAAAGGTATAAATGGGAATTGAAACTTTGGATATATTTTGGTGGATTTGCAAAGTTTCAGGTCGTTGGTAATTTTATATTTTTTCTACGTCGCCAAAAACTTTAAAAATTCTCTAAAAATAAAGCTATTATCACGTTGGATTATCCCAAAAAACGTAAAGTAAAGTTAGAATTTTAAATAAGATTTTGGTTGATTTTGAAAATTTCAAGTTGTTGGCAATTGTTTTTTTTACCTCCAAAATATTTAAACAATTTTCCAAAAAAAGCTGTAATCACATTTGATTATCCAAAAAACTATAACTTGTGGAATTACAAAATAACTAAAATTGGAATTTTGAATACGTTTTTTATGGATTTGAAAAGTTTGCGGTCGTTGTAAATTGTTTTTATGTTTTTTTCACGATTCCAAAATATTTAGAAAATTTTCCAAAAGTAAAGCAATTTTTACATTAGCTTATTCCAAAAATAATAACTGAAGGGATTTAAACATTTAAATTTTGAATATGTTTTGGAGAATTTAGAAAGTTTTAAGTCGTTCACAATTGTTTTTATATTTTTACCACTTCGCGAAAACCTGTAAACAATTCTCCAAAAATAAAGCTATTATCACGTTGAATTATCCCAAAAACTGAAAGGGTTTTAGAATTACTAAAATTAGAATGGTGAACAAGTTTTTGATGGCTTTTGAAAGTTTGGTTTTTAGTAATTGTTTTATACAGGGGGTGAGTTTTTATAGATGCTCTCTATGGAGATCCTGGAAACTATAAGAGGTAGAAAAACGGTTAAATGGGGAAAGAAGCGAAGATTTACTAGATGATTAAAATTCCAATTTCAAAGTTTTTAAAAAAGGCAAGGGTAACTAGATATTATAAAAAAATAAAAAAATGTCAATTTTTTCAAATCAATATATCTCGGTTATTATAACAGATAGAAAAAACTGTAGCAGACAAATATTGCTATTATTATAAACAACTGCAATTTTTTTAATTTCATCTTTTTCATGGCTACCTATTTTTTATTTATAATAAAACTTAAAATGACTATAACTCACTTATTTTTAGAAATAATTATGTCGTATGTGATATTGGATTAAAAAGAAAAAAATAATCTATATAAATAAACTATAGTTTCTATTTAAATAAATGTAAGTTTGCGTCATATCTCGGAAAATAATGGCGATAAAAATTTTCTGAATATATTTTATTAATCTGCATAAAATTATAGAAAACTTTATCTTTTACAGTTTTTGTATATCTGTTATATACAAATATTGTTGTTGTTGTCTTCTGAATTATGGCAGAGCAATTGACTTTATAAGACAGAGTCGTTGGATATCTTACAAAGCATGGTTGAAAATCCTCAAATATCTGATCGAAAATGTGCCAGGAGTTTAGGATTGTTGAAGTTAACAGTGTATAAGGTACTAGCAGCGAATAAGTTTAAAGCATTTAAAGCAAGATATGTTCAGACTTTGCAAGAACATTATTATAACAATCGTTCTGAATTTTGTCTCATGGTACAAGGTGAAATAGAAATTGATAGAACATTTCCTAAGAAGATTTTTTTCTGGTCAACAGAAAATCCAACATTCCGAATTATCTACAAAAATCAATATTCTCGAAAAATAAATATTTGGTGTGGAATTTTGAACATAAAATATTATAGTGCCATACATATTTCAGCAGAGTTTAAATTCAGAAAGATATTTAGAATTTTTAAATATGGAATTGAAAAATAAATTTAACATGTTACCTTTGGCTACAAGAAATTCTCTTTCTTTTATGCATATACCATATACCATAGTGCTTATATCGTAGTTGAATATTTAAAAGAACAATTTAATGAGAAATGGATTGGAAGACATTGAAGATTTCCATGGCCTGCTCGCATTTTGGAAATTTAGAGGATTTGGGAAATAAAATTAGGAATATTCCAATATTTTTGATCAGAGATATTAACAGAAGAACAAATTTATGTATTGAGAGGGAAGGGGATCGCATCGAGTGATTTTTATTCCATTAATAATATCGTTAACGTTGTTAATTTCAAAGAAATTCCATTTTTTTTGTTTATTAAAACCGTATGTCATTTGTTTTGTCTTTTTTATGTGTTTAAGATTAAGCACCAATTTTTATAAAGAATAAAATTTTCTGAGAAATTAATAATAAACAAGTTTCCCATATGTTGCATACTTACGTGGACACGTTGTAGATTAGAGATTATAGTTGATAGATAAAAGTGTTAACAGTTGAGATTTGAGAATTGACAGATGCCATTCGACCATAATAGTTAGTAGATAAAAGTTCTCTGTTAAAAATAGCAGATGATAAATCATTGATGCTTGATAAGAGATTACAGATAAAATGCCAGGTGACAGTTATAAGTTTATAGATTAAAGATTATGGTTAACACTTAAATTTCAGTTGAGAGATAATAGATTAAAGATTACAACTGACAAATGTCATTTGTCAGATGTATGATAAAGACAATAATATTCGACACATGATGCCAGATGACAGTTAGAAGATTTAAAATTAAGATTACAGTTAACAATTAAACATTGCAAATGTCATGACAGATGATCGTTATCTCATATATTAGGACAAAACAATGTTATTTAAGCTAGATGACAATTAACATGTTATAGATTAAGGATTACAATTGATAAATAACAGTTGACAGAAGGCATATTACAGATGGAAGTTATCCTATACATCATTATACAAAGTGTTTATTTTTATTTTATAGTTATTATTTTGCCTATAACCTTAAATTATATTAATAATCTTTCATTTGTTTCAGGTACGTCCAATATGACAAATCGTGGCTAACAAATTACGTACGTATTAAACTAATCACGTTGTCCCTCTCGTATAATGAGCCGGATCGAAAATATCCCATGAATATTATATTCTCATTCGAATGCAGAATACCAACATCATATTTGCTATTGCAGATAGGATGAATTCAGTGAACTCCACTTAATTAATGCCCGACTGGTAATCATCGAAACCATCTCTCTAGCTTGGCTAACGAACAAAACGAGCTAGAGAAGAATTTTAAAACAAAAAAATTGAACTGGCTATACTGGCGCAGCATGATCCGATTCCATCTTCACAAGTAGCCATAAAATTAACATCCACATCAGCGGTGCTAATTAATAATTAACCGGCAATATACATATTAATAAACAGCTAAGTCAAATATAATCCCGTCACGACATGCACACCTAACAACTACCAACAACGTTCACCGTTTCAGAAAATACGCGGAAGTAGCATGTAATTGACACAATCTATCAAATATTGTTTTAGTAGAAACAAACTCGAGTAATTATTACGCGTATAAAAATGAGACACACCCGAGCAACGGTAAACCCAAAATGCGATTAAGACGATTTCGAAAAAAATCACGATTATTATGGTTACCTCTCCAATTAACGTGAACCAACAACTTGCGGACGACGGTTAAAAATGATTTAATGATAATGTTAAACATATTCATTACGGTGAGACCGGCACGTTATGAAAACGTCCGTTCTGCCCTTACCAACCCAGCAAACGTTACGTTAATGCAATAATTAGTGTCTGTTAACATTTACCTACCTTATAATAATAATATAAACGCAGATGGATTTATAAATTCTGGTCAGGAATAAGTAGAAATTATTATTTATTAAGAACAATGTAGCAAAATGTAATAGGTAATTGTTTAAAAATTCACTTGGTTCGTCTCACCAAGTGTGAATATAAGATGTAGCCAAATGTATTTTATTTTTTTTAATGGATGATGTAAAAAATAAAAATCATTTTGGAAAAAATCCTACTGATAATTACCAAATTTTATATTCACAGAAAGAGTAGATATCTAATAATATTTGATGGTTGGGGCGTTTACTTCGTGGTACATTTTGAATGAATTGTAATTGAAACACGATATATAATAAATTAATTGTATGTTACAATAGAAGATTTTCCAAATTTCACCAAATTATGCTAGTTTATTAATTATATTTAAGAATGGATAGAAAACCTATTTAGAGACGTTTTTTTGGTGAACAATGGATTGTGTTATTGTGTTTAATAATGGAAGGTAACCACGATCGTTCGAAATTTGTTACAAAAGTGTAATTTTTGAATAATGAATGGCACCATTGTTATAGTCCATGGACATAAATAATTTTGATGGGAATTGCATTCTAGGTTAATGTTACTAGGTCATATTAAAATGATTTTTATTAATCTTATAATGCATTAAGCAAAAATCCAAGCTGTAAATTAAAAAAAAAATCATAAAAAATTGTAATAATCTTCGTTAAAATACTTTTTAATAATTAATTTCGAAGTGACTTTTTATTTCAAAATGAAGACAAGTGAGAAAATTATTCAAGAAAAATCTGAAACTGTTTCTCCTACACTGAGAAAAGTCACATTTATTTATTATTTATAAGTATAGTCTAATATTTTAAGATTGGATTACTAAATTTTAATGAATATCAAAGAGATAAATCATTTTCGTTAGTTCACGACAAACGGAGATTACAATTGCGTTACGACTCTACCTTGACACATTAACAATGTAGAAAAAGCAATATGAATTGCAGAATTTACGGTGCACAATTGTTAAATAATTCATTTCCACCGAGAGCCCATTGTGATCGAATAAATATTTGAATAACACAATCGTAGTGAGTGAATTTTTGTTTTACATCGGCATGTTTATTTATTAGCGATAATTACAAGCTCTCTCTATTCAGGCGGTGCGTTATTGGAATTCAATTAGAATGCATACGGTTTGACCAAGAATAGAAACAATTCTGGGCGTGGATTTTGTTGTTGTTGATGTTGATTTTTTTTCAGATGTATGATTCTAACGGTTATTAGAGGAGATAATAGTTAACCTTGAAACAAAGTTCAAATTTTTATTTATGTGTTGTGAGTGATATGATTTAATTTAAAATACTGTAAGAAATAGAATTGTTAAAATTTTCTTATTTGTCAATTATATTTCCTCATTGTTTAAAGGTTTTGTATCTAAATCTTAACAAATTTCTTATATTATTATAATGTAAAATAATTTTAAAATAGTTTTTATATTATAATAATGTAAAACTATGGTGCAGAAACGAATTAATTCTCATTTTCATATCAATATCAATATCAATCATTTATTCACGTAAGCCACCATTTACAAAAGATAAAATATTGCTAGAGCATACATTTGAAGTGGATGTGAACGTCATTAAGAAATTAAATAATCTTAGTCTAAATAATAAAATTATACTAATAGTAAATAAAAACATATTAAAAGGTTAAAATCAGTAAAAGTAAAGAAACAAATTAAAAGTATAAAATACAATATGAATATAACTTTTAATATTAAAAGTTAAATCTTCTAAAATCTAAATTCTTCATTGTATTATTTATTTTATAAGCTATAAGGGAAATTCAACTTTTAATATTAAGTACTCAAACATTCTATCAGAAATAATAATAAACACAACAAACAATATTTTCATTATTCAAAAATTACTTATTTAAATTGTAATTGAAAAAACCCAAAGGTTTACTAGACATTTTTTAACATTTATTAAAGTTCATTTACGTGGTTGTAGATATAGCTTAATTATTATGGTATTCCATAAAAAAAAATTATTACTGTTTTACAAGTTTATAATATTCATAACAGGAATTCGTTAATTTGCATATTTATTATGTGGACGTTCGTATTTTTTTTCTTCATATCGAAAACAAGTAAATTATAAGACGACACCATAAATATCCTCTGCACCTGTTAACGCGAACTGGCCCAGATTAACACGGGCCATGGACCTATATAAAAAAATTTAATGTCACTGCATAACTGTAAGAAACTATTAAACGTCAGGCCGATGCAAACAGAGAAGTGGATCATATCGATTCATGAATTATTTATGAAGGATTAATTGCCATTAGAAGATTAAATTAAATTACTAACAATTTTTAACGTTAGTATTTAGATTCAATTAAAAATTATATTGCATAAAAACATTGAAAATTCTCTCATTTTACTATGAAAATAAAAATAATTATTTTGCTTGTATTTACAATCAAGTTATTGTTGTATTAAGTTGATTATAACGTTGCACTGATGACATATAAAAGATTAAAACACGTGTCTGCAGATAATTGTAAACATGATTTAATTTTTGTCATCTTTATTATAATTAAAACATTGCAAATTCGTTTCCTTTCTTTATATTTATTTCTTTATTTATTTATTTACTTATTAACATCTTTGGTCTTCTTTCTTAGAAAAATAAATTAATATTATTTTTACACCATCGCAAATTAAGATTCTTATAGTTTAATTGACAGAAATAAATATGATCAAAATAACTGCTTTGAGAATTTTGCTATTTGCAGTATTTGATGAAAATATTGGAAGAACTCAAAGCAACACTTCAGTACGGATAAAACTGTGAGAGGATAAATTCCTTCAGATAAAAGAGAAGACAGTTTGATAATGATTACCTTGTAATTGAAACTAGTCACGAGAAAATAAAATATAAGTGGTATAAAAAAGTTAAGTGTTTTCTTTATTAAAAATTGAAAATGTACCACGAAGTAAATGCCTCCAAAATTCAACAACAATTATTTAAGTTGTTTCAAGAATATGTAATATAAGATCATGCGAGGAAGCTGAGTTAACGCAAAAAGACCTCATTTACCGAATTTATATCTGCGAATCGCTGCCGAATCACAACAAAATCGACCTTTTTGAAGCGGTTGGTGACTGGTGATGAAAAGTGGATCGCTACGATAACGTCAAGCGAAAACGATTGTGGTCAAATCGCGGTGAGCCGGTGGAAATTGTGGCCAAACCAGAAGTAATAGCTAGGAAGGTTTTGCTGTGTGTTTGGTGGTATTGGCAGGGAATTTTCTACTAGAAGTTGCTTCCCTATGGTAGCACTCTTAACTCGGAACTTTTTGCTAGTGAAAAATTCGCTTTAAGAGAGGATTGTGAAAATCGACTGTCTCAATTTTTTGCCAATAGGAACGTGAGCTTCTATGAGAAAGGCGTCATGAAATACCTTCAAAATGGCAACAAGTTATCGAACTAAACATATTTGACCTAAATCGGATCATTCTACCTATGGTAATTAAAGCCTTCAATTTCATGCAAAATATTGGAGTTCTTCTTACTACGCTTTATATACACGCAAATTAATTTGTATTATTCATTGTCTGTCGAAGTATTAGCTAGAGAAGTAGTTGTTTCAAATTAATTTGTTTTGTAGTCTTAGTAAGACTCATTGTTGTAGATTCACGAAATGTTTTCGTATTTTTAAATTTAAAATAGAAGTAGCATGGAGGATAATGAAACCAATATTAACTTACAAAAGCGACAACAATAAAAGCACATTTGAGCAGACTAATAGCTATAGAAATGAGATTCTTAAGAAAAAGAAAAATCTAAACAAATATAAGATAAGAAATCAGACATATAACGAGAAACTTGTTATAGAGCTAGTAAAGATAACAGTAAATCAGAGCCAACTACGATGGTTAGGGCATGTAATGGGACAAGAAAGAGCAGTAAAGACAGTATATGAAGCAAGAGGGAGATGCAAGAAATCTAGGAGAGAATAATTACGAAAAGTAGAAAAAAAAAAGAATTTAAAGAAAGCTGAGAAAAAACTAGGAAATAAGGAAGAAATATATTTAAATACCCTATGAAATCTATAAGTTCGTAAATAGTTGTAATTTATTTTGTATAAAAAGAATTGACACAACACCGAAGGTGAACGGAATTGGGATTAAATTTTTTAATGATGGAATTACTAATAAAATATATAAGTCCTTTACGTTGTAGAAAATTAACTAATAATTAGAAAAAACACGAAAATATTTCGTAAAATCTACAACAAATGAGTCTAATTAAGACTACAAGAATAAACCACTTTTGAAACAACTACTTCTCTAGCTAATACTTCGACAGACATTGAATAATACAAAAGTAATTTGCGTGTTACAAAATAGCAAGGCTATCAAAGCAACACTAGTTTGAACGTATTTCTTTCAGTAAAATGAACTAAAAATGATTGAATGTGCGTTAAATAATAAGCCTTGCTATTTTGTAACACGCAAATTACTTTTGTATTATTCAATGTCTGTCGAAGCATTAGCTAGAGAAGTAGTTGTTTCAAAAGTGGTTTGTTCTTGTAGTCTTAATAAGACTCATTTGTTGTAGATTTTACGAAATATTTTCGTGTTTTTTTTTCTAAATATTAGATGGAATTACTATTTAAAATCAAAACTAGTTTTTTTTATAGGTATATTGAAGAAGAGTGATATTTTTTTTCGATAAGGTTTTGAATTTAAATTTTCTATTCTAAATAAAATGTTAAAGAAACTGGAGAAATGTTTTTGAAACTATTACGAGTTGGTTAGATAAAAAAAAGGAGATTCTTATCGGTAGAGTAAAAAAAAACACTGTAACTGCTTCGTCTACAGATGTCTTAGTTTTTCTTTATAAGCCTTCGCAAGTATGGCTTTATGTCGACCAGTCGCTTGTAAGTCAAACTAACTAGCAGATGAACCCACTTTCAACGCCCCATTAATCTGTCTGAAAGGAACTTTTGTAACCTTCAACATTTTGTTTAGTAGGTCTAAGCGATCTTTTTTTTGCGGAGCTTCATTTCTTAGGTAGAAGAATAAGAAATTACCAACAAGACACACTTTAATATATCTGTTGTTGTCTTCGACCTAGTACAATGATCTTATATGACAATCAAAAGATCTTACACGTAAATAATTTAAAATAATAGTTTTAGGTTTTTGTACAGATTTTGTACATTCACATTGACGTTCTTTAAAAAAAAGAGGAATTTGAATCGAAAGAAAAACCTGGAAAGTACTTTTCGGACATTCTTATTATTATTTAAGATTATCAAGTAATAATTAAGAAATGTTCAAGATTTCTAGAGACGTTTCAAGATCATGTCACAGACTAATGACTTTAAAAATGTTCCAATGATGGTTAGAGATCATCTCACCATCATTAAAGATTATTTGAAATCATATTTAACGATCACTAAAGGTAATTCTGCTGTCAATCAACAGTTAGTGAAGGTCACCAAACGGTATTATGATTTGATAGCCTTAATGGCTAAACTTCGCCCATTTTTTTCTGAATAAAGACGTTTATTATTATTATTATTATTTTATCCAACGACCACCTACGAGAACTTGATGCTGTCTATCCATAACTTAACCATAACTCAGGGCCAGCCAAGTCAATCAACAACTATTTAAAGCCAATCAATATAAATAAAGGTTTTCTAACGATAACTCAAGATCATTTGAGGTGATTGAATGTTATTTATACAAGAAAAGTTATTCAATGTTTATTAATAGTAATTTGGGCCATACATCGATTATTCAAGGGCATATAATGGTACCTGACGATCAGTCAATGCCATCCAACAGTCATTTAAGATCAAATATTTTCCAATGATAATTTAAGATCGCTATTGATCATTATACTGTCATTCTATCTAGCAATACTTTAAGATTTGTAATATCGATAATTTAAGATAATCTAATGATAATTTACAATTATTATCTATTAACGTTTATTCAAAGATATTTTAGCTTGCTTTGAAGCCAATTATCTTTTCCATCACTCATCTTATATTTACTTTGTCGCTGTTTTGGTCTACTGTATAGTGCACAGCTATCACTGCATCATGCACATCTGTCTTCGTCTATTCCAGTAAGGCAGGCAATAGTGATTTATATTTCTTAATGCGCCTTGAGTATGGCGTCTATTATTAACTAGTCGCTTGTAAATCAATCTAAGTAATAGACAAACCTTTCGGCGCCCCAATAATCTATCTTTAATCTATCCTTCAAAATTTAGATAAAAAAGTCTGTGTTAGCTTTTCCATTTTATGGAGTAGATAATTAAATCACTTTTATGAATTGTTAAATTCGATATAATAAAGACGAATGTCACCAGAGGACACTGTTTGGTAAAGGATTAAACACATAGATGAACTTGGTCAGATTTCAAACCCATTTATAAGTACTACAAAGAAGACTAATATACAAATCTTTAAAACAAGTACTAAAAAGTATTTTACTAACAACGGTGATCATCGATCTATCAACGATCACTGAAGCATAACTAGCAATCATAGGCTACAAAAGCTTGGTATTCAGCTTCATTGAACTTCTTGACCAAGCAAAACTTGTAGTCACAATATCTCAAGACGAAGCCGACATGTGGATACAGCACTGGCCGAAGTAAACAAGAAGAATCTCTCATTTGAATGCTAACTTGTTGATAGAGTTGAAGAAATATATCCGTGCCAACATTGCACTAATCCAAGATCAAATCCTGCCGTCCCAGCCAAAAATATATCGACCTGCGAGGGAGGGTACGAAAAATGGGAAAACATGATAAAACTCCATAACAAATTGAAATAAAACAACACTGTTGGGAGAGTTTCACATTTATTGTTGAACACTGCAACATGTTTCGCCACACAGTTGCTTCATCAGGCAGATGAATGTTGCAGTGTTCAACAATAAACTGTGTTGTTTTATTTCGCTTCAGAAGTTGTTTAAACAAATAATCCATAATAACAGCGTCATTTTTTCAGTAGAAAAATTAGAGTACCTAAAAAGATACGTACATGGCGAAGCAGCACAACTCATAAACCATCTTCCAATGACAGGCGCCAATTATACAACTGCATGGGAAACTCTTAATCGCCGGTATGGCAACAAACGGCTCCTCATTTCTCAACTAGAGGACAAGTTTATGGATCAGATAAGGTGCAAACCCGATTCTACAGGACAAATATATCAACGTGTTCCAGAACTTGGGGTATAAAGCAGAATCATGGGGTCCAATGGTAGGCAGCAAACAATCTATTCGACAATTTCTGGAGGTACCTGAGTTGGAGACCATTCTGACGTTATTTGAGAACAAAACAGACCTACACAGATTTTAAAGACTACAATATGAGGAGATTTACAATCAAACAATAATTAGGGTAACCGATGCTAGCTACACTGTTCAATTACCATTTATCACACGATCACATAAATTGCCAGCAAAGGCACCTACTTCAAGACATCCGTCGTAATGACCTTAAATAACTCAAAATAGTCCTTTTAGAACCTTGACTAGTCGTTTTATGGTTATAAATTGCAGAGTAATTTCAGTAGTATTATTTCTTATAAATTATTTGCTTAAATAATATAAAGACTTTAAGATGAATTCAAATAATTAAATGCGTCCGATTAGCTTTTGAAATTTTCAGAATCCATTAAAAATGTTTTTTTCGATATCAACTGCTGTTGTAGTCATCTAGAATTTATATTTTATAATAAGATCCCTTTAAACAATTGCCATACTAAAACTAAAAACAAAATTGCAATAACGTGAAAGCCAGGAAATAAAATAAACTATTTGAAATTTGCTGATATCAATAAATTGCAATTTCTTTAAGGTTCCTGATTTGAAAATAGTTGTCTCAGTTGACATTTAAAAATAAAATAGTCTTATAAATTATAGTATTCCTAATAATTTTCATCAATTTTTCAAATGTTAAAAGCGAAAACCAATATCTTCACACAAGGATAGCCGCGATTATTATTTGCATAATTGCACGATCGGCCTTAGCGCCATAAATTACGTCCGAATGATTTTACACCATGAAAATGTTTATTTAACCTCCGATTACGCCCACGATTCCGCCGGACTCTAATGATCGTCCCAAATTTTGAGTAATGTCTTATTTGAGGTTGGCAAATGGAAAGTTGATTAGTTCGGCCTGCTTTGTCCCGACCCTGTCGTCATTACTACGAGATCGTCTTCTATCATTTTCGTCGTGTTTTTTTTTTGTGGTCTAAGAAAGTAGGCGTTTGTTTTCTACTTTATAATCACCTAGGATGATACTCTCTATTTATTTCTAGTTTTTTTGATTAAGAAAGTAAATATTTGTTGAATTTGTTTCTCGTCTATCACGTGGTGAAACCAAATAGTAAACGCCTTCAAAATTAAACATTTAAATTATACAGTTTACTCTTTTAAGGGTTTGATTAAAACACTTCTTATAGAAGAAAGGTTCTAAGTGTTATAATCAAAGTTATTATTATCTCCAAGTAACTAAATCAACCAAACTTTTAAGGATTGTTTACAATGAGGCACTTTGTTGGTTTCACAATTTTATTACAATTTATTCCGACAAGCTTCGATGTTTATATTATTATCTAGTAATTATCGAAACTAGTAGGAAAAAATTGTAAAAAAATTGTGAAACCAACAAAGTGAACACTTAAGAGAATAAATTGTGTATTTTTAAACATTTAAAATTTAAAATCTTTAAATGTTTAATTGTAAAGGCGTTTACTTTCTTACATCTTGAATTTATAATGGTAAAACAAAGTAATCATTAAAATCTTTATATTATATGTTATAAATATGTTGATTTTAAAACACCTTACACTTACGTAATTATGAGTTAAATTGAAATTACGTCGTGTTAGATATTTTTCCTTCTATCGGACATTTTTATAAGGCCGTAAAAGTTGCTTTTTAAAATGAAATACGACGTCCATAAATTTCATCTAATTATGCTCAATTTTCTAATTAAGTGAGTTCACACTCGCGGAAGATATTGATTGCACAAGTTAGGGTTATTATAAAACGACGTTTATTTCTCTTTTAATTGCAGAGAAATTAATATTCTGTTCGTATTAGAGAGAGTATTGGGATATTTACGTTTCTATAAATAAATTTCTCTAGTGGCCAATTGAATGTCGAAAGAGAAACATAAAAATGAAAGTAATGTATTAATATTAGGGGTTGTTTATAATTGTAATGTATATATATATATTTGTACTTCATGAGGAATTGATTCCAATTGAAAATAACTTAAGAAACAAGAACACATTCTTAAAAAATCAAATAGTTCTTCTAGTTTATCTTTAACTTTAGCAGATTATTTAAAACATTATCAAATCAATTGGAATTGGAAGATTATTTATATTTAGACTTTTCTGTTTTCTTATAATACTTCTCTTCATTCGTGTACATTATTCACTCCTAACGAATTAATGTTTGGTTATAAGCCAGAATTTCCATCTAGCATTACAAAATCGCCCGAATTTAAATACTGTTATGATGATTATGTAGATGAACTAAAACTAAAATTCCAAAAAATTCATCAAATAGCTCGTGAACATTTGCTTAAATCAAAAGAAGTGAATAAGAATTACTATGACAAAAAAGCTCGTCCATTAAATTTAAAACCAGGAGATATTGTGTACGTTTTAAACGAACATACAAAAGTAGGTGACAGTAAGAAATTAACTCCTAATTATATCGAGTTCTAAAAATTAGTTCAAACGTAAATGCAGCTGTTAAAATTAAAAAATAAAGAGAAAATAATCCATTAGCTTTTGTTACAGAATCATCTGTGTACAGGCAGAAAAAGTCTTTCATTCCACCGTAATAGATTCATCATCATTATGAAAAACTTGGAGATTTACATTATTTCGAAACTAACTGGAAAATTGATTATTCAAATTTAGGTGACTTAATTATAAAGAAATATACAATTGAAATAGATATAATACATGTATGATACAATAGATGTTAGTGACTTAGTTTGTTAAATGGCAAAGTAATGTATTAAACCAATTATTTGCGATTTGTAATGGTAAATAAATTTCTTCCCTGCGGCTATCTGGTGTTTTGTCCTGATTTCTGCTGTAGTATGATATGTTCTTTGCCGTTCTTTGCTATTTCATGTCATGTGTTCTCTTCTTTGCTTCTCAACAGAAAGAAACACCAGAGACAGAAAAAATGTCAATAAGATGTTTTCTGAGGTTCTGTTCTGCAGCTTTCTATTTTCTGATGTTCTCTACTTTCTCTCATGTTCTCTGATTTTCCTTAGTTTTCTCTGCTGTTGTCTGCTTTTCTCTTCAACTGCAGAGAATAGAAGAGAACATCAGAAAAGAAAAGAAATATCAGAGAACAGCAAAGAACAGCGCAGAAAAGCAGAGCACTTCATATAATAGCAAAAAAATAGCAGTGAACATCAGAGAACAGCAGAAAATAGTAGAGAGAAGCAGATAACGTCAGAATTTATCAGAGAACAGAAGAATACATCAAAGAATAGGAGAGAATAGCAAAAAAACGCAGATTGCATAACACAATAGCAGAAAACAATAGAAAATAACAGAAAACATCAAAAAGTAAAACAATGTGGCAAAAAAAATCAGAGAAAACAGAGGACATCAGTAAAGAACACAATAAATATTATCATGTGTTCTCTGATGTTCTCTTCTAATGTTTTTTGCTGTTCTTTGCTCTTCTCTTATGTTTTCTGCTATTCTCTGCTATTTTTTACTATTCTCTGCTATTATTTGCTTTTCTTAATGCTGTTTATTGCTGTCCTCTGGTGTTCTCTACTGTTTTCTACTGTACTTTACTCTTCTTTAATGTTTTCTGCTGTTCCCTAATATTCTCTGTTGTTCCCCGCTATGTTCTGCTGTTATATAATGTTCTCTTCTGCTATGTGCTGTTCTCTGCAGTTCTATGATGTTCCCTGATATTTTTTGTTGATTCTTTGTTATTATCTGCTGTTATCTACTTTAGTTCTTAACATAAGACAACAGAAAAAAGCATCAGAGATCTGTAGAAATGAAGGTGTTTTCTGAGCTTTTGTGCTATTCCCTGCTATTCTCTGCTCTTCTTTCATGTTTTCTGATGATTCTTACTATTCTCTATGTATGACGAGTGTAAGAACTTAATGTTAGTAACACAATCTTTTGCTTTTCTCTGCTGTTGTCTGTTTTTTTTTCTGCAACAGTAGAGAACAGAAGAATACACCAAAGAATATAAGAAACATCATACAACAGCAGAAAACAGTAGAGAAATGCAGAGAACCACACAGGTGATAAATAAATAAATAATAACAGCAAAGAACAGCAGTGAGCATTAGAGAACAGCAGGAAACAGTAGAGTACAGCAGAGTACAACAGAGAACAGCAAAAATCAGGAAATAAATGAAGAAAAGAGCAGAGAATGTGAGATAACAGCATAAAACAGAAGAAAACATCAGAGAACAGCAGAGTATAGTAGAAAACATAACAAAGTAGCAGAATACTGTAGAGAAAATCAGAGAAAAGCTCTTCTTTGTTCCTCTCTGATGTTCTCTGCTTTTCTCTGCTATTTTCGACTATTTTCTGCTATTATCTGATTTTCTGTTGCTTTCTGATGTACTTTGCTATTCTCTAATATTTTCTGCTGTTGTCTCATGTTCCCTACTATATTTTGCTCTTATATGATGTTCCCTTCTGTTCTGTGCTGCAGTTATATGCTGTTCTCTGATGTTTTCTGATATTATATGTTTTTTTTTCGGCTGCTGTTTCCTGATGTTTTCTTATGCTTTGTTTTTCATTGCTTTGGTGTACTCTGCTCTAATTCTCAACAGCTGGAAACAGAAGAAAACATCAGAGAACATTTGAAACATTAATTTTCTCTCATGTTCTATGATGTCCTCTACTATTCTCTGGTGTTATATGATATTCTTTTCTGTTTTCTCCTGTTCTCTGATTTTCTGCTTTTTCTGCAGTTCTCTGCTTTTCTTCTTAACAGCAGAGAACATCAGAAAACAGAAAAGAAAAGTTCTGATGTAATATTCTCTTCTACTATCTACTTTTTTCTGCAATTAATTTCTGTTCTTCTCTAATGTTCTCTGCTGTTTTTTTGATCAACAGAGAATAGCAGGGAATATCAGAGAATCCGAGAGAACAGCAAAAAAACATTAGTTAAGAGCACAATACTCTTAACTAATGTTTTTTTGCTGTTCTCTCGGATTCTCTGATATTCCCTGCTATTCTCTGTTGATACATGATCTTCTCTTTTATTTTGTGTTATTCTCTGCCGTTCTATGTTGTTCTCTTTGCACTAGAATTGTAAACAAATACCTCACTGTAGCATTTTTCCCATCATCTCTTCTTCTTTTTTCTTTTGTTAAACTTAAATAATATTAATAATCATTACAGTGTTTTTTTTATATATAATTACTCATGTATGAGTTATAGGAAGAAAGCTAAAGCATAATAAATAAAATAAATAAAAATAAATAACAAAGTAGTTTTACAAGTCTCTTATTTCTGACGAGTGTAAAAACTTAATCACTTTGGTAAGTTTCCGTAAATGAAATACGATAATTACCAAAGTGATTAGAATATGAACTTTCAACAACTAACAGCCACAACTATTCAGTTATAAAAACTTAATGTTTGTAACACTATAAAGAATCTATTCTCTGATGTTTTCTGATATACTCTGTTTTTCTTGGCTGCTGTTGTCTGACGTTTTTTGATATTCTGTCCTGCTTCTGCTGTACTATGCTGTTATTTGTCTTTCATTGCTTTACTTCTCAACAGAATAAAACAGAAGAAAACATTAGAGATCAGTAGAAATTCTAGAAGATGTTCTCTGAGTTTTTGGGCTACTTACTGCTGTTTTTTTAAATTTTATCCGCTTTTGTTCTGTGTTCTGTGATGTCCCATGCTATTTACTATTATTATATGATATTTTCTTCTATTCTCTGCTGTTTTCTGATGTTTTCTGTTGTTCTTTGCCTTTCTCCCTAACAGCAGAGAACATCAGAACACATTAAAGAACAGAAGAAATGTTTTCATGTATCCTATCATAGTCTCTTCAGTTGTCTGCTGTTCTTTACTCTTCTGTGATCTTCTCTGCTATTCTCTTAGATTTTGTAATATTCTCTGCTTATCTCTGCTGTTCATTGCTGTTCTCTAGTATTCTCTGTTGTTATATGATGTTATTTTCTGTTCTGTGGTTCTGTGCCGTTCTATGCTGTTTTCTTATATTTTGTGATATTCTCTGCTATTCTCTTCAACAGCAGAGAAGAGAAGAGAACATCGGAGGACACAGGAAATACAAGAAAATAGAAAAAAAGAGAAAAGCAGCGGATAGCAGAGACTTAATTTATCCTTAATGGAGATCTGGAGTTTTATAACTATTTACACTCTAATTATTGTCTACACTACGTCAATATATTTTTAGGAAATTTTACAGCTTTGAAAATGAAAATGATTCATCTAATAAAACTTCAGACTAAAATTGTAGTGATATAATTTAAAGATATAGACCGGTTTCTAGTTTTGATTCTCATCAAAGATGATTTTAAAATTTTTCATCAAATAAAACATCATTTATTTATAGTTCTAGTAAGTATTATGTATATAAGAGTACAAATATGACCTTGCACAAATATTCTCGGGCAATGAAAAGTGTAGCACGTACAGTCAATTAATGATGACCAGCAGAATCATCATCTGAGCGAGCGGTCGTGCCGAGACCATCACGCACCATATGCTGCTGCTGCTGCCATTTCCTTGGAAACGGGTTGTAATTCCGAGGAATTTATGTAAATAGATAATAACGTATCATTGCCCAGTTCATTATTCTACTTAAAAATAATTAACAATAGCTAATTTCACACACACACACACACACACACGTACAACTATAATAATGAACGTGGAAGAATAATCGAGAAATTTAGCACATTATTACAGTCTGGCATTATTAATTTAAATATATAGTTGGCAACGGCGAAACGGTCAATCATTCGCTGTGGCCTTGCCGTAATCAATTTACAAATAATCAGAAATAAAACCGGACACTTTTGAAAAATGCGACGGGCGCACCCGAGGCACCAGCCTGTAATAAAACAATTCCAGTTTCATTATTTATATTGTCAGAGGTAATGTCTAATAATTATAAAATCATACGTTACATGTATCATGGAAAATCATTTATATGAATTAGTACTGCAGACAATAAAAATTGTTTAATTTATGATGCACGATGTTCGCGGTGGGAAAAATTGCCGAGTTATTTATATTGGCGTCACTTTGTTCACACTGATCTCGTTATTTTCTTTGTAATTTTCTGTAATTATTCTAAAAATATATACATGTAAATGAAGATTGTTATGAAACAGAACAGAACATTTGTCTTCTCATTTTGTTACTATTTATTTTTCACCACAAACCGGTGTTATTAGTTTTCAGCATTAAAATCTAAAAATTTAGAAAGAATTACATAAGCGATGTACAGTAAAATTTAAAGACGAAGGTTAAACGGATGCGCTTGAACTCGACTAAATCACGAACTTGACTTATCGAACAACACGATGCCAAAATATTCGCAAACATTTTCTTTTGCTCAATACAGTTAATCATGAAATAAAAAAAAATCATTCATTCCTAATTTCAAATAAAAAATAGTGAGGTAACCATATTTCTCTATATTTTACACTTACTTCTTATATGAATTTCATTTAACTCATATAGTTTATTAGCCATAGGAAAAAAATGTCAAAATTATTAATTTTTAATTTCAATTAAAACCTTCGCTTATGTTTTACTGATTGGAGGATGAGTTAATATGCATATGTAGGGTGGGTGGGTAGCCTACCCACCCTACATATGCATATTAACTCTAATTACTGATCGCCTCGCGGTTTGCAATAACTTTAATCACAAAATTTGAAAAGTCTAAAAGTTATTTGAAAATGATTATTATTGGAAAGAAAACCTTATAATTAATATTCGAGAATATTCAGAAAATGTAAAGCTAAAAGCTAAAAATTTCTAAAAAAAAAAATAGTTTGGAAACTTTAATTTCTAGAATTAAAGTATTACAAATAAAAACTTTTAATTTTTTTTATAAAGTAGGAGCAAAATTCTTAAAATTTTGAAGTAAAAATTGCTAGAATTAGTTTACGAAAATAAAAATAAATCCAAAAAAATAATTGATGAAATATTGATAAATTCTCGTAAAGAAAAAGTACAGAAATTCTTCTGAACAATTATTAAAAGAAACCTGTAAAAAAGGGCTATAATATTCTAATAATCTGGAAAGGAAATGGTTAAGAGAAAATACAATACAAAAAAATCTGATAGTACAAAAGCTACAATTTCTCAGAAAAGTATGTGAAAAATTCCAGAAATTTCGAAAAAATACTTTTTTACAAACTAGAAAGAGAAACCCTCAGAAAACTCTGAGAATTTAAATTTAAAAATTCATTTGGAATTCAATAGAAACGTTAGAATTGTATGGAAATAAATATCAAAAAGTTATGGAAAAAAGTTCAAGAATCCTTAAAAAATTAAATTCCCAAAAATGGTAGTAAAAAATTTTCATAAGATAATTCGAAAATAATTTTTCATAAATTAGAAGTCTAGAAGTTCAGAAGAAAAAGTTGTTTTATGAGTATTACTGATAAAAATATCTCACAATTTAAAAGAAGCATATTCAGAAAATGAAAATTCAATTTAATTTCCCTCTAACCAACTCCTATATGAATCTACATCTGTTATACCCATAAAGGAACGCCTTCTATACTTAAGCGAAAAATTCTCCAAAAATCCCTTCAACTACCACATCCTTACCCTCTACTGCTTGCGCAGAAATCCTAACCTGATCCCAAAATTCAAAACCCCTCCATTCACTACTTTCGAATTCATCTCATCACATCATCCATCACCATCATCATCACCATCAGAGACAGACTGACGTTACACATCGACAAGGACAAATCAGGGCTGAAAGACCTCCGGTCGATAGCCACTTAACAAACTAACCTCCCATCACTCATATCATCATAAATGTATTATATTTGTCTTATCTGTATTTTTGTTTGTTAATAAAGATGTTGTATATATATTTCTAAAATTAAAGTATTACTAATAAATATTTTTAGACATTAATTGTATTTTAATATAAGATTATTCAGAAAATGGTGATAAATTTTCTAAGAAAAATTACTTAAAAATTCTAGAAATCCTCAAAACAATCATGAAAAATTGTTGAACCTCTAAAAAAAAATCAAAGAAAAATTCCACAATATTTTGTGAATTCAAAAGGAAAATGAAAAATCTCTAACAATTTAGAAGAGACATTCATTAAAAAGTATGTAGAATTCAATAGAAAAATTAGATTGTTTTCAAAAAAGAAAAATTGTACGAAATCTAGAAATTTAAAAGACATTCTACAAATAAAAACAATCCACTGAAATCAAAACCATAAAAATAATTATAAACGGAAAAAACGTGCCATGGGCTTCAAATGTGAGGAGTAAGATGTAAAAATTGCAAATTGGAAGAGAATAAAAGCAACACTGACGAGAATGATGCGTCATTTTTTTTGGAATTCTAGAAAAATGAGAAAACAGTTCTTACAAAATAAGAAGAAATATCTTACAAAGTCGGTAGATAAATGCAGGAAAAAATAACAAAAATTAGAGGATAAAATTAAAAATCTCTGATAAAAAAGTAATGAAAAATTTTGATAAGATAATTTTAAAAATAATGATAACTTCTGTTATAATTGAAAGAAAATTTTCTCGAAAATTCTATAAATTTCAAAGAAAAGTTAAAGATATATTGTAGGAATTGGAAAGATTCAGAAGAGACATTCTGAAAAATTTAGAAAAAAACGTTTAGGAAATTCTTTATTTCTTATATTACAGAAAAATTGATTGAGAAAATTCTTATAAGTTAATAAAAAAATAGTATAGTAAAAAATTATTAAAAATTGATACGAAACTTGCTGAGATGCTCTAAAGATCTAAAAACAAAAATAGTGTAGGATTGTTGAATCTTTGGAAAAAAATTCTGAAAAAAATTTTTTAATAAAATTTAGAAAAGAAATATTTCAAAATTCCAAATATCATAAAATATATAAAATACTGAAAACATAGAAAATTCTGAAAGTAGAGAATTCTTATAAAATTAAAGAAATACTAATATGCAAAATTCTAAAATTACCGAAAAAATGCATTCTTGAAAAATGCAGAT
The DNA here is from genome assembly GCA_963969525.1 of Ontholestes murinus. Classification (NCBI taxonomy): domain Eukaryota; kingdom Metazoa; phylum Arthropoda; class Insecta; order Coleoptera; family Staphylinidae; genus Ontholestes; species Ontholestes murinus. The sequence continues at coordinate 4,557,808 of OZ018387.1, forward strand.
GACATAAAGCAAGAAATGAAAATGATGGTAGCGACCGTTACTATGTGGTAGTTCATTTTAAAAAAAGGTTAAATGAAAATAATTTTTAAGTTTTTATATCACTATTTATTGTATAATATACACAAACAAAGTTTACAATATATTATCAATTTTGACACAACTTGATAATATATTGTAAACTTGGTTTGTGTATATTATACAATAAATAGTGGTATAAAAACTTAAAAATTATTTTCATTTAACCTTTTTTAAAGCAAGAAATATTTAAAATTCTTGAGAAATTAAAGACACATAATAGAAAATCACTTAACAGCAGTTCTAAAAAAAATAGTAATAAACTTGTGATGAATTCTCATTAAATTAAAGTAAAATTGTTGCAAAATTTTGCATTCTTAAAAAATTTAGATGATGTATAGCAGAAAATGTATAAAGTTCTTTACAAATTACTGAAAAAAAAAACCTGAAACTAGAAAAATTGAAGAAATGGTGATAAATAAAAAATAGAAAAAATCAGAAAGATAAATTTCTTGAAAATTCTAGAAATCCTTACTAAATTTGGTGTTAATTCTAATGTATTTGAGAAACTCTGGAAAGAAAATCTTGCAATTTGAGAAATACGTGAGGTTTGGAAAATATAAAGCAAAATGTGTTAAAATACTTGAAATCTGACATAAATATTGGTGCAAAATATATCTTAAGAAATGGCAGAAATTTGTCGAAAAATGGAAGTATTTCTTCTAAAAAATGGAACACAATTTATAAAAGACATTGCTGACAACTATATTTAAAGCAAGAATTGTTATTTTTTTTTTTTTCGAAAACTGAAAGAAATTGACAAAGTAAAATTTTTGAATGTGTATCAAAAATTTTATATATGATACTTGGAAAGGATTTAAACCAAGCTTAGATGAGATTAGTCTATTATATTTAAACTTAAATTTGGATTTTGCTTTATTTTTTATTATTTACTAGGTTTTATTGTTTTGTAAACTGCAAAATCATCAATAATTATATTTAAAGTTATCTTGTATACGTAGGGTGGGTGGGTGGCCTCTGTGCCACCCTCCAATGAGTAAAACATAAGTCAGGATTTTAATTAAATGATGTAAAATATAAATAAATACAAAAAAAATGCAATTTTTAAAGATTTATTCATACAAATTTTCACTAATTTTTTATATTTTGCTGATTGGAGGGTGGGATAGAGGCTACCCACCCACCCCACATATACATAGAAATTTCAATTACTGATCATCTCGCGATTTGGAGTAAAATAATTTACAAAAATTTTTGGATTAAAAATAAATTCAATTGGTAAAATTTTTGAATGAGTAAATTAATAAAATTTTTATGTATGACGGGTGGGCAGACTTTAAATGTAAACTAAATAAGATTAGCTATAAACAACCATTTATATTTAAACTTAAATTTTGATTTCCTTTCATTTTTTATTGCATAAAGAGTTTGGCTGTTTTTAGAAGCAAAATCATCAACGATTAGCAATTAAAGTTATCATGTATATGTAGGGTGGGTGGGTGGCCTCTATTCCACCTTCCAATCAGTCAAACATAATCCTGGATTTTAGTTAGAAGTTGTAAAATGTAAAAAGCATAAAAGAATGGTGATGTGGCCACCATAGTAATTTTCTTATTAATTTGTTTACTTTTTAATTCTCTATTATTATATGTAATATAAATTTCACGTAACTTTAATAGTTTATTAGCAATTGGCAAAAAATGTCAAAATTTTCAATTTAATTTTTAGTAGTAGTAGTAACATATATTTATTGACAAATTTTTGTACATATTTACATTGGAATAATGAATAATGAATGAGGTGTTAATGTATTAATTTGTCAAAAGGCTATCGACCAGAGGTCTTTCTGCCTTTTAATTTTTATTTTCTCTAAAGTTAAGAATTTTATAAAAAAACATGTTTTTAATAAAACTTGTGTCTCATTTAATTTTTGTAGGAAAAATTTTGTAACCTTTAACTTTTGTTTAAATCGTTATTTCTGAAACAAATAGACTTTCCATAGCTTGTGTACATATGTACATATGTAGGGTGGGTGGGTGTTCACTATCCTACCCTCCAACAAAATTATTTTAGCGAGGGTTTCATTTAAAATTCAATTATTTTAACACAAAGATGAAAGAAAATAAATAATGTATAAGATGAAGTATTCAATTAATAAATTAAAAATCACGGTTTCAATTAATAAATTATTCAAGTAAAAATTTGAAGATGTTATGATAATTAAAAGGTGAAATAGCGGACACCCACACACCCTACATATTTATTTTTTTATCTACTATCTTAGTAATTTTATTTTAGTAAACATACATAATATTAGTCTGAATTAAAAAAAACAAAACGCTTGTTTGTAGTGTATGTACAAAAAATATATGTCGAGCCATTATCATACCCTTTAATCACCACAATACCGTGAACGTTTAACTAAATGCTTTATTAATTATATTTATTATAATTTATAATTTATTACATAAATTTAAAGTTTTCTTTAAATTGACATTATTGTATAATAATTTAATATTATTTGGTTGGAGAGTATGGCAGTGGTCACCCACCCACCCTACATATATTATTATACAGAAACCATAAACACTTGTTTTGTAATCAAAAAATCATACCAAATTTTATGAAACATTCCCTAAAGTAAATTCACCATTATATTTAGAATTATTTAGAATTATTTATTTACGGAATCTCCTTTACATTATAATTTGAATTTAAGTACAGCATATAGAACAAATAATCAATATAAACCTACACGAAAATTGTAACTACAAACAAAAATAATCAATAACTTATAAGTAAACAATAACACATAATGTAAAAAAAAACACATTATTAAAAAAATCTCACCCCACAATCACTACAACAATTTCTAACCTTTACCTGAATAATTAATTAAGTTCGAAATGATTCGCAGTTTTAAAAGTTTATATTTTATTTTATAAATCAATTAAAATTTGCAAACTCTCGTTTAAAACAATTATTGGATAATTAACTAAACACTTGTTAATGTTGTTTTATTTGGAGGGTGTGATAGTGGCCACCCACCCACCCTACATATATATTTTTTTATCAACTACAATGGGGATTTTGTTTTAAAAAACATTTAATCAAATTTTGTTTGTATTTTCCGGAAAACTAAACGACTGTTTGTGGTTTGTGTAGAAATTTATATGTAGGGTGGGTGGATGGCCACTATCACACACTCTAATCAAAACAACATTAGCGAGAATTTGATTTAAAATTTAATTATCTCATCGAAATGAGAATGTTTAAAATCAATAATGTATAAAATAAATTATATATTTTTAAAACTTCAAGTAATTTTCAATATAATTTATGGATTATTTAAATTAAGGCTAGAAGATGTTGTACTGATTGTAGGGTGTGATACTGGCCACCCACCCACCCTTCATGTTAATTTGTACACTAATCACAAACCGTCGTTTAGTTTCCAAAAAATATAAACAATATTTTATTAAAGATGATTCAAATTAAAATCACCATTGTAGTTGATATAAATTATAAATATGAAGGGTTGGTGGGTGGCCTCTATTACACTCTCCATTCACCACGACATCTCATCCCTTTATCTGAATAATTAATTAATTAAAAAGTTTAAAAAATTAAATCAAGAATTATCATTAATTTATAATTTGAATTATTCATTATATAAATATTTAAATTTAATAAACCTTTCATTCGGGTTACAATAAATGGGTTTTAGATGTAACCCTCAATAATATTGTTTGTTTAAAGGGTATAATATTGGCAACCCGCCCACCATACATAATATTTTTTGCACAGAAGCTACGGACAGTCAGTTTATAGCCAAAATTTCAATCAAATTTTTTAAAATTTTCTAACATTTACCTGAAAAATTAATTAAATAAATTAAGAATGATTTAAAATCTAAATTTAATAAATCATTTTATAAATTATTAATTTTAAACGTATCCACCATTGTAATTAATAAAAAAAATAAATATGTAGGGTAAGTGGGTGGCCTCTAACACACCCTTTTATCAATACAACATTTACCTGGAAAATAAATTAAATAAATTAAGAATAATTTACAGTCTAAAGCTAATAATTCATTTTATAAATTATTAATGTAAAACGTTATTTTTAATTAATAAAAAAAATAGGGTGGGTGGGTGGTCTCTAACACACCCTTTAATAAATACAACATTTACCTCAAAAATAAATTAAATAAATTAAGAATGATTTACAGTCTAAAGTTAATAATTCATTTTAAAAATTATTAATTTTAAACGCAATTATTTAGGGTAAAATAAATAAATTGGAAAATCAAACCCTCGCTAATGTGTTTTGGTTGGAGGGTAGGATAGATGCCACCCGCCCACCCTACATATATTTTGCAAACAATCTACCAAACAGTCGTTTATTTTCCGAAAAATACAAACTAAATGGTATAAAAGACAAATCAAATTAAAACTCCCATTATAGTTGATGTAACTCATAAATATGGAGGGTGGGTGAGTGTCTACTACAAAACTGTCCAATCAAAACAGCATCATCTAAATTTTGAATTATAATTCAATTATTTTATCCTAAACGAGAACGTTTAAAAATAATAATTCATAGAATTAAATGTTATCGTTTTTTATACTTTAAATCATTCTTAACTAATATGATTAATTCTTTAGGTAGCTTAGAGGCTATTATAGTAATGAAGAGTGTAATAATAGATACCCGATCACCTTATATAATTTTTTTTTTTCATCAACTAATTTAGTGATTTTATTTTAGTGAATGTTTCACTAAATTTGATTTGAATTTCTAGAAACGAAACAACTGTTTGTAATTTATGTACAAAAACATAAGTAGGGTGGGTGGGTGGCCTCTATCCTACCCTCTAATCAAAACACATTAGCGAGGGTATGATTTTCCAATCCAATTATTTTACCCTAAATAATAGCGTTTAAAATTAATAATTTGTAAAATGAATTATTAACTTTAGACTGTAAATCATTCTTAATTTATTTAATTAATTTTATAAAGTAAATGTCGTATTGATTAAAGGGTGTGTTAGAGGGCATCCACCCACCCTGTATTTATTTTTTTTGTTAATTACAATGGTGGATACATTTTAAGGAAAATATCGTAAAATTCTGTTGATTATTTGGCAATAGAACGACTGTCCGTAGCTTGTGTACAAAAAATTGTGTAGGTTGGTTGGGTGGCCACTATCACACCCTCCAACCTTCTAGCTTTTATTTATATAAAAAAGAAAAAAACAAAAAAGGAACTCGAATAAACATCCACTTCCAGTTTTTGAATGTTCACGAAAAGCTTTTCAGTTAAACCTTAAATTTAAAGTTTCGGATCATTCGTTTTTGAGATACAGCGCCCACAGACATTTTCACGCACGAAAACAATACTTCCCCTATATGTACTATATAGGGGAAGTAAAAACGCTAGACTACTTTAAATATAAAGAAACCATTGAATTTTATTCTTGAATTACGTTAGGATTTAATTTACAAGCTTATAATACCACACTATGAGACGAGAGGAAATCCATCATGGTCACCCTTACAGTAGGGTAGTGTCGAACCAACTAAAACCAATCCTTCGCGTTCGCTGCTCTTATGACTAGTCCAGGATCAAAAGGTAAATTTCAATAACTGATTGTCTCATAGTTTGGAGTAAAATTAATTAGTCGGAACTCAAGCAATGGATCACTAAGATTCACACTATCACATTCTTCACAATTAACTTTTATTCTAATAGATGCACATTTCTAATACAATAGCTTCATAGTAACATTTATTATTTAAAGTGTTTAAGATAATTCAATTAACCACTTTAACAAACTGTATAATTCCACTCTTCTCTTTATTAACTTGTATTCGAATTATTGACTAATTTCTTCACATTACCTCTGTGATAAAGATGTTCATGGTAGAGTACTTTTACTTAACTTACTAAATTTTTTCCTTCCCTTTCTGTTTCGCAATCGGGTTTCGATCTAAGCCAACCTCGTGACCGTAAATGTGTAACAACTCCTAAACGAAACGGATAAGAGCGAACAATTACATTTGCAAGTCTACCCTACACGCGTATCTCTCTTCCTGCCGCGACCTTCTAACATGTGCTCAGCAGTATGTTGTAGACCCTGCAATTAGAATAACATGCATACATGAATAAGAAAACAGAAGCTATTTCTCGCACGGCCGGATTACTTCCTATTCGGTGTGCCCACACGGCTAAATATTTAAGGCGCATTTGAATTATATACCCACACCGTACGTACTGGTTTTAAACTTAAGTTTAGAGTTGGTTTTCATTTATTTATTGATAATTTTTAATTAATACTTTCCCCATATAGTATATATAGTTTTGTAATTAATTTTACACCAAGCTACGAGACGATCAGTAATTGAAATTTATATGTATATGTAGGGCGGGTGGGTGGCCTCTATCCCATCCTTCAATCAGTAAAACATCATCAAAATTTATTTGAATTTTTTTTATTAATAAATTCCTTTAAAAATTCTAATTATTTTGTGTTTATTTATATTTTACAACTTTTAATTAAAACCCTCGCTTATGTTTTACTGATTGGAGGGTGAGTTAGAGGACACCCACCCACCCTACATATACATAATAAATTTAAATACTAATTGTTCATGACTTTGCTGCTTACAAAACAAAAAAATCTTGTATGTAATAAAAAATAAAGCATACACCAAATTTAAGTTTAAATATAAATGATCTCTTATAACAAATCTTATCTAAGCTTGATTTAAAGCCTTTCCACTTATTATGTATATAATTTTTATTTATCCCACCCTCAAGTCAGTAAGAAAATCATCAAAAATTATTTGAAATATTTGTATTAATACATCAATTAAAAAATTCAATTATTTTGTATTTAGTTACATTTTACAACTTTTTAACTAAAACCCTCGATTATGTTTTACTGATTGGAGGGTGGCATAGAGGCCACCCACCCACTCTACATATACATGATAACTTTAAATGCTAATTGTTGATGATTTTCCTGCTAAAACCAATAAAACCCTTTATGTAATAACAAATAAAACAAAATCAAAATTTGAGTTTAAATATAAATGACTTCCTATAGCTAATCTTATCTAATCTAGATTTAGAGTCTGTCCATAAATCATGCATTAAATTTTTACTAATTTCCTCGCTCAAAAGTTTTACATTTTTAATTTCTTTTTTATTCAAAAAGTTTTGTAATTAATTTCATTCGATGGCGGTAAGGAATTAAAGTTTATATGTATATGTAGGGTGTGTGGGTGGCTACTATCACACCCTTTAATCAGTAAAACATCATCAAAAAGTATTTGAAAAATTTGTTTGAATAAATCTATTAAATTTTTCAATAAGGTTATGTTTACGTATTACAACTTTTAATTGAAACCCTCGTTTATGTTTTACTGATTAGGAGAAAGGTTAATAAAAATAATAATAATAATAATTTCTTGCCCAACAGACTAATGTCCAGATACAGAACAAATCATAAAGTAGTGCACAATACAAAAAAAATCAAATTTATATTCAAATACATGTTGCAATAAAAAAGATACTGTTTTTTTTTAATATACGTACTTACAAAAAACATTTTACTACACACTTTTTAAAATTTATTACCGTTTGACCAAAAATATCGCAGTTAATTTGAATATCAATATATATTTGACGCAGTTTAATTAATGGAGAATTTGTATGATGGCATGAATTAGGCATGCAGATGGTCTAGAAACGTTAAATTGCAATGAATTTATTGTGGGTGTATCATTTACAAAGTTATGAATAATAATTATGAAAGTATAACAATGAACAAATCTTATGTTTATTACGAATGCTACTAGAATTAAAATAGGTAAGTAAGTTATCATAGCTTCTCCTCTCAGGATATGTGCCATGTGTTGAGAAGAATAAAGTTTTCCATAGTTTCTTCTGAACACTCTCATGGTAATTTAAATATGTGTCATACATCGGCGATCAAATAGGTGCACAATGTTCTATTTTGCTTATTACTAAGCATTAAATAGTTTTTCAATTGTTTAACTTCTATTAAAATCTTTACAGTTTCTAATTATGAACCTCAGGAGAAGGTGGCATTGATTTACTGTATGACATACATGAGTGTTAAACGTTAGTTTCTTATCGAATATCACACCAAATTCCTTTGCTTCATAGATTCTTTTCAACACACCTGCATCCAACTCATAATTATAATAAATCAGGAGGGTGGAATAGATTTTCTTAGAAAATGTCATTATGTAGCATTTATCGTAATTCAGATTAAGTTTGTTTCTGTTACACCACTCATTTAATTTAACCATGTCGTGTTGTAACACTGTACAGTCCCTCAAATTAGTAATTCTGCTATACATTTTTAGGTGATCGGCGTATAACAAACATGGTGATTGAATATATTGTACCAAATCATTAATAAATAAAACAAATAGCAGAGGTCCAAGACTGGAGCCTTGTGGGATCACACTCTTTGGTGTCTACGATTTAGAAATAGAGTCCTCATAATGAACGAAGTTTCGCCGATTTGTTAAGTATGAGTGAATAACATTAATAATATTTGTATGAATGCTACATGTTCTTAACTTATGAATAAGGATACTATGCGTGGCAGTATCGAAGGATTTTTTAAAGTCAGTTTATATTACATCGACTTGACACTTATCATCCATGGCATATACATACTGGGTAAAGTTAAAAATATTTGTCATGTGGTTGATTTACGTGCAACAAAACCGTGCTGTTCTGAAACGATGTGCGTACGCACTATATGCGTTATATGTTCACTTAATATTGATTCTAGCACTTTAGAAAAATTACTAACTTCACTCTTATCACCATTCTTGAATATGGGACACACGAACATTTTTCCAGGTAGTGGGAATTTTGTCATACTTTAATATTAAATTAAAAATATATGTGATCGGTGAATGTAAGACACACGCACAGTTTTTTTACTAAAAACGAAGGAATTTGATCTAAAACCATTGTAAATATTGCACGTAATTTCTTTTAGTGACGAAGAACTTAGTTTTCAGAAACCTTAAAGTCTCCCAGGTGTTCTATGGAAAAGTCCAGTGTAGTTGTTTCGTCATTCTTCTCACACGTATGGGCAGAATTAAACAAATCCGCGAAGCAGTTCACTATATCAGTCGCATCTGCGTATTGGTTGTTTAAATACTTGTCTGTTCCTGGAATTCTTGAGGTTCCCTTTAAAGACTTTATATGTGACCAAAATTTAGATGCCTCAACATTAATTTCTTCTTCTATCGTCCCGATGTAGTTTCTTCTGGTCTTAATTGCACTATTTAATTTTCTTCTTGAGAAGATCGAATCGTTCATATAGATATTGATAGAATAGGCTGCAGGCGATGTGTATATCAGAAATTGTATATACTTTATTCCAGTTAATATGTTGTAAATGCGAGTTAGGACAAATTAGCTCTTTTAAAATTATAGAGTCCCAAGTTATCACCTTTAAGATTCGGAGTCAAATGTGACCTTAACATAAGTTCACAGGATAGTGTAGGGTGATGCACATCCTCTTTTACAACGGGCTCAATTTCTTTATTAACAACACAATTAACATTTGATGAGGTTATTATAAGATCTAAAATTACACCGTTTTCATTACTAACACAATTGTGTTGACACATATTACAGAAGATGAGAAAGTTATCTAATATCTCCAACTTGTTTACAGAGCATGCAGCATTATGTTGAATGTATTCTGGGATATTGAAGACACCAATTAGAATGATCGGATTGGATGTATTAATTTTATTGGTAATATATATTCCTCATATGTAGTACAATTAAGATTAGGTGGGATATAAATACATAATATAAATTAATTATATTGAGAGTTTATATAATTTTATAGTTAAATTTGTCTCGCCATTTTCCTGCCTCCTCTTTAGAGATTGCAAAATACCCTTAAATTCTTCTCTTTGTAAGGGTGTTCTATCTTGATGTACTTTAATTTGAAGTGGCAATTTATTCCTTTTTTGAAAAGTGAGGAAAGGAATATAACTGTGTTTTAATTAAGTGATATTAACCTTCACGTACTCAAGTAACCACATTAAGTTCAATTTATTCCTGTTTTTTATGATTTCGCCGACACATGATGAAACATTCAATATTATTTATAAGGATAAGTTTTTATGTATATGTAGGGTGGGTGGGTGTCCACTATCACAACATCCAGTTTTAACCGAACAAATCAAACTTTTTTAGTATGAAACTTTCTTCGGGTGACATTATAATGAAGAAAATATTTATTTTAAATATTTAGTAATGTTCGTATAATTAAAGATAGTATTAATAAAACTAAATCAAACGTTTTATTAATCGACACCTCCCCCTACCCACACACCCTACATATACATTTTAACTTGACTGACACTGTTTTGATTTACACCAAAAAAAAATCGAACACAGATTTAGTTCTGAGATTTAGTCTAGGAGATTAAATTTTATTAAAATTAATATTTACAGCTTATATTTATGAGTATTTGTGGGGTGGTTGATTGGCCAATTTTACACCCTTCAGTTTTAACATAATAAATTGAACTAAGAAAATATTTATAAAAAAGTATTTATGAATATAATTAATAAAACAAAGCCAATTTTTTTATTTATTGAATTTAACAATAGAGAGTTCCCACCCACCGTACATATATATATATATATATATATATATATATATATATATATATATATATATATATATATATATATATTTAATTCTCTTTTATCATCACCTGTTTAATTTCCCAAAAAAAAATCTTTAAGAATCTTTCTGTTTTCCTTAAAATTTGTAAGCAAATATGAACAAAAAAAATTTTCATTTCATTTCTTTTTTACTTGCAAATTTTAACTGTTTATTTTTATTTTTTATTCTTTCTTGTTAGGAAAATGTTCTAATTTATTTAACTGTCATTTTTCCCAAATTTTTGATTTAGTATCTTGTATAATTTTTTTTCTGATTTTTGCAAATTATTTTGTAAATTTATTTAAGTTTTGTTTAAAACCACTAAAAGTCTCAACCAATTAAAAATTTGCTAAAATTTGCATTAATAAGAACTATATACTTTTTTTAGAAACGCCTGTTCGTAGTGTTTTTTAGGGTAGGTCAAGAATAAGCGAAGTCAATGTATTACTTATTGAGATAGGTCAAGAATACCTCGGGCTAAGATAAAATACGTTGAGGTAGGTCAAGAGTACGCTAGATCCCTTTATGATATGGAATTGACGAGGCGGATGCATAATGAAATTCCATATTACATTGAAATAAAACAACACAGTTTAGAGAGTTTCACATTTATTGTTGAACACTGAAACATATTTTTTTTTTGAAGATCATTGATGTCCAATTTAAGTAAATCTAAATTATCGATTTACTTATTATCAGATAGGTCAAGAGGACGCTTACCCAAGGCATTATCGATTGAGGCAGGTCAAGACTATGTTGCATTGATATATTGTCAATTGAGGTGGATAAGAACAAAAAAACAGTTATAGGAAAATCGAAAAAAAAACAATTGACACTTTATTAAACTTTACTAAAAATACCCTTTGAAATTGTTTTAAAATAGAGTAAAATTTATATAATAAAATGTATTAAAATCCTTTAGTTCGTTGTAGAAAATTAAATAATAAATTTAAAAATACGAAAACATTTCGTGAATCTACAACAATGAGTCTTACTAAGACTACAAAACAAATTAATTTGAAACAACTACTTCTCATTGTTGTAGATTCACGAAATGTTTTCGTATTTTTAAATTTATTATAAAATTTATATTTATGCGCTTCCCAAACAACTGCCTTGTACTTATAATTCACAATCTTTACACAAATTATAATGGTTTTGATTATTTGGTTAAAAAAAATCATACAATTTGGATGTGAAATTCTCGAAAAAGTAAAATAAGATAGAAGAAATTAAAACATAATGAAATTGCTAAATAATTTTAGAAACTTCGAAAGAAAATTTTTGCATATTGGATAAAGATAAATTCCGGAACATTTTTAGCAAGAAATGATGAAAAAATCAAGAAATAAAAGAAGAGTTATTAGAAATTTTAGGAGAAATATAAATGCAAAATTTCGATTATATAAAACAAGATATTCTGACGAAAAGTTTGAAGAGACAATAATATAAAATTAATAAAGAGAATGGTTGCGACCGTTACTACGTGGTAATCCATACTTACACTGAATTGAAAAATTCACTATGTTTTAACCACAAATAATATCTGTGGTAATGTGTGTGTGTAAATATAAAATTATTTTATATAATTTGCAAAAAATTATAAAATAAAATATCAGTAAGAAATGCTGGAGAAATAAAATTATTGCAATTTTGAGAATGAATTCTAATCAAATTCTGATTAATAAAGAAAGATGTAATTGAAAATAAGACGCAAAATCTCAACAATTTAAAACGTTATTCTATGAAGCTAAAAATTGTGCTTTTCATAAAAAACTTTTGGCAATTTGTAATAGAAATTTTTTGAAATAACTGGTAAGATAAAGTAAAGATGTTTTTTTTTTTTAAAATCAAGAGAAGATTCTGAAATATTATATAACCGTCAATATTTGGAAAACAAATTCTTAGAAAAGACAAAACAAGAAATTTTCCATCATTCTCAAAAATAGAATAAATATTTTCAAAAACAGATTGGAAGCTTCTCAGAAAATCATCGCAGTTTTGAAGGTACATCAAAAAAAAAATGAAAAGAGTGAAATTTCTTAAGAAAATTTAAAAAAGTTATTTAAAAGAAACATTGATGCTGATAAGAAAAATAATTAAATGATGGAAACTTTTCGGAATATAAATGATAAATTACAGGTAAATCATGATGAAATAAAGATATGATAAAAATTTAATAAAAAATAATTATTTATTCACTTATTTTTTATTAATTTTTTTAAAATTGTATAATACAAAAGAAAAATGCCTAATAAATTTTAAAATCCTCGTATTTTAAAACATAAATTTCGACAAAATAAAGAAAGATTATTTTATAAACTTAAATGAAAAATTGAAGGAGAATTCTAGAAAACTCGATTTTTTTATAATTTAAAAGAAAATCCAATGCAAGAAAAAAAGTTGGATAAGTCTTGAACAAAATACTCGCAATTTGGGAGGGAAATTTAATTAAAAAAGAACTTATGGAAAACTTTCCTACTGAAAATCTGCTTTGCTAAAAAATTTACTCAAAAATTAGTAACTTGCTGTAATTTAATTGTATGTTTATTCCTGTCTCAACTTTTTCCGACTAAAAAAAAAACAAGGGGAAAAACAAATGCTACACATATAAAATTCAACAAATTTACTCAAATTTCAACTGTTTGAATTATTTATTGGTAAAATCATCAACAAAATCATTGTGTTTTGAGTTAGTTTATGTACTTACAATTCATAAAATTTACTGTTATTATAATAGCTTTGATTATTCATTAGATAAAATCATTTACAACATTATTAATTCTGGAGGTATTTCATCGTAAACTAATATATTTATTGCGAAGAAAAACATTTTTTCGAATAAAAAAAAACAATGGAAAGTACTGTTATGCACTTATAATTAATCAAATTTATTCCAATTGTATTTGTTTTATTTATTAATTAGTAAACTTATCTGTAATATTATTCATTTTTAAAGTAATTCAACGTAAATTAATTGTATTTTTATTACATAGATAACAATTTTCCTTTCGGAAAAAAGTAATTGAAAGACATCCTTCACGTACCTACAGTGTAGAAAATTTACTCAAATTATAATGATTTTGATTCATTATAAAAATCATCTACAACATTATTGATTTTCAAGATAGAAAAAGAATTGTATTTTTATTGCGATGATAAAAATGTTTCGGACCGAAGAAAATAATGAAAAAAAAAACAACTGACATGCACTTATAATTCACAAAATTTACTCTAAATTGGTTTTGATTATATGTTAAATTAATCATCTGCAACATTATGGATTTTCGAGGTAATTCATCGAAAATTAATTCTATTTTTTTTGCGACCACAAACATTATTCTGACTGAGAAATCAATGAGAAAAGAACTGCTAGACAATTTTATTTCTCAAAATTTACTCATATTATAATGCTTTTTATTATATATTAGAAAAATCTTCTGCAATGTTATTGATTTTCGAAGTAATTCATAGTAAACTACTAGTATTTTTACTGCAATGATACGCGTATTATAGACTGAAGAAATCAACAATAAAAACAACTGCCGTGCATTTATAATTCACAAACTTTACTCTCATTCTAATGGTTTTGACCTTTGGACTTTTGATTAACCAGGCAAACTCCTGAAAAGTAATTGACTTTTTTTTATTGTCCGCATGAGTATTGTGGAATAAAAATATTTGTACAATTTACTAACTGACTAAAATTATATCATGTGTAGTCGATAGTTAATAAAAATATTTTAATAACACCCTAGAGCATTTTTTAAATTGTATCTCTCCCTTATTCTCTTCTATCGGCCCATGAAATTTGAAATCTTTATCACGGCGACTCGGCGCGCATAATGCCGCATTCAGTTGTAATTTAATGTAGGAGTTTATGGTTATCTGGTACAAGTTATAATGGGCAAGAGACAAGATCTGAGAGAGACTGTTGTGCAACCTCGCCATGGGGCAAGTGAAATTTCTCAAGTTCTTATAGTGGCCCTGCCTCTTCCGCACGCCGTCGTCTATTATATTTCTATCACTTATAAACATTTTCATATTAGAAAATAAAAACAACATCTAATTTTCCAAAATATACCTTTGTAAACCTTTTTGTAAACAAGATTAATGCAGATTAAATAAAAACCCACATTCTACCATATTTGATTTCATTTCATCATTGTATGCATCTACTCATTAAAAACTGATATGGCTAGACAGAACTAGGCAGAAAAACCTCTGCTTGGTAGCCTTTTGACAAATTAATACACTAACTCATAATTCATTATTTATTAGTTTATTATTCAAATGTAAAAATGTAAACAATTGTCAATAAAAATGTATATATATGGAGATTTAAAAAATAGTTTGAGTGAATGGTTAACACCTACAATATTAATGATTAAGTAAATGACGCCCGTGTCGTATCTTCGATTAAAGTCTGAGCGTTCATCCGGCTCGAATGGCCGAAGAATGTTGGATGGATGGTATCCGCCGTCTTGGATCAGGGATGTTGGAAAGTTGGTGCTTATGTGGTGCTACCGGCGGCTGTGGCTCGCCGATTAATTACTCCGATACTAATTTTGCAATTACGTTTCGCGTTCTTTTCCTATTTTAAAGATCGGCATCTACTGAAGGGGAAGTTATGCGAAAACAATGTGAACCTATGAAGAGATCGTATCTTACTAATCCGGTATTAGGTTCGTAATAAAATTACTTCAATTTTACCATTTTATAATAATCTGTAATTATGAGAGTTCCAAAAATATTTCCACTTCTTGTATTAAATAAACAAGACCGCCTATTTACATACACCACATAAAATCAAAAGATCACGGAGTGTGAAAGTTGGAAATGCACAAACTATCCATTTTATGGCGTCCGTTTCCTGATCGTGAGGTAACTTTTTATCATTGCGAAAAATAAATCAACGTGACTGACTGAAACGTCGGCGACTACTGAAATATGCAAATCTCGACGATCTGCCTGTGCTGTGTGTCCATCGGATTAATGTTTGTGTTCACAAACACACATATCCTCTTCTTCAAGGTGATCAACGTATTGTTTGATCGAAAAAAAAAACAACATTTTGATACCCAAAAATAAATTTACATTATTATTTTTGAATACAAAATCCTATAAAGATACCAAATTTGATTTCCTTTGAACCCAGTTCGACCATTTATTAAATATATTTGTGGGTGTTTCACTAATAAATTTATTTAATTACGAAATTATTATTTTTAACAGCAAGCTAATATAATGTGATCAAATATTGAAATTGTTGAAGACATATTTGTTACAATAAATTGTTAAAAGATCTGCTTTTCTAACTACATTCGTAAAAATATATTTTTCTAATTAATTTTATTACGTTTTGGTTTAAGATAACTTACGCATGAAGAATGTAAAAATTATTTTTTTTTCAATTGCGATAATTCACTGTCAAGTCAACTGTCACTGTCAACTGACACTGTCAATATCACTGTAACTGTCACTGTCAATTGTCACTGTCAATTGTCACTGTCAATTGTCACTGTCAATTGTCACTGTCAACTGTCACTGTCAACTGTCACTGTCAATTGTCACTGTCAATTGTCACTGTCAACTGTCACTGTTAACTGTCACTGTCAACTGTCACTGTCAACTGTCAACTGCCAATGTCAACTGTTAATTAATTATTAGCTGATAGCTGTTTGCTACCAATGCCTAAAGTATCTTTTCTCAATTATCATTATCATTTTTACAGAATACACTCTTAACAGGTAACTATCAACTACGAACTGTTATCGGCCCTAGGCTCGGCAACTGTCCACTGTCGTGTAACTGTCAACTGTATCCTGTAAAAATTATATCTGCGAACTATTTGGAGTGAGTATATTAATATCAACTTACAATCAATCGGTTAGTGCCAATGGTCAACTGTCCCTGTTTGAAAATATTCATAATTACAATTATGTAATAAGTAGGCGAATTAAGTAATGTCAAAATTACCAACCTTAAAGCTTCTATTGGAACAAATCCCAAGCAATTTAGAATAATGGTCAAATTGACATATTTTAACAATACATGAAATATTCGAAAAAAAAAAGTAAACATTTTTGTCAACTTAGATTTTTTCTATACTGTAATGTTGATGTGTTATTGTCAGCAATCACTAGCAGTTATTACCAATTGTTATAATTTATTCATAATTGTGTCGTCATATGAAAATCTATTAATTTGAATATGTAACCTTACAATTTTCACCCTTATTGGCCATTGGCCTTTTTCACCTCTAATTCATCTCTCAATTGTCAACATTAGGGTCAAATTTTAACTACAAATTGCAAAATAGTTATTAAATTTCAATTATAAAGATTTATTTGCAATTTGTCATATGTGTGCTATCTATTGTCACTGTCACTGTTAACTACCACTCAACAACTGTCATTGTCACTGCGTAATGTGACTGTTAACTATCTCTGTCTTGATTGTCTGTCAATTATTACTATAAACTGTTATTGTCAACTATGACTGTCGACTGTCAATTTTGGTTAATTTAAATTTGTTTCTATAATGTTATTGTAAGTTTATATAATCCAAAATCATTGGCAGTTACCACAAGTTGTTATAATTTATTGGAAATTGTGACATCTTAGAAAAACCAGTCGTAGTAAAATTGACATTCTGGTAATTGTCATAAGTGTACATTTTCATCAATTAATTGTCAACTTTCAAGACAAATTTTAACTATCAATTTTTTAATGAAAACTAATAATTGACAAATGTTAACTTTCAATTGTATAGATTCACTACATCTAATTTGTTATATGTGTGGTATCAATTGTCACTATCAACTCATACTTTTAAATATGACTTTCAGTTGTTATTGTCAACAGTCACTGCCAACTGTCAGTGTTAACTGTCACTGTCAGCTGTTACTATGAACTGTCATTGTGAACTATCACCATATGTCAACTGTTATTGTTAACTGTCACTATCAACTGCCGACGGATACTTTCCCTGTTATCAGTAACTCTTACCGGTCACTGACCTATCAGCTTTTATGGTCAATTTTAATATTATTGGTCAAATTTTCTAAAATATAATCTGTAATCTGCTATCTAGTTATATATGTGTTATACTCACTTGTCAAATTTTGAGTGACAATAAAAATAGAAAGAGAAAAAATAATCATAGTAAAATTGACTGCAGTAATTGTCATTTTCATTGTACATTGGCCAGTTTCATTTATTAATTGTCAACTACGAATTGTTAAATGAAGACTAATTATTGAGAAATGTTAACTTTTAATTGTAAAAATTTTAACTTGTCATATGCGTGTTATGCGTTGTCACTATCAACTTGTAACAGTATAAAATTTAATAAGTATTTTTAATTGATTTTTGGGTGTGTTTAGTGTATGCAGCCTAACAAACAATCGATTTGTATTTTATTTGCGAATATTTCAATTAGGCGGACTCGCGGTTTCTTTTTTTTTTTCGCGGAGGTATTTTCTTCTTATCGGTCCTCTTCGGGTCAGATTTAGTCTCATCCTCGTGGCGATTGAACGCAAATTTTCACTTAATAATATACAAAGTGTGTTTTATTGTATTATTATTACGACAAGTACGTCGGATAAATAGTGGAAATTAGTTCATTAAATTGTGGATATTATGGGAATGGATTAAGTTCACAATACGACGCATTGTCGGATTATTTTCACCACGGGCAAGACTATCTGCACTCATTAATCAAACACTTGGAGGAAATTTATCAAAATTAATTACGATTCGTCCAAGAAATAAAACCAATAAAACCGCACAAGATCTCAGGTATGTTCGTTCTTCGCTATTTAATCTCCCAATAAATCAGTAAGATGTAATATTTTATTAAACAAATTTCTTACACAAATCTCCATTTTTAGGTTTTTTTTTTTTCTCTATATAAAATTTGATATTTTATTCGCCGTTTCGTTACTGTATTGAGAAAATTACGGCTATGTTGTGGAGGTCCGTATAATTTCCTTGGAAAATAAATCAACTGGGTTTTGGTGGAATCAGTTTTGGTCGGTGGAGGAGGTCGTTGATAGCATTCGAGGTTGCAGACCTGGACGTTGAAGTGGATGATGTAAGACGGAGGAAGTTGTTTCCAACCAGGAGCTCACCAAGTCCAGATAAGATTTATATATTTTACTTTGTCGATTTATTTTTTTTTATATTTAATACGGCAGCCAGAATTATATATAGTGTTGTTCTTTTTTTTTCTTTTTGAATTAGTTTATATTTTGCGAATTATTATTATCTTTATTGTTTTTTTTTTGGCATATATAATTATAATTCTATGTACGACCGCGTATTTATAGAGCATCTTCGGGATTAATTAAATTACTGTTTTCGTGTATAATATGACGTCGGAACGGAACGATTAGCGCTAATGGGCCGTCGCGATCGACTTTACATTTATTCGGATTATCTATTTATTTATTATTTGCATTATTTTATTTTCATTATAGTTCTCTATAATTACTGGTCTAATTAATAACTTGTATTTAAATAATATATGCAGTATTTAGGGTTTACGTGCTTCCTACGGATATTATTATTATTACTATTATTTTTTTATACACAATATAATTTTGAATATTTATTTTATACTTATACTTAGCATTTTTGAAAATAAATTTTTGTTTGTTTTGGGGAAAATTAAGTTTTATTATTGACAAATAGGTAGCTTTTTTTTTTCCTCGTTATTTAATTGTTTCGTGATTTTATTTAACGTCCTGTCGGTGGCCGTCGTTAAAAATCACGTGGCGCCCAAAATTAATTTAAAAATAAATTACCCACCCCATCTCCATTGGGTAAGTCGGCCGGCGACCACTAAATATAAGATCGGGCAGGACTAAAGGGAGCGCCACCGTTTCAAACTATTACTCTCAAATATGACTGTCAATTTTCATTTTACTGTCATCTGTTACTGTCAACTGACACTGTCAGCTGTTAATATCAACTGTCACTGTAAACTGTCTTCATTAATCAATCATTACCATATTATAACTGTCAACTGTCAACTGTCACTTTCAACTGTTTTCTGCAATCTGTCAACTGTCAATTGACAACTGTAACTGTCACTAGCAACTACCAAAGTCAGCATCTCTATCAATCAAAAAGGACTGTCAACGGTCACTGGAAACTGTCTTTGCTTACTGTCACTATTAACTTTCACTGTCAAGTATCACGGTCAACTGTCATTATTACTCTCACTATGAAATGCCATTGTTAACAGTCAACAGTAACTGTTAACTGACAATTACAGTCTCTTTCAAATTTTATGGTTAATTTTAATAATGCCAATTTGTCAACGTTTAACATTATAATTTTAATCACTATGAACTGTTACTATCAAATTTGATTTTGAATTAACATTGTCACTGTCACTATCAACTGTCAGTGTCAACTGTCGCTGTCAACTCTCACTGCCAACTGTAACTGTCTACAATAACTATCAAAGGCCACTGTCAACTGTTACTGTCAAGTGCCACTGTTACTGAGAACTGTCGCTGTCAATTCTCACCGTTAACTGTCACTATGAATCTCACTGTCAACTGTCAGTGCCAACTGTAACTGTCACTTGTCACTGTCAACTCTTACCGTCAACAACTGTAACTTTCAACGGTCACTGTAAACTGTCTCTGTCAACTCTCACATTTAACTGTCACTATCAACTGTCAGTGTCAACTGTCGCTGTCAACTCTCACTGCCAACTGTAACTGTCAACTGTAAATGTCTACAATAACTATCAAAAGGCACTGTCAACTGTTACTGTCAAGTGTCACTGTCACTAACAACTGTCGCTGTCAATTCTCATCGTTAACTGTCACAATGACTCTCACTGTTAACTGTCAGTGCCAACTGTAACTGTCAATTGAAAATATCTACAGTAACTATCAAAGATCATAGATAGATAGAAGATCTAGTATGGGCGAAGAAATAGTCGACATGTTTGCTGAATATTTCTCATCAGTATATATTAACGACCCTGGAAGTGATCCATCCGACAACAACGACACTGTAAAAGATACAATACATAATACTGGAATTGTTATATCCTTGGATGAAGTATTTGACGCCCTATCTCAATTAAGTGATTCTTGCTCCGTAGGACCTGATAACATTCCAAGCATCTTATTAAAGAACTGCGTATGCACACTAGTAAAACCTATGTTTAAACTATTTTCAACATCACTAAATATAGGGATTTTTCCTGATAAATGGAAATCCAGTTACTTGGTGCCTATATATAAGTCTGGTGCGCGTGATAAGGTCGAGAACTACCGAGGCATATGTATTCAATCCGTCTTGCCAAAACTTCTAGATAATATTGTTGCTACCAGAATTGCAAGAATGTTTAATAAGACAATCTCGCCGAAACAGCATGGTTTCATGCCTGGAAGGTCGACACTAACAAATCTAATGGAGTACCAAACATTCTTATCGAACGCCTTACAAAATCATTGTCAAATTGATAGTGTTTACACTGATTTTTCTAAAGCGTTCGATCGCGTTAATCACAAAATTCTTTTGTCAAAGCTTCGTCGGACCGGTTTGAATGCTGTTTTGGTTCGGTGGTTCTCGTCGTTTTTACAAAATCGCATTCAGTATGTGCGTATCAACAACTTTATATCAAAAGAAATAAATGTATCTTCAGGCGTACCTCAAGGGTCACATAGTGGACCGATCTTGTTTTCTTTATTTATTAACGATATCGGGGAACACATAAATAATTGTGATTTTTTATTATTTGCGGATGATCTGAAATTGTTCAGAATCATAAATAACATAAACGACTGTTCAAAAGTACAATCCGACCTTATTAGTATAACAGATTGGTGTAAACGTAATAAACTTTTCCTCAATTTAAGTAAATGCTCTGTTATATCTTTTGTAAGGAGCAAAAATTGTATAATAAATAAATATGCTCTTAATAATTATGAATTACAACGCGTTGATTCAATTAAAGATCTCGGCGTTATTTTTGATTCTAAGTTATATTTCAGGAACCATATTGACTATATATGTAAAAAAAGTAGACAGCTGTGGGGTTTTGTTTGGCGATTATCTTCACCTCTGGGTGTATCATCCTTACGAACATTGTTTTGTTCATTAATTCGTTCTATTCTTGAGTATGCATCTCCTATTTGGAACCCCTACTTAAAAAGAGATATCGATGAGATAGAGCGTATCCAGAATAAGTTTTTAAGATGTGCTGAATATAAAATTGGAGTGATACACGTCTCGGGTGATTATAATACAATATTAAATGCATTAAACTTGTGCACATTACAAAAAAGAAGAGTAATTAATGATCTACTTTTTTTACATAAATTAATCAATAACTCTATTGACTCAATACAACTTTTGTCAAAGATTACTTTTTATGTACCTTCCACTACACTACTCACGCGACACAGGCCGCTATTTAAATTAAATACTTATTCCTCAAATATTGCCATGAATAATGTAATCAGTAGATTAATGCGTACAGCTAACTTATTTTGTCATTGTCATTGGTTTGAATTATTTAATTCTCAAAACCATATTTTTAAAAGAAATCTACATTTTTATTTAGATATAAATGTTCTTTAAGCGATACTTTTGTTCTTTCCAATTCTGTTTTCTTTTTGCATTGAATTAACAATTGATTTAATTTTTATTTGTAATCATTCTTTAGGCTAAGCAGTAGTATATACATATATTTTACCTTTCTCACTTATATACTTAATGTATTTTGTATTTATTATATTGTAAAGTGGAGTATTCCGTAAAATAAAATATTATTATTATTATTATCACTGTCAACTGTTTCTGTCAAGTGTCACTGTCAAATTCTTCTGACAACTATTTCTGTCAACTGTCACTGGATATTGTTAACTGATCCTACCATCAGTAACTGCCAGTGTCTATGTCTTTGTCAACTCTCACATTTAACTGTCACTATCAACTGACAGTATCAACTGTCGTTGTCAACTCTCACTGCCAACTGTAACTGTCAACTGTAAATGTCTACAGTAACTTGAATAAATAAATAAATAAATAAACTATCAAAGGACACTGTCAACTGTTACTGTCAAGTGTCACTGTCACTGCCAACTGTCGCTGTCAACTCTCACCGTCAACTGTCACTATGACTCTCATTGTCAACTTGCCAATCATCACCATATTATAACTGTCAACTGTCACTTTCAACTGTTATCTGCCATCTGTTAACTGTCAACTAACAACTGTAACTGTCAACTGACAACTGTAACTGTCAACTGTCACTTTCAACTACCAACATCAACATCTCTATCAATCAGAAAGGACTGTCAACGGTTACTGGAAACTGTCTTTGCTTACTGTCACTATTAACTTTCACTGTTAAGTATCACGGTCCACTGTCATTATTACTCTCACTATGAAATGCCATTGTTACCAGTCAACAGTAACTGTTAACTGACAATTACAGTCTCTTTCAAATTTTATGGTTAATTTTAATAATGCCAATTTATCAAAGTTTAACGTTCTAATTTTAATCACTATGAACTGTTACTATCAAATTTGATTTTGAATTAACATTGTCACTGTCAAATATCACCGTCAACAACTGTAACTTTCAACGGTCACTGTAAACTGTTTTTGTCAACTCTCACATTTAACTGTCACTATCAACTGTCAGTGTCAACTGTCGCTGTCAACTCTCACTGCCAACTGTAACTGTCAACTGTAAATGTCTACACTAACTATCAAAGGTCACTGTCAACTGTTACTGTCAAGTGTCACTGTCACTGACAACTGTCGCTGTCAACTCTCACCGTCAACTGTCAGTGCCAACTGTAACTGTTAATTGTAAATATCTACAGTAACTATCAAAGATCACTGTAAACTGTTGCTGTCAAGTGTCACTGTAAAATTCCTCTGACAACTATTTCTGACGACTGTCACTGGATATTATTAACTGATTCTACCGTCAGTAACTGTCAGTGTCTTTGTCTTTGTCAACTCTCACATTTAACTGTCACTGCCAACTGTCGCTGTTAACTCTCACTGCCAACTGTAACTGTCAACTGTAAATGTCTGCAGTAACTATCAAATGTCACTGTCAACTGTTACTGTCAAGTGTCACTGTCACTGCCAACTGTCGCTGTCAACTCTCACCGTCAACTGTCACTATGACTCTCACTGTCAACTGTCAGTGCCAACTGTAACTGTCAATTGTAAATATCTACAGTAACTATCAAACATCACTGTCAACTGTTTCTGTCAAGTGTCACTGTCAAATTCCTCCGACAACTATTTCTGTCAACTGTCACTGGATATTATTAAGTGATCCTACCGTCAGTAACTGTCAGTGTCTTTGTCTTTGTCAACTCTCACATTTAACTGTCACTATCAACTGTCGCTGTCAACTCTCACTGCCAACTGTAACTGTCAACTGTAAATGTCTGCAGTAACTATCAAATGTCACTCAACTGTTACTGCGAAGTGTCACTGTCACTGCCAACTGTCGCTGTCAACTCTCACCGTCAACTGTTACTATGACTCTCACTGTTAACTGTCAGTGCCAACTGTAACTGTCAATCGTAAATATCTACAGTAACTATCAAAGATCACTGTCAACTGTTTCTGTCAAGTGTCACTATCAAATTCCTCCGACAACTATTTCTGTCAACTGTTACTGGATATTATTAAGTGATCCTACCGTCAGTAACTGTCAGTGTCTTTGTCTTTGTCAACTCTCACATTTAACTGTCACTATCAATTGTCGCTGTCAACTCTCACTGCCAACTGTAACTGTCAAATGTAAATGTCTGCAGTAACTATCAAATGTCACTGTCAACTGTTACTGCCAAGTCTCACTGTCACTGCCAACTGTCGCTGTCAACTCTCATCGTCAACTGTCACTATGACTCTCACTGTCAACTGTCAGTGCCAACTGTAACTGTCAATTGTAAATATCTACAGTAACTATCAAAGATCACTGTCAATTGTTTCTATCAAGTGTCACTGTCAAATTCCTCCGACAACTATTTCTGTCAACTGTCACTGGATATTATTAAGTGATCCTACCGTCAGTAACTGTCAGTGTCTTTGTCTTTGTCAACTCTCACATTCAACTGTCACTATCAACTGTCGCTGCCAACTCTCACTGCCAACTGTAACTGTCAACTGTAAATGTCTGCAGTAACTATCAAATGTCACTGTCAACTGTTACTGCCAAGTGTCACTGTCACTGCCAACTGTCGCTGTCAACTCTCACCGTCAACTGTCACTATGACTCTCACTGTCAACTGTCAGTGCCAACTGTAACTGTCAATTGTAAATATCTACAGTAACTATCAAAGATCACTGTTAACTGTTTCTGTCAAGTGTCACTGTCAAATTCCTCCGACAACTATTTCTGTCAACTGTCACTGGATATTATTAAGTGATCCTACCATCAGTAACTGTCAGTGCTTTTGTCTTTGTCAACTCTCACATTTAACTGTCACTATCAACTGTCGCTGTCAACTCTCACTGCCAACTGTAACTATCAACTGTTAATGTCTACAGTAACTATCAAATGTCACTGTCAACTGTTACTGCCAAGTGTCACTGTCACTGCCAACTGTCGCTGTCAACTCTCACCGTCAACTGTCAGTGCCAACTGTAACTGTCAATTGTAAATATCTACAGTAACTATCAAAGATCACTGTCAACTGTTTCTGTCAAGTGTCACTGTCAAATTCCTCCGACAACTATTTCTGTCAACTGTCACTGGATATTATTAAGTGATCCTACCGTCAGTAACTGTCAGTGTCTTTGTCTTTGTCAACTCTCACATTTAACTCTCACTATCAACTGTAAATGTCTGCAGTAACTATCAAATGTCACTGTCAACTGTTTCTGCCAAGTGTCACTGTCACTGCCAACTGTCGCTGTCAACTCTCACCGTCAACTGTCACTATGACTCTCACTGTCAACTGTCAGTGCCAACTCTAACTGTCAATTGTAAATATCTACAGTAACTATCAAAGATCACTATCAACTATTTCTGTCAAGTGTCACTGTCAAATTCCTCTGACAACTATTTCTGTCAACTGTCACTGGATATTGTTAACTGATCCTACCGTCAGTAACTGTCAGTGGTTACTTATCACTGTCACTGTCAATTTTTATAATCAATTTTAAAATGAATGGTAAATTTTGTCTTCTAAAAGTCAAATAATCAAACTGTCATTTATCCAATACCATCTGTCAACTTACAATGTCAATTGTCAGTCACTGTCACTGTTAATTGTAACTGTCAGCAGTAACTATGACTTATAACTGTCAATTGTAACTATCAAATGTAACTGTTAACTGTAACTATCAACTGTAGCTGATAACTGTCAATGTCAACTATCACCGTCAACAACTGTAACTATCAACAGTAACTTTCAATGGTTACTGTAAATTGTCGCGCAATTAACTGTCACTGCTAACTGTTGTTGTCACCTATCACTGTCAACTGTCACTGTGAGTCTCACTGTCACCTGTTAATGTCAACTGTAACTCTGAATTGTAAACGGCAAACTGCCACTGTCAATTGTAGCTGTTAAACTATCACCGTCAATAACTGTAGCTATCAACAGTACCTGTCAATGCTCACTGTAAACTGACTTTGTCAACTTTAACAATCAACTCTCATTATCAACTGTTACTGCCAACTGTCGATGTCAACTATCAATATCACTCTCAAATATAAATGTCAATACTAACTATCAACGGTCACTGTAAACTGCAATTATCAACTGTCACGGTCAATTTAGAGCCATAGGTATCTCTCAACGAATATTGTCAACTAATCCTGCCATCAGTAACTGTCAACAGTTCGTCAACAACTGTAAATATCAACAATAACTTCAACGTTCACTGTAAACTATCATCGTCAACTGTAACCATGACTATCACTATCAACAGTAAATGTCTACAGTAACTATCAACGGCCACTGTCAACTGCAAATGTCAACTGTTACTGTGAAATGTCTCTGAAAACTGTCACTGTCAACTATCACTGGATATCGTTAATTTATTCTGCCGTCAGTAACGTCAATTTCTATGATCTATTTTAATATTAATGGTCAAATTATGTCATTGTAATTCTAAAATGTAGTCTGTATTCTGTTAACTATTAGTAAAATTTATCTGCTAATAGTCCAATAATGAAATGTTAATATCAAGTTTCAAATATTATCTGTCAACTTACATTGTCAACTGTCAGATTTAATTGTACTATCAGTTCTCACTATTGACGGTTGCTGTCAAATATGATTTTAATTATTATTGTCACTATCACTGTTAACTGTAACTGTCAACTATAACTGTCAAATGTAACTGTTATCTGTAAATATCAACTGTAGCTATCTGTTTTGGTTAATTGTCAACTTTCACTGTCAAATATCACCGTTAACTGTCACTATCAACTGTCATCATCAACAACTGTGACACTATCAACTACCACTGTTAATTAAAACTGTCAACTGTAAATACCAACAGTAACTGTCAACGGTCACTATCAACTGTTACTGTAAATTGTCAACGGATATTGTCAACAATTTTATTATTAATGGACAAATTTTGACATTGAAATTATAAAATATAATCTGTATTCTATAAACTATTAACTCTTTAAATGTGTGCTATCATGTATTCAATTTTAACTGAAAATAAGTAATTTTTTCTGCGAATAATAATTAAATGTTAACTGTCAATTATCAAATATTAATTGTCAACTTACATTATCAATTGTCAAATTTGATATTTGTACTATAAACTGTTACTGTCAACTACGATTTTAAAGTATTACTGTCTTTGTCACTATTAACTATGACTGTCATTGGTTAATGTGAACTATAATTGTCAAATGTATCTGCTAACTGTCACTGTTAACTGTTACTGATAACATCAAGTTTTACGATCAATTTTAACTATTATTGGCCATTTTTTTGTTTTAAACTATTGAATATAACCTGTAACTTGTCATTTATTAACTGTCAGCTATCAGGTTATATGTGTGATATAATTTCTTATATTTTAACTGGGAGTGGCTGAAAATTATTTGCTAATAGTCGAATAATCAAATGCTGTCAATTGTCAAATTTCAACTGTCAACTTATATTGTCAATTAACGGCTTTTATTGTGATAATTAAATTATTAGTTGTAACTATCAAATGTTACTGTCAAATATGATTTTTAATTATCATTGTCAGTGTCACTACCAACTCTAACTGTCGATAACGATAACTGTAACTGTCAAATGTAACTATTAACTGTAACTATCAACTCTCAACTGTCACTGCTATCAGTCACTGTCAGCGGTTACTGGTCACTGTCACTGTCAACGCAAGCAACAATTACTATTAATGGCTAGTTTTTAGATCAAATTTTTAAATTTTATCTGTAATTTGTCATCTTCATCTGGCAATTGTCAAATAATCAAATTTTAACTATCAATTGTTAGATATCAACTATAAACTTACATTGTCAACTGTCTATCCATTGTTATTATTTCCACATAGTCAATTGTCAAATGTGAATTCTCAATTATTAAGTATCATCTCTCAACTATTGATAAATTTTATTTCAAATGTCATCTGTCAAATATTAAATCTCATCGGTTAACTAATACCTATAAATCTTTTATTGTCAACTGTCAACTCGCATTTATAATCTATCATCTATTAACTGTCAGGTATCAAATCATATGTACCTAGTGAGTTATTAAATAAAAACTGTGAATTATTATCATCTCATTAGTAATTTTTAAATGTTAGTTGTCAATTCTCAAAAGTCATCTGAAACTAATTTACAATTTGGTTTATCAACGTACAGTTTTTAGGTTGCAAAGTTATATTTATTATAAATATATTCCAAAAAAGAACTTCTTTCAATTTGTTCCAACCTACATATCCTCACCGTATAATATTTTCACTTGTTTTAAATACAGACCAACCGTTTTTTTTTTCTCGTAAGTAAAATTCTTACAAAAATGCCCGTAATAACTTAATAACGCGACAATTTACAGGTTTTTACAGCCACACTTTCGGTAGAAATTGGTACATCTGTATTTCAAAGCGATTATACTTAAACGCCTGCGTGTCTCATGGTAATTAGGAACGCATTTGTGTTACACCCGACACATAAAGAAAAATGTTGTACATCACAAATTTTACTGTGGTTAATTAAAATAATTAAAATTATGTCTTTAATTCTTAAAATTTAGAAACGTCCACTACGTGGTATATTTTTAAATATTAAAATGAAGAAAATAATTCACTTTTTTATGTCAATTTTTATTTAACAGTGACTAGTTTCGATTAAATGGTAATCATTATTAAAGTAGGTAAAATATACACTATCACTTATAATCAATGTACTTATCTATTTCTTTCTGAATTATATTCTATTTGGGATTTAATGTTTATTGTTTAATTTAATCACAGGCTCAAGTTTACAACTGGTGACGTTCTTTATTTTCTTGAACATTATAAACACTCACATATATAGCACAGTCAATGCCAGAGAGAGGTAAATTTGTACACAGGCAGTTAAAATACAACTGAACATGTCAGCACACAATCGGCGGCTATTCTATTCGCCAGCGCTCCGCACGGTCCAAATGGGTACTACTTTTCTACTATCCCTCATTTGCATACCTATATTTCGTAATATAAAAACTACGTTATTTATTATGGAATAAATAAAACTAATACACTCTTACCCGTCCATTACCTTAATTAATTGTACTGAACCAAACTTTGCCATTTGAACGAGTGTACACACGGACACGATCGCATAATTCTAAACGTCTTATTATACTCGGAGTGTGGCCTAAATTTTACCGTAAAAACCTTTTTAATTCCATATTGGTAAGTGTATTAAGTTCGGTTCGCGTGGGCGAACTTGAAACGTAATTAGTTATTGGGAAACGCAAAATGACATGAATTTCGTTCATGAAATAGAACTGACTCGTGCAGCATTGCAGATTGCGTTAGATGTATATCGTAAGGTCATCAATTTATGAGCAGATTTAATAGCCAGTAAGCAATTACTGGATGCATGCCAAAAAGTGAAGTTCTTATATAATAATAATCATTTTCGTAGTTTTGTTTCTAAAAATTCTGACATTCTCAAGAATATAAAGTTTTGGTAAGTGCACACTCTTTAATATTCTTATAATCAGTTTTAAAAATTTCAGACGTACAAAAGATTCTAATCATTTTAGAAACAAACAAACTATACAAAAATTACAAAGATTATATAGGCTTATTAAAGCTTTTAACAAGCTATGGAATTTTTTCTTCTAAATCTTTCTCATGTCAAGTATTATAAAACAATTTTTGCCACAAACGTTTCCATCAAAGACATTTGAATGGTTATTACAGCTTCACACTCTCCAAATCGAAGATGATCCATCTAGTTTCGAGGAAAGCCAAGTCATCGTTCTATTTGCACGTAAATCATCTCCATTAATATTAATAAGGCGCGTCGCCGGTGTAACAGTACTAATGTCGGCAGATTTAAATTCGGAAACAAATTAATGAATGTTGGATTCGCGCGTGTCATGACATCATCTTTGCATTGTTCGAATCCGGTGCGGAGCGTAAGCATTCGAGTGGAGAGCCATTAATTAACGGTACCACTTTTCGCGTACACCGTTTCACCTTATACACCGATAGATCGCATTTCCGTGACTGGGTTATACAATCTGAACCGAATAAAAAAATTTACAAAATTTATTGTAATATTTACTTATTGTCTTAACAACATATCAACTTAGACGATTAACATCAAATTACATGAAAATCTATGATTGTATTGTTCTATTTTGACAACTGCCATCAAGTTTTATCAATTTTTAATTAATCTTGACTATTAAGTGCTTGTGGCAATTGTTTCTCCATTTTTTTACTCGAGGTGAAAAGTGTGGAATTTTCAAAAAATTGGAGAGACGATAAAAATTAAATTACTTAAAACTATATGAATGTATGGCTTTATTTTAACAACTGCCATCAAGCCTAATCAATTTTTAATAAATTTTGACTATTTAGTGCTCGTGACAATTGTTCTTCCATTTTTTTACACGAGATGAAAAATGTAAAATTTTCAAAAAATTCGAGAGACGATTAAAATTAAATTACGTAAAAATTTATGAGTGTATGGTTTTATTTTAACAAGTGCCATCAAGCCTAATCAATTTTTAATAAATTTTGACTAGTTAGTGCTTGTGGCAATTGTTTTTCCATTTTTTTACTCGAGGTGAAAAGAGTGGAATTTTCAGAAAATTGTAGAAACGATTAAAATTAAATTACGTAAAAATCTATTAGTGTATGGCTTTATTTTAACAACTGCCATCAAGCCTAATAATTTTTTAATAAATTTTGACTATGTAGAGCTCGTGGCAATTGTTTTTCCATTTTTTTACTCGAGGTGAAAAGAGTGGAATTTTCAAAAAATTGTAGAGACGATTAAAATTAAATTACGTAAAAATGTATTAGTGTGTGGCTTTATTTTAACAACTGCCATCAAGCCTAATAAATTATTTTTAATAAATTTTGAGTATTTAGTGCTCGTGGCAATTGTTTTTTCATTTTTTCTACTCGAGGTGAAAAGAGTGGAATTTTCAAAAAATTTTAGTGACGATTAAAATTCATTTACGTAAAAATCTATTAGTGTATGGCTTTATTTTAACAACTGCCATCAAGCTTAATCATTTTTTAATAAATTTTGACTATTTAGTGCTCGTAGCAATTGTTTTTCCATTTTTTTGCTCGTGGTGAAAAGTGTGGATTTTTCAAAAAATTGTAAAGACGACTAAAATTAATTTACGTAAAAATCTTTGAGTGTATGCCTTCATTTTAACAACTGCCATCAAGTGAAATAAATTTTTAATAAATTTTGAGTATTTAGTGCTCGTGGCATTTGTTTTTCCATTTTATTACTCGAGGTGAAAAGTGTGGAATTTTCAAAAAATTGTAGAGACGATTAAAATTATATTACGTAAAAATCTAAAAGTGTATGGCTTTATTTTAACAACTGTCATCAAGCCTAATCAATTTTTAATAAATTTTGACTATTTAGTGCTCGTGGCAATTGTTTTTCCATTTTTTTACACGAGGTGAAAAGTGTAGAATTTTCTAAAAATTGTAGAGACGATTAAAATTAAATTACGTAAAAATCTATGAGTGTGTGGCTTTATTTTAACAACTGTCATGAAGCCTAATCAGCTTTTAATAAATTTTGGCTATTTAGTGCTCGTGGCAATTGTTTTTCAATTTTTTTACTCGAGATGAAAAGAGTGGAATTTTCAAAAAATTGTAGAGACGATTAAAATTAAATTACGTAAAAATCTATTAGTGTATGGCTTTATTTTAACAACTGCCATCAAGCCTAATAAATTTTTAATAAATTTTGACTTTTTAGTGCTCGTGGCAATTGTTTTTCCATTTTTTCACTCGAGGTGAAAAGAGTGGAATTTTCAAAAATTGTAGAGACGATTAAAATTAAATTACGTAAAAATTTATTAGTGTATGGCTTTATTTTGACAACTGCCATCAAGCCTAATAAATTTTTAATAAATTTTGACTTTTTAGTGCTCGTGGCAATTGTTTTTCCATTTTTTTACTCGAGGTGAAAAGAGTGGAATTTTCAAAAAAATGTAGAGGCGGTTAAAATTAAATTACGTAAAAATTTATGAGTGTATGGCTTTATTTTAACAGCTGGCATCAAGCCTTATCAATTTTTAATAAATTTCGACTAGTTAGTGCTCGTGGCAATTGTTTTTTCATTTTTTTACTCGAGGTGAAAAGAGTGGAATTTTCAAAAAATTGTAGAGACGATTAAAATTAAATTACGTAAAAATCTATTAGTGTATGGCTTTATTTTAACAACTGTCATCAAGCCTTACAAATTTTGACTATTTAGTGCTCATGGCAAATGTTTTTCCATTTTTTTACTCGAGGTGAAAAGAGTGGAATTTTCAAAAAAATTTATCTACGATTAAAATTGAATTACGTAAAAATCTATTAGTGTATGGCTCCATTTTAACAACTGCCATCAAGCCTAATAAATTTTTAATACATTTTGACTATTTAGTGCTCTTGGCAATTGTTTTTCCATTTTGTTACTCGAGATGAAAAGAGTGGAATTTTCAAAAAAATTGGAGAGACGATTAAAATTAAATTACGTAAAAATCTATTAGTGTATGGCTTTATTTTAAAAACTGCCATCAAGCCTAATAAATTTTTAATAAATTTTGGCTATTTAGTGCTCGTGGCAATTGTTTTTCCATTTTTTCACTCGAGGTGAAAAGAGTGGAATTTTCAAAAAATTGGAGAGACGATTAAAATTAAATTATGTAGAAATCTATTAATGTAAGGCTTTATTTTAACAACTGCCATCAAGCTTAATCAATTTTTAATAAATTTTGACTATTTAGTGCTCGTGGCAATTGTTTTTCCATTTTTTTACTCGTGGTGAAAAGAGTTTTTCAAAAAAATTATAGAGACGATTAAAATTAAATTACGTGAAAATCTATTAGTGTATGGCTTTATTTTAACAATTGCCATCAAGCCTAATAAATTTTTAATAAATTTTGACTATTAAGTGCTCGTGGCATTTGTTTTTCCATTTTTTTACTCGAGGTGAAAAGAGTGGAATTTTCAAAAAATTGTAGAGACGATTAAAATTAAATTGCGTAAACATTTATGAGTGTATGGCTTTATTTTAACAACT
Source organism: Ontholestes murinus (assembly GCA_963969525.1). NCBI lineage: Eukaryota > Metazoa > Arthropoda > Insecta > Coleoptera > Staphylinidae > Ontholestes > Ontholestes murinus. Next base: position 4,591,352 of record OZ018387.1, read on the forward strand.
GCCATCAAGCCTAATCAATGTTTAATAAATTTTGTTTATTTAGTACTCGTAGCAATTGTTTTTCCATTTTTTTACTCGAGCTGAAAATAGTGGAATTTTCAAAAATTTGTAGAGACGATTAAAATTAAATTACGTAAAAATCTATGAGTGTATGGCTTTATTTTAACAACTGTCATCAAGCCTAATCAACTTTTAATAAATTTTGGCTAATTAGTGCTCGTGGCAATTGTTTTTCCATTTTTTTACTCGAGGTGAAAAGAGTGGAATTTTCAAAAAATTGTAGAGACGATTAAAATTAAATTACATAAAAATCTATGAGTGTATGGCTTTATTTTAACAACTGCTATCAAGCTTAATCAATTTTTAATAAATTTCGGCTATTTAGTGCTCGTGGCAATTGTTTTTCCATTTTGTTACTCGAGGTGAAAAAGTGGAATTTTCAAAAAATTGTAGAGACGATTAAAATTAAATTACGTGAAAATATATTAGTGTATGGCTTTATTTTAACGACTGCCATCAAGCCTAATCAATTTTTAATAAATTTTGACTAATTAGTGCTCGTGGCAATTGTTTTTCCATTTTTCACTCGAGGTGAAAATAGTGGAATTTTCAAAAAATTTGAGACGCGATTAAAATAAAATTACGTAAAAATCCATTAGTGTATGGCTTTATTTTAACAAACGCCATCAAGCCTAATAAATTTTTAATAAATTTTATCTATTTAGTTCTCGTGGCAATTGTTTTTCAATTTTTTTACTCGAGGTGAAAAGAGTGAAATTTTCAAAAAATTGTAGAGACGATTAAAATTAAATTACGTAAAAATCTATGAGTGTATGGCTTTATTTTAACAACTGCCATCAAGCCTAATAAATTTTTAATAAATTTTGACTATTTAGTGCTCGTGGCAATTGTTTTTCCATTTTTTTACTCGAGGTGAAAAGTGTGGAATTTTCAAAAAATTGTAGAGACGATTAAAATTAAATTACGTAAAAATCTATTAGTGTATGGCTTTATTTTAACAACTGGTATCAAGCCTAATCAATTTTTAATAAATTTTGACTATTTAGTGCTCGTGGCAATTGTTTTCCATTTTTTTACTCGAGGTGAAAAGAGTGGAATTTTCAAAAAATTGTAGAGACGATTAAAATTAAATTACGTAAAGATCTATGAGTGTATGGCTTTATTGTAACAACTGCCATCAAGCCTAATAAATTTTTAATAAATTTCGACTATTTAGTGCTCGTGGCAATTGTTTTTCCATTTCTTTATTCGAGGTGAAAGTGTGGAATTTTCAAAAAATTGTAGAGACGATTAAAATTAAATTACATAAAAATCTATTAGTGTATGGCTTTATTTTAACAACTGCCATCAAGCCTAATAAATTTCTAATAAATTTTGACTATTTAGTGCTCGTGGCAATTGTTTTTCCATTTTTTTACTGGAGGTGAAAAGTGTGGAATTTTCAAAAAATTGTAGATACGATTAAAATTAAATTACGTAAAAATCTATTAGTCTATGGCTTTATTTTAACAACTGCCATCAAGCCTAACCAATTTTTAATAAATTTTGACTATTTAGTGCTCGTGGCAATTGTTTTTCCATTTTTTTACTCGAGGTGAAAAGTGTGGAATTAAAAAAAAATTGTATAGACGATTAAAATTAAATTGCGTAAAAATTTATAAGTTTATGGCTTTATTTTAACAACTGCCATCAAGCCTAATCAATTTCTAATAAATTTTGACTAATTAGTGCTCGTGGCAATTGTTTTTCCATTTTTTTACTCGAGGTGAAAAGAGTGGAATTTTCAAAAAATTGTAGAGACGATTAAAATTAAATTACGTGAAAATCTATTAGTGTATGGCTTTATTTTAACAACTGCCATCAAGCCTAATCAATTTTTAATATATTTTGACTATTTAGTGCTCGTGGAAATTGTTTTTCCATTTTTTTACTCGAGGTGAAAAGAGTGGAATTTTCAAAAAATTGTAGAGACGATTAAAATTAAATTACATAAAAATTTATCAGTGTATGGCTTTATTTTAACAACTGTTATCAAGCCTAATCAATTTTTAATAAATTTTGGCTATTTAGTGCTCGTGGCAACTGTTTTTCTATTTTATTACACGAGGTGAAAAGTGTGGAATTTTCAAAAAACTCCAGAGACGGTTAAAATTATATTACGTAAAAATTTATTACTGTATGGCTTTATTTTAACAACTGCCATCAAGTCTAATCAATTTTTAATAATTTTTGACTTTTTAGTGCTCGTGGCAATTGTTTTTCCATTTTTTTACTCGAGGTGAAAAGAGTGGAATTTTCAAAAAGTTGTAGTGACGATTAAAATTAAATTGCGTTAAAATTTATGAGTGTATGGCTTTATTTTAACAACTGCCATCAAGCTTAATCAATTTTTAATAAATTTTGACTATTTAGTGCTCGTGGCAATTGTTTTTTATTTGTGTACTCGAGGTGAAAATAGTGGAATATTCAAGAAATTAAAGATGCGAAAATTAATTAAATCCTATGCACAAATTAATATAAATTTGTTTAGCGTAAATTCGACTTACCCCATGAATAATTTAGCGTACTCTTGACCTACCTCACGAAACCATTGCTTGAGCTATACGTTGACCCACCGTACTCCTGACCTACCTTAAATGTTACGCATTAACCTCGGTCAAGAGTACGCTAGGTCTGTAAACATTTTATTTCAGTTTTTAAGAGCTTTTTAATTGTTTTTTTTAAATCAAATTTGTAAGCATATACAAAAATCAATTACTTTTTTCTTTATAAAATATTGCTGTTAAATATTTTCTTGAAGAATATCTTTAATACCGTTAATATCAGAAGACCACCTATATAATTTAATCAAGAAAATTTGAATAAACACATGACTTTATTGTGCCGAGCACAAATTACATTTTATTTACTCCTACGTGCAGCACTTTCGTTCTCACTTATTACAAACAAACGCGCAACGGTAAACCAGTCCTTAAACATACCAATTGAACGAAATGCGTGCATAAGTAACCGGAAAATGGTTGGGAAAACCGATCGTTTGTTGGGAAGCGCGCCGCACGGTGTAGAGAGATCATCGACTGCGTTTTCAATTTCTCACGTCTCCCGCCTCATCGGCCCGTTATAAATATATTAAAATGGAACCTAATTAAACAATCCAATTAACCGAAACCCGTCCGGCCGCCGGGAAAAATACCCGTTGCGAAAACCGTCCGACGACACGCTCCGAATATAATTGGCTTCGAAATCGTGATTCAAGATCGATATGGAATGACAACAATAACAACGGTGAGCAAAAAAATGGTTTTATGGTTTTCGTGTTAAAATTGTTTACCGTTAATTACATGATATAACTCAGGTTTCGTTGGTTTTATTGGCGGTTAATTATATACCAGGTGTTTAAAAACCTTGAGTGAGTACCAAAAATCTTTTGAACGTAAACTTCTGTTGTTGATAATTATAAGTAATTTTAAATGATTTACTCTAATTTTCTAAAAATCCTAGTTGATTACTATATTTCAAAAAATCTCTTCATGGTACCATCTTAAACCAATTATTGATGGTACTTACATCTGTAAAAGCAACTTCTTTGTTCTTCATGGTTCTCTAAACTACACTTTAGATTTAAAAAAAGTTTTGAAATTGCTATGTAGAATTTTTTTCTTCTTCATAAATTCTAAATACTTCTTCTTCAGAAGAAGAAGATTTGTTCAGTGGACGAAAGGGTACACACTCATTCTTAGAACTTATTTTTTGGCAATTTTAAATTGAAAACATTACGTGGAACGCAGTAGGTAGGTAAAGGTGCGACAGAATTGGGAAATTCCCCTGCCCCCCCTCCACCCATAGACACATCAATCGTTTGGACCCCACCGCGCTCGCCAAAGAGATCCTTCGCGACTCTCTCGCAAGTCTGCTCTCGACCGCCGTGCAGCGTACACACCGTCCTCAACGACATCCGTCGCGACCAGTGTGCGCATGTCTGACCGGAAACAGTGCCGTGCCGGAGGAAGTTGAAGGTCCCGTACTTGCATAACGCCGCTCTTTGCTATTGTATTTTTTGGACAGGTACTATGAACTCTAACGGGCCCGTTCAATTTTAATATGCGCGCTTGTGATTTATCGTGACCTGGAGGAGGATTGTCGACGATTTATTATCATCATACAATTCGTTACTTTTGGTATTCATGGTGATGTGATTTTACTATATCTGTCTTGGATTATACTCACAACATTTAGTGCCTTAAGTGTAGAAGAAATAGAAGTGTAGAAGTGACTTCAACAGCGAGGAGTGTATTTCATCATCATTTACTTACTGTAAGTCAATTGTTTATGTTGAAAGTTTATTCCAAATGTAGAGTAGTCTTATTAGGAAACATCAGATTTTAATATTGAGGAGTAAAAATTGATCTTTTCCTGAAATTCTGTTGCAAAATCTAAATTTCATTCTACAACTAAATAAAATTCCGACAGCTTAATACCAAAACGTCCACTTTTATGAATTGCTAATTAGAACTTTGAAAGTGAAAAAGTTATGATTGAAGAAACATAAATTTTAAGATCAGAAATTGACATTTTTCAGAAATTCAATTGTAAAATCTAAATTTCATGCAACAACTGAATAAAACTATGGTGTATGAATTTCAATACATTCCTTTCTATGAATTACTAATTGGAACATCGATAGCTTTTCTTGAAAAAATATTATAATGGCAAAAACCCATATCTTAAGAATAGAAATTGACTTTTTACAAAAATTCTATTGTAAAATCTAAATTTTATGCCAAAACTAAATAAAACTTTGACAGATTAATACAAAAAAGCCCATTTTTATAAATTACTAATTAAGACTTTAATAGATTTTTCTGTGAAAAAGTTGCGATTGAAGAAACACAAATTTTAAGAACAGAAATTGACTTTTTTCCAGAAATTCCATTGTAAAATCTAAATTTCGTGTAACAACTGAATAAAACTATAGTGTATGAATTTCAATACATCCCCTTATATGATTAACTAATTGGAACATCGATAGCTTTCTTTGAATTAAAGTTATAATGACAAAAACCTAAAATTTAAGAACAAAAATTGACTTTTTCCAAAAATTACATTGTAAAATCCAAATTTTATACTTAAACTAAATATAAATTTGACAGATTAATACAAAAACGTCCATTTTTATAAATTGCTAATTAAGACTTTGATAGATTTCTCTGTGAAATAGTTATGATTGAAGAAACATAAATTTTAAGAACAGAAATTGACTTTTTTTCAGAAATTCCATTGTAAAAACGAAATTTTATGCCAACACTAAATAAAACTTTGAAAGATTAATACAAAAATGTCCATTTTTATAAATTGCTAATTAAGACTTTGATAGACCTCTCTATGAAAAAGTTATGATTGGAGAAACACAAATTTTAAGAACAGAAATTGACTTTTTTTCAGAAATTCCATTGTAAAAACGAAATTTTATGCCCAAACTAAATAAAACTTTGACAGATTAATACAGTAACGTCCATTTTTATGAATTGCTAATTAAGACTTTGATAGATTTCTCTGTAAAAAAGTTATGATTGAAGAAACACAAATTTTATAAACAGAAATTGACGTTTTTCAGAAATTCCATTGTAAAATCTAAATTTCGTGCAACAACTGAATAAAACTGTGGTGTATGAATTTCAATACATCTTGTTCTAGGAATTACTAATTGGAACAGCGATAGCTTTTTTTGAAAACATATAATAATGGCAAAAACACAAATTTTAAGAACAGAAATTGACTTTTTCCAAAAATTCCATTGTAAAATCTAAATTTTATGCCAAAACTAAATAAAACTTTCACAGATTAATACAAAAACGTCCATTTCTATGAATTGCTAATTAACACTTTGATAGATTTCTCTGTGAAAAAGTTATAATTGAAGAAACACAAATTTTTAAAACAGAATTGACTTTTTTCAGAAATTCCATTGTAAAATCTAAATTTCATGCAACAACTGAATAAAACTACGTTGTATGAATTTCAATACATCCCCTTCTATGAATTACTAATTGGAACATCGGTAGCTTTTTTTGAGAAAAAGTTATAATGGCAAAAATCCAAATTTTAAGAATAGAAATTGAAATTTTTCAAAAATTCCATTGTAAAATCTAAATTTTATGCCAAAACTAAATAAAACTTTGACAGATTAATACAAAAACGTCCATTTTTATGAATTGCTAATTAAGACTTTGATAGATTTCTCTGTAAAAAAGTTATGATTGAAGAAACACAAATTTTAAGAACAGAAAATGACTTTTTTTTTCAGAAATTCCATTAATATATCTAAATTTCATGCAACAATTGAATAAAACTATGGTATATGAATTTTAATACACCCCCTTCTATGAATTGCTAATTGGAACATCGGTAGCTTTTTTTGAGAAAAAGTTATAATGGCAAAAATCCAAATTTTAAGAACAGAAATTGACTTTTTTTTTCAGAAATTCCATTTTAAAATCTAAATTTTATGCCAAAACTAAATAAAACTTTGGCAAATTAATACAAAAATGTCCATTTTTATGAATTGCTAAATAAGATTTTGATAGATTTCTCTGTGAAAAAGTTATGATTGAAGAAACACAAATTTTAAGAACAGAAATTGACTTTTTTCTAAAAATTCCAGTAGAAAATCTAAATTTTATGGGACAACTAAATAAAACTTTGAAATTTTATTACAAAAACGTCCATTTTTATGCATAGCTAATTAAGACTTTGATAGATTTTTCTGTGAAAAAGTTATGATTGAACAAACACAAATTTTAAGAACAGAAATTGACTTTTATGCCAAAACCAAATAAAACTTTGATAGGGTAATAGAAAAATGTCCATTTTTATAAATTGCTAATTAAGACTTTGATAGATTTCTCTGTGAAAAACTTGTGATTAAATAAAACTTTGACAGATGAATACAAAAATGTCCATTTTTATAAATTGCTAATTAAGACTTTGATAGATTTCTCTGTGAAAAAGTTATGATAGAAGAAACACAAATTTTAAAAACAGAAATTGACTTTTTTCTTAAAATTCCATTGTAAAATCTAAATTTTATGCCAAAACTAAATAAAACTTTGACAGATTAATACAAAAATGTCCATTTTTATAAATTGCTAATTAAGACTTTCATAGATTCCTCTGTGAAAAAGTTATGATTGAAGAAACACAAATTTTAAGAACAGAAATTGACTTTTTTTCAGAAATTCCATTGTAAAAACAAAATTTTATGCCCAAACTAAATAAAACTTTGACAGATTAATACAAAAATGTCCATTTTTATGAATTGCTAATTAAGACTTTGATAGATTTCTCTGTAAAAAATTTATGATTGAAGAAACACAAATTTTAAGAATAGAAATTGACTTTTTTTCAGAAATTCTATTGCAAAATCTAAATTTCATGAAACAACTGAATAAAACTATGGTGTATGAATTTCAATAGATCCCCTTCTATGAATTACTAATTGGAACATCGATGGCTTTTTTTGAAAAAAAGTTATAATGGCAAAAACCCAAATTTTGAGAATGGAAATTGACATTTTCCAGAAATTGGATTGTAAAATCTAAATTTCTTGCAACAATTGAATAAAACTATGCTGTATGAATTTCAATACATCCCCCTCTATGTATTACTAACTAGAACTTCGATAGCTTTTTTTAAAAAAAGTTATGATGGCAAAAACTCAAATTTTGAGAATGGAAATTGACATTTTCCAGAAATTCGATTGTAAAATCTAAATTTCATAAAACAATTGAATAAAACTGTAGTGTATGAATTCCAAAGTATCCGTCTCTATCAGTTGCTAATTAGAATATCGATTGCATTTTTTGAAAAGAGTTACGATGGCAAAAACTCAAATTTTAAGAATAAAAATTGGCATTTTTCAGAAATTCGATTGTAAAGCCAAAATTTCTTGCAACAATTGAATAAAACTTTGCTGTATGAATTTCAATACATCCCTCTCTATGACTTACTAACTAGAAGTTTGATAGCTTTTTTTGAAAAAAAGTTATGTTGACAAAAACTCAAATTTTGAGAATGGAAATTGACATTTTGTAGAAAATCGATTGTAAAATTTAAATTTCTTGTAACAATTGAATAAAACTATGCTCTATGAATTTCAATACATCCATCTCTATGTATTACTAACTAGAACTTCGACAGCTTTTTTTGAAAAAACGTTATGGTAGCAAAAACTCAAATTTCGAGAATGGAAATTGACATTTTCCAAAAATTCGATTGTAAAATATAAATTTCATACAACAATTGAATAAAACTGTAGTGTATGAATTCCAAAGCATCCCTCTCTATCAGTTGCTAATTAGAATATAAATAGCATTTTTTGAAAAATGTTACGATGGCATAAACTCAAATTTTAAGAATAAAAATTGGCATTTTTCAGAAATTCGATTTTAAAATCTGAATTTCTTGTAACAAATGAATAAAACTATGCTGTATGAATTTCAATACATCCCCCTCTATGTATTACTAACTAGAACTTCGATAGCTTTTTTTGAAAAAAAGTTATGATGGCATAAACTCAAATTTTAATCTAAATTTCATAAAACAATGAAATAAAACTGTAGTGTATAAATTCCAAAGTATCCCTCTCTATCACTTACTAATTAGAATATCGAAAGCATTTCTTGAAAAAGAGTTACGATGGCATAAACTCAAATTATAAGAATAAAAATTGGCATTTTCCAGAAATTCGATTGTAAAATCTAAATTTCTTGCAACAATTGAATTAAACTGTTCTGTATGAATTTCAATACATCCCCCTCTATGTATTACTAACTAGAACTTCGATAGCTTTTTTTGAAAAAAAGTTATGATGACAAAAACTCAAATTTTGAGAATGGAAATTGGCATTTTCCAGAAATTCGATTGTAAAATCTAAATTTCTTGCAACAATTGAATAAAACTATGCTGTATGAATTTCAATACATCCCTCTCTATGAATTACTAACTATAACTTCGATAGCTTTTTTGAAAAAAAAGTTATGATGGCAGAAACTCAAATTTCGAGGATGAAAATTGACGTTTTCCAGAAATTCGAGTGTAAAATCTATATTTCATAAAACAATTGAATAAAAATATGCTGTATGAATTTCAATACATCCCCGTCTATGAATTACTAACTAGAACTTCGATAGCTTTTTTTGAAAAAAAAGTTATGATGGCAGAAACTCAAATTTTGAGAATAGAAATTGACATTTTCCAGAAATTCGATTATAAAATCTAAATTTCGCACAACAATTGAATAAAACTATGGTGTATGAATTCCGAAGAATCCTTCTCCATCAGTTGCTAATTAGAATATCGATAGCATTTTTTGAAAAAAAGTTACGATGGCATAAACTCAAATTTTAAGAATAAAAATTGGCATTTTCCAGAAATTCGATTGTAAAATCTAAATTTCTTACAACAATTGAATAAAACTATGCTATATGAATTTCAATACATCCCTGTCTATGAATTACTAACTAGAACTTCGATAGCTTTTTTTGAAAAAAAGTTATGATGGCAGAAACTCAAATTTTGAAAATGGAAATTGACATTTTCCAGAAATTCGATTGTAAAATCTAAATTTCATACAACAATTGAATAAAACTGTGGTGTATAAATTTCAAAGCATCCCTCTCTATCACTTGCTAATTAGAATATCGATAGCATTTTTTGAAAAAACTTACGATGGCATAAACTCAAATTTTAAGACTAAAAATTGGCATTTTCCTGAAATTTGAATGTAAAATCTAAATTTCTTGCAACAATTGAGTAAAACTATGCAGTATGAATTTTAATACATCCCTCTCTATGAATTACTAACGAGAACTTCGATAGCTTTATTTGAAAAAAAGTTATGATGACAAAAACTCAAATTTTGAGAATGGAAATTGACATTTTCCAGAAATTCTATTGTAAAATCCAAATTTCTTGCAGTAATTGAATAAAACTATAATGTATGAATTCCAATATATACGCCTCTATGAATTTTTAATTAGAATATCGATAAATTCTTTTTACTATGGCAATAACTCAAATTTTAAGAACAAAAATTAACATTTTTCCAGAAATTCGATGGTGAAATGTAAACTGTATGCTACAACTGAATAAAACTATGAGAGTATAATACCAAAAGGTCAATTTTTATGAATTGTTAATTAGAACTTCGATAGATCTCTCAGTGAAAAAGTTATGATGGAAGAAACAAAAATTTTAAGAAGAGAAATTAATTTTTTCCCAGAAATTCAGATTTTGAGCGAAACTTTATTAGAGAAATTGTAAGAAGAAACGAGATTAAAGCTGCGGTTTGTTGCAGAACTTAATAATTTATGAATATGCAATACGTAACGTACTTTCAGCCCGCCCCAAGTCCACGCGGATGACAAGTTTAAAGCCCGCACCTCCGGACTCTGACTCACTTCACATCTCGTATGGTTGGCCTTGTGCAATTTTCTGCCACAGTATACGATTAAATAATGTTGTCTACCTTATTAATTGAGAGTCCATAAATCATTCCAATAAAGTTTATGGATACAAACTATAAAATAGATGAAATTGCAAAAGTTTATCAAATCAAATAATATTGAATTGTGGAGGCGTTCACTTTGTACATCTTGAATAAGAATAAAGTGTTAAAACAAAATCATTGTAATTTAAGAGAGTAATAAAGACTATTATTATTATTATTATTATTATAGTGTCTCAAATAATATTGTATAAATTCTTTCAGCAGTATTTACATGACAAAACTGATTCAATAAATATTATCATTTACATTCTAACATGGAAGTAACATCATAATTACATAATTACAATCCTCCAGTTAAATCAATCACCTAAAAACCTACACACAAACTCTACGCATCCAATTAATTACGACACGGGTAAATTTTTAATTACAGAAACGTCACAATCGGTCGGTTTGGCGTGATTACAATGTAACGGCAAAGTGGTGATACGTTATTTATTAGTCGGCTGACAGGCGCATTACGTTAAAAATAGTTAATTAGACAGGGTCATGTTGTGTTCAATCAAACTGATTTATGGTGCACGTGAAACGGGAATTATAGACTGTGTAAATAATAAATAATGCAGTTCGGGCCCATTTCCATAATTCCGATACACACAATTATCGATAATGGCCGGCCGTCTTCATTGTGAGAGAAGAGAGGAAAGTCCCGGCTGAATATTTATGCACTCGGGTGAGGCTCCTCAAGGTTTTTTCCATTATCACCGCAATACAAATAGTAATAATACGACAAAAGATAATTAATGAAATAATGGTTAAATTAACAAAAAAATAAATGATTAAAGTAAATAAACTAAACTAGATAGAGCAGACATAAATGGCTTAATTTAGTTAGAAGAGGTAAAATGGAAGAGAGAAAAGGGACCGAGAGCGTAAAGGTGTTCAAAATTCTGAGTTTGCTGCGTAGGTGTTCGGGATGTTATGAGGAGCATGTCAGTTGGGTGCAGGAGAAGGCGAGGAAAGCGAGAGGGGTGGTAAGAGAAAAATGGGTAAGGTGGAGGGCTGACAGTGGGTGGTTGAGACCTATCCTGATGTATTGGTGGTTCCTGAAGCACATGTTGGAAGTGAAGAGATCGACGCCCGAATACATATTGCTTTAGGAATGTGAAGTGATGAGATAAGGAAAGTGGCAGAGTATGTGATGAAGCTGTGAGAAGTGGGTGAGGGGAAATTGGTCAAGGAGGTTTGGAAGGGAAGTGTGGACAAAGGACTGGATAGATAAAGAGCGGAAAGGAGAAGAATGTATAAAAGGGTGGGTTTGTCAAAGGGGACCGTGAAGGAGTGGTTAAAACAAGGGATGAATGCGGCGAAGGAAGTTGAGAGGCATAAGAGATAAGAATGTATAGAGAAGAGTGGATTTAATGAGTGCTATAGGGAATGGTATGATTTTTATTGATTAATTTCGGTTTGAAAATGATACGTGAATGTATTGAAACCATTGGTCACCGTTTAAATAAATAACTGTTATACAAAACAAAGTAATTATTATGTTTAATTTGTGATTAAAATGTATAACGAAGTAGAAGCCTCCATAGTCAATGAATCCACAAAATAATAGATATTTGCCTATCACACAATTATTTTAAATCTAATAGTAAATTTTATTCTCAAGAAGACGGTTTACCCATAGGAGCCCCTACCTCACCCATGCTTGCAGAGATTTTTATGAAATCTTTTGAGGATAAAATTTTTAAACTGAATAACACTTTAACGAAGAATATCCAGTTCTGGCGCCGATAACGTTTTTTGAATTTGAGAAGGATCTCATCGACAGTTAGGTTTATTCCTATCAGATTTAAATAAAATCTATAATAAAAATAAAATCCAGGTCACCATGGAAAAGGAAGAAAATGGAAAATTAAATTTTCTGACAGTAACCGTGAATAAAAACAAGCTCCAATATTCAGTACATAGAAAATCCACTACTACAGATATTATAATTTCTAGTAACTCCTTCCAATCAGATCAAATCAAACTTTCAGCACCCAATTCTTACATACACCGGCTAATCACAATACCCATGGATAAACACAGTTATAACAAAGAACTTAACATCATTTATGAGATTTCCAACAATAATGGTTACATGAAGAGGTCAGTTATTAAATTAATAAATAAAAAGAAACGTACAATGAAAACCCAGTAACTTCTACAGTGCAAACGACGTGAAAGATAAAAATTTATCCACCAATCCCTTACATAAAAAACCCAGTGCCAAAATTAAACGCCATCTTAAAACTTACAATATACAATTGTTATCAATAGATCCAATTTGGGAAGAAGAATAGTTAATAACAAAATCGATACAAAGGATAAACAAAAAAGTTCTGGCGTTTATAAGATCGAATGTCTAAGTTGTAGAGGAATTTACATAGAGCAAACAGGCAGACACTTTGAAGTACGATATAAAGAACACAAAAAAAAATTAGGGACAGAAAAAATAACAACAGGATTAGCCAAACACTTTATTAGCACCGGCCACCACATGGGAGAAATGTCCGCGATCAAAATCTGCCGAAAAGGGAAAAAGCTTAACCTCCTGGAGGGATTAAAGATTTAGATAGCCATCGAAAAGAGAATTATTGTTTTAAACAATCAACAGGAGCTAATATGATATATGACACTTGTAAAATGATAGATGATACTTAAAACTTTTGGAATTTATTCAGAGGTTTAAATTTATTTTCGCTTTCTGTTTTAAAATAATTAAAAAAGATACAGACGAAAGTTATTATTTGAAAACGGAAAATCACAGATGACAACTGACAGATGATACGTGACAAATTACACCATTTTTGGGATCTCTAGAGTTTTCCTTTTTGTTACTCTCCTATTCCCAAACATCAGACAATAAATGAAAATTAATCAATAAAAATCATAAAAACAGGAAACAGATGACAAATGACATATACAAAATGGTATATGACACTTGAAATATGATAAGTTGCACGATTTTTGAGATTAAGGTTCGTTTTTGAAATTATTTTCCAATTTCTAGATAGCACACGATGAATACGATTGACACATGACACTTACATAAAGATAGATTACACTTGACATTATTTTCGTATTATTTTAAGAATTTTAGGTTTTTATAAACAGATAATGAAATTTAAACTTTAAACGACATAAATGACAAATATAACTTGAGAATAAGGAATAATAAATGTTAAATGTTTTAACTTTGATAATGATCCGCAAGGAATTGAATATAACAAGAGTTTTACTTCTCCTAATTTAAATAATAAATGACTAATGGAATATCAATCTAACCTCACATATTTAATTTAAATTTAAGCTGAACACCTGTTTTTTTTTTTTATTATTTCAATAATAATAATAAAAAATAATTGTACACTTTGTAATTTAAATTAATTTTTTTTATATAATCGATACTATTCTGCTACGCCTTGAAACTAACCTTGAAAATAAAGATTATTATTATTACTCTCTTGGTGGAACAAAATTTTCAAATTGGGATAAGTAAAACACTTATGTTCCATTTCGTTATTTTCAGATTCAGATATTTCAGATCATTTCAATATGAATTTTTAACTTTGATGATCCGTAAGGGCCGAAACACTTCAGTCAGTTATCTGAAAATAAAATAATGGAACATAACAAGAGTTTTACTTCTCCCAATTTGATAATTTTATAGAGGAATTTCTTAAGCTTGACAATTGACGAAAACAATTATTTTTTTTAGAAAAAAGGAATTTAAAACTTGGCAATTTTACTAAAATAATAACTAAAAAAAATCATTGTTTAAATGAAATGTTACAATGTTATAAAACAGCTGAAAATTGATCCAATCAATTTAAACTTGGCTGGAAAAAAACTGTTGAATTGTTTAAGAAAAAAATATAACTTAAAGTATATCAAAACATCAGTAAATTTCATAAAGATTAAAATTAACTAAAAAAAAGAACAGTTAGTTTATGAAAACAGTTAAAACAATGAACATGAGAAGGAAAATCAAAGTTTTCAAAATTATTTGAAAACCTTAGAAAAATATTAATTTGCGAACGAAATTGTTTATAAAAAAAAAAAAATTAAAATTTGCTTAGAAAACCAGTAGAGCAGAAATTAGTTGTAAATTTAACCAAATCAATTGAAAATTTCTTTAGAAAATAATAACTTCTCGAAAATACAGAAATTACAGAATTTAGAGAATTTCACAAAAATATGGTACTTTTTTAAGTTCTTGAATGTTGTCAGCATTTACTTGGTGGTACATTTTGATTAAAAATAAATAAAACACTCTTCACTTTGTTTTACAACTATTGTGGCAAAACAAAGTGAAAAGTTTTATTTTTTTTAAGTTGTTATAATTTTACAAGAATCAATTTTTATTTTATTTTTAAACAGTAGAAAAAAACACTGTTTCGAATTTTTGGAAATTTTAAACACTATATGCTCTTTATTAATTCTTATGGTTGTTTTATTTGATTAAAATTCTTCACGTAACTCAATATCCACAAATGAAAGTATATTAAAATTTGCTATTTCAAAAATTTTAGAAAAACGTTTGAAATTGATTAAAACATTCCTGCAAAAAATGGCTTAAAAAATTCTTGAATAGTTTAAGAAAAAAAAAATGTAATAATTTACAAAAAACAAATTAAACTTTCAGGAAAAAAAAGATTGAAAAATTTCTTAAAGATAATGTTATCAACTAAACGAGGCATCTAAAATTAACAGAAAAAATTAAAATTTAATTATGTTAATTAAAACAATTATAATAATAGGGAAAGTTAAAAACTAAAAAGAAAACAGCTGAAAAATTCAAAAATTAACTTTACAATCTAATAAAGATAATGGTTACTACGTGGTAATCCATACTCATACTGAATTGAAAAATTCACTATATTTTAACCACAAATACAAATAATCATTATTTGCGGTTAAAACATAGTGAATTTTTCAATTCTGTGTTTGCAATCTATTTTAAATTTTTGCCAAAAAAGTAATTAAAATCTACAAACGATTTTTTTTAATCAAATTAATTTATCATTTGCTTATAAACCAAAAATGTAATGTTTATAAAAACACACTTCACAATTTGACAATTACGAACAAATGAGAGAAGTTTCAAAGAGTTTTTCTCGAAGGTGTAATTAAAATTATACAAACTATTAAAATTCCCAAAAGGTCGTTTTTTTTTTAACTAAAAACCATCGGTAATTGTGGAGGCCTCTACTTTGTGATACATTATTATTTATATAAATGATTGTAAATACCTTGTTAATACTTTTAAACTTTATTTGTGACTATAGTTTCAACCGCTTTCGCCTGTACTTCAAAAAAAAAAAAAAAATTACTCGTGTCTCTTGAAATGTATAAAATTAAACGTAATCCTGAAATTCTACTCATAAACGACCAAACTAACCTAATAAATACTCTAAAAATGTGTTTGTAAAATTGTTTATAAAAGTTATTTGTAAATTTTTTTTTTTAGTGTAGTTTGCAAATGACAGACGAAAGCTGTTGAAATTATAGTCACACATAATGTTTAAAAGTGTGTGATATTAACAAGATATTTGCAATCATTTATATAAAAAGCATCGTGTTTATTTCAAAATTTTCTTTATATATATATATATATATATATATATATATATATATATATATACATTTTCTTCAAAATCAAGTGAATTTTTTTTTAACTATTGGAAAAAATAAATTTACTTAAACAAAAAATAATTATAGAAATAAGCATTATTTAAGGGCCTAGTGGCTAGAGCCTGCTCATGGGCCTGGGTTCGAATCCCAACTGGGCGGTGGATTTTTCCAAGGAAGAAGTCACCGTTCGGATCCAAGGGTGCCTGTGTGTGTCTCCCTCATTTCATATATGTGAATAATTAATACTTTAAAAAAATAGCAAAGTTGCTTAAGACAATTTCCCTTTATAATTCACCACCCCAACCCCCAATTCCAATCAACATCCTTCCTTTATTATTTTTATTTTGGTTTAGGTTACTAAATTCTATTATTAATAATTTATAATGCATCACAATGCAGAAGCCTCCACACTTATCTATTTAGTAAATTCTACTTTAATATTCTTTTATACTATATTCGCGGCTTTAATTAAAACCAAATTTATTTTTGCAAAATGTGCACTCACTCAAGTGTCTCGGATTTTAACGATCCGAAACATAAATCATCGCTCATCGAAATTCCACATGCACGTTTACGACTTTAATACTGACAAGATATTTTCGAAATCGCCAATAAAAGGCCTGCGCGTATAAATCACCGCCGTATCGCATAGGTGTATATTACCCCTGCGAGGCTCGAATATGTAGATCGTGCACATCGTAAAGTGCCTAGGCATCTACGGCAACAAAAAATAAAAATAAAAATAAACGTACATCTAGTGTAGCATTATTGGCATTAAAAATCGCGGTGTTTCTTAAACAGAAGTTGGGCTATAAAGTTTTACACATTTAGAAGCCGGGGATAATTTTACGAGGTTCGAAGATTTCCACCAGATAAGTGTAAAGCAAAACGCACTTGCAAAATGGAGAAAATTATATAAGTCGTTGCCTGAAATTTATGTACGAGGGATAGCTAAAGAGTAATTTTAGTTTGTACCGTGCGGAGCGTTTGCGAATGTAGAAGAAGTTGTATTTCAGTTGCCTATCACTGTCGATGAGAAATTGATTGTTTAGGGCAACGTCGTGCGAAAACGATAAAAGTACAAACCCAGTGAACAAGCTGTAACCACTTTGAAAACAAATATCCATCGTTATGCTTCCAATTTGATTGGATTACAAAGGCATAATGTATTTTGAGTTGCTACAACAGAACCAAGCAACGAATAGAGCTGTTTACTGTCGATATTTGGACAAATTGAATGAAGTCATCAATGAAAAACGGCCAGAATTGGCAAATCGTAAGGGTGTTGTGTTCCACCATGACAACAGGAAATAGGATTTGATTGATCATCCATCATACTCATGAGACCTTACTCTGTCCATCTATTATTTGTTTTGATCTTTACAAAACTCTTTGAATGATAAACAATTCAATTCAGGCAATGGTGTGGAACAGTACTTAATTTTTTGCTTAAAAATACCAAAAGTTCTTTCAGCGTGAAAGACGGCAAAATCCATCGAAAAAATTGTCAATTCATAACTTAATGGCCAAAATATAGTAACATCTCGCATGTTCTAAATGAAGTACTACATTCAGTAATAAAGTGTATCAATGCTATTAACGCTAATGCCAAATGTGAGCGTCTCTTGAAGCAATTTTGTGATGAACAAAAGCAGACCAGAGACTTTAACTTCACACAAGTAGGATGGCTCTCTAAAGGGAACTGCTTGAAAAGATTTATGGAACTGTTTGATACTCTTACTGATTTGTTAGCAACAAACCTGAAATGAATTATCTGTTAACAGTCGATTGTCAAGCATTTGTACGTTCATGTTGTGGAGTTGTATTAAGGTTGTTTATGGGTGTATATAGAAAATGTACTTCCTTAATATAGTTATTTATTTTTTATGTTGCTACCGGTTTCGGACCTAGTTCTTCATCAGGCAAAACTATAAAATTATTAATATGAAATTACCATAAAATTCATCTAAAATTCTTATTATACTACTTGTATATATTTGCATTAGGGTGTGACTTATATTAATGGTTTGTGAGTAAACACGCGTTTTTAAGTGCTCCGTGAAATTAATAATTCTTTGAGTTACACAGTCGATATAATTCGTGAAACAGTCACCACAACATCTAGTGAGTATTTGTATATATATTTTTTTAACCAAATCAAAAATGCCGTACACCAGAGAACAAAAAATTGACTTGATGATTAAGGAGGCCGTAATGGAAATTTTTAGAGACGATACACTCATTTCTACGTTAACTGACAAAATTGTTTCCAAGATGAAAATCGAATTTGAAAGTCAACTCGATAAATACAGTGCCCAGATATCGGCTTTGAATGAAAAAAATATTTCATTGTTAAATCGAATTGATCAGCTGGAACAACACACACGCCGCAATAATTTAATAATAATTGACTTAAATGAGGATACAAATGAAATTTAAAAAAATAAAATTGATGATCTGTTCTCAAATAAATTAAAAATAAACAATATAACCGTCAGAAACTGTTACAGAATCAAGAACTCTAATTTCAAGTCAAATAAACCATCAATTGCTATAGCGCAACTAGAGTCAGCTGATTATGCAAATATAATTATCAAACATCGCAACCTTTTAAAGAAGTCTGGTATTACTATATGCGAGGATTTATGTCCATCTCGATATAGATTATTAAAACTATCGCGCACTAAATTGGGCCCACAAAACGCTTGGTCGGCTCATGACAACATCTTTATCAAGAGGATGGATGGAACCGGCAAAGAAGTCATTACGAAGATATTTAATGAAACAGATCTTAATGATTAATTTACCAACAAATAACGTCATGCATGTTTATAATAATTCGAATTAATGTTATTTTTGACATACTTACATTTTTTTTCCTAATTTAATTCAGTTTCAATTTAATAATTCTGTTAATTTTAACATATTTACATGATTTTTATTTTTTTTAAATTTTAATTTAATCTTTTTAACTTTAATCAGTTTAATTTAAATGTGTCATGCATGTCTTTATCTAATAGTTTCTGTGCGCTGTCTCGTGAATTATATTTACTTTTTTTTTTGTTTCACTTTTTATATATTTTATAATAATTTTTAATTTACTGGAGCATTTTCTTACGTTACAATTTTTTAAATTGTATCAATTTACTATTAATTTTTAGATTAAGTACTAATTTACCCATAGAATTACTAATACATGAACATTTCTATTTCCCATTTAAATGTGCGATCTCGAAGTCATAACTTTGTTAATTTTAAGGCTCTTTTACTTTCGTCAAGCTACGACATTGTAGCCATTTCTGAAACGTGGCTTAGACCATGTATTGACGACAAAATATTTCAAATTTCCGGATATATGTTTCTTCGTAAGGATAGGGACGTAGGACGTGGAAGAGGCGTCGCTTTTTACTTATGAAACAACATTAAATTTGATTTAGTCAGTATTACAATTGTAAATAATATAGAACAAATATGGATTAAATGTAAGTTTGCAGATACATTGTGCTGTGTGGGTGTGATATATAGACCCCAGACTATAATGTAAATACTTTTATCGAGGCGTTAGAAGATGTAATTAGCTATATTATACCCCAATGCAACGATTTAGTCTTTCTTGGCGATTTGAATATTAACATGCTTGATATCGATTCAACCGGTGTACGTCATTTTTTTGATTTTCTGAATGCATTTGGACTCACTCAACTTATATCGAGGCCTACTCGTGTTACGCAATACTCTGAAACGTTAATTAATGTAATTATAATTGCCAATAAAAACACTTGTATTGAATCAAATGTATTAAAAATTCATGATATTGCTGACCATGATTTAGTTTTCTGCAACCTTCAATTTAACACCTTAAAGCAAATAAATTATATTACCATCAGGAAACTTGACGAAATTGACAACATTGCCTTTCAACGTGACCTTGAGACAAATATTGAAGATATGATATATATATCAAACATTGATGACAAAATATCATACTTGAATAATCTGATTTTGTATATTTTTAATAAACATGCACCAGAAGTTACATGCAGAGTTACGAAAAACCCAGCTCCATGGCTTACAAATTCTATAAAAGCAATGATGAAAACATGTGACAAAGCTTTCAGTAAATTTAAATATTCTAAAAACCCTAATGATTTCAAAATGTATAAGGAATTGCGTAACATTGTCAATTCTGCAGTAAATAGAGAAAAAAAAGCTTACTTAGAATTCTCTATTTTAAATAATAACAATAATATCTGGAAGTGTTTAAGGACAAATTTTATAATCCCCAGCAAATGCAGAAAACTACCAAACTTTGTAGATGACGTCAATAAAATTAATAGATTTTTTACCAGTGGTATAAATAGCACTACAGATGATAATCTAATATATTTTTATAAGAATACTGTTCACGAAAACGTTCAAAATAAATATTTTAACTTTAAATTTCAAAAACTTTGTTTAGTTTAAAATCTAAGTCTGCTGGAATTGATGGTATTAATATAAAAATGCTCAAATTCTGCAGTCCGGGCATAATTCCATACTTAACACATGTTATTAACAGTTGTATTGAGCAGTCGGTATTTCCGCAATGTTGGAAACTAGCCACTATCATACCTATACCAAAAGTTGATAATCCCAGCAACCCTCAAGATCTAAGGCCTATTAGCATACTGCCTGTTCTCTCTAAATTATTAGAAAAAGTACTTCAAACTCAAATTGAGGAATATGTTAATATGCACAAGCTATTACCCCCCACACAGTCAGGGTTCAGACCAAACTATAGTTGTGCTACTGCACTGCTCAATATAACTGATGACATTTTGGCAGCTTCCGACAAAGGCCATCTTACATGTCTCGTGCTACTTGATTATAGCAAAGCGTTTGATACCATTAACCATAATTTACTAATAAGTAAACTTCACTATATAGGTTTCGAAAATACAGCAATTGAACTTATAACTAGTTTTCTAACAAATCGCCTTCAAAAAGTAGTAGTAAATAATAGCAGTTCTGACTTTGTTAAGATTACAGCCGGTGTACCTCAAGGATCGATTCTTGGTCCAATGTTATTTTCAATTTATACTTCATCGCTTACCAACATATTAAAACACTGTACTGCAAATTTATACGCGGATGACACGCAACTACTGTACTCTTTCAGGCCGACTGACTTAATACTGGCTAGCAATTACATCTCTTCGAATTTATCACAATTAGTTGATATCTCTCGTAAACATTCTTTAATAATGAATGCTAAAAAATCATCGATTATGATTTTTGGCCCACAAAAATATGTCAATATTGCAAAATCTGAACTTCAATTAAAAATAGATGATTCTCCAATACCCATAGTAGAATGTGCAAAAAATCTTGGTTTAAATATCGATACTAGTTTACGCTTCAATTTACATATAAGTAATTTTATCAGGAAGTCATTTCAGAGTTTGAAAATGCTTTATGCGAATAGACATCATTTAAGTCTAAAAACCAAACGTTTGCTTTGTGATACACTCGTTTTAAGTCACTTCAGCTTTGCTGACGTCGTTTATAACGCCTGTTTAGACCAAGTGACGAAGAACCGTATTCAGAAAATCCAAAACTCGTGCATGCGTTTAATTTTTGGAATTCGCAAACACGAACGTATTTCCTATAAACTTGCTGAACTACAATGGCTAGATATGGAGAAACGCAGAATTCTACATTGTGCTTCTCTCTACCATAAAATAATCCTCTATCGTACGCCTCCCTACCTTTGCAATAGAATCGTATTTCGGTGTGATGTACATAATATCAATGTGAGATTTAGAGGAACAATTTCACCACCATTGCATAAAACGGCTCTGTTTCAGAGATCCTTTAGATACAATATTTATAAAATATATAATAAAATTCCACCACATCTCAAAAATCTCACATTGATAAATTTTAAGCGTGAATTTCGTCGTCGTTTGCTTGCGGATGAGTTTTAATCACCCTTAATGTATTAAACCTATTGAATCTTATCGCACTTATTTTCTAAATTGTAATTTTTTTTAAATTAAATGTTATTTGAATGAACCGTTTATGCAATTATCTATTAGCATTACTCAGGTTAAGTGGAAGAACAGTTAATAGTCATAAGCTAACTGAACTTCGCCTGCTCTATCAAAAAAAAAAAAATCAACAATTACACAACAAGAGAACAATATAACACAAATAGAACATTTCATAACCTAAACCCACGTTTACTTCTACTTCTACTTCTAAAATGCTAAAACATAACAAAACATCATCAGTACAGTATCTAAAAACAGATAAATATACTCTAGTTATACAACTATATTAGATTAATAACATAATACTGCATACACATTTCACAAATAAAGTAGCATTGTTTCATTTATCGCATTTATATATAAAAATTGTAAAAATTGTTAAATTAAATTTTATTCGCAGCAAAATATATCACACTCTAATGTAAATATATACAAGTATTATAATAAGAATTTTAGATGAATTTTATGTTAATTTTATATTAATAAGGACCGAAACTGGTAGCAACTTAAAAATTAAATAAATATATTAAGGAAGTACATTTTCTATATACACCGGTTTGTGAGTAATTTATCCGATATATTTGAAAAACTAAATATATTAAGTAAGCAACTCGAAGCAATAAATAAAACTCTTGTCGATGCAAAAGCGAACATATTTGGTTTCATTACCCTTATTGAGTTATCTCAGAAATATATTAACAACAGTTTCATCACTTGGATCCAAACTTGTTATTGTTGATTATCTGAAAATTCTATCGGCTGATTTAAAAGAAAAATTTTCTGATTTAAAATAAATTGATTTTCCAAAATAGATGATGCAGCCAATGTAAATCGATTTGTCTGATATATCAAATATGCAGTATGAAGAAGAACTCGCAGAAATGCAAAATGATGAGTCAGTTAAAACTTTATTTTATACAAAAGGAGGAAACAGAAACAAATACCCAAATTCAAACTAATGTGTAGGAAAACTGTTGTTACAGTTGCCATCTTCACATTTAGCTGAATGTGGATTTAGTGCTGTAAATTATTTATTGGTAAAAAAAGAAATCGTGTGGATATAACACAACGAGGAGACGTAAGACTTAAGCTAACCAAATTAGAACTTAACATAAAATCTCTATGCAGAAAGCACCAAGCGCAAGGATCACACTAAATTAAAATAATAAATTAATATAGAAAAATCTTTATTAAACTTATTTCGAGTTTTTTATCATACGTTTTGAAAATTTACTTACTGTGTTTCGTTAACATTTTCCTAGTGATTTCTTCCTAAAACCTACCATTTAAGTTTCTAAAGTGAACAATTGAATTATTTAATATTAATACTTATGTATATGTTGCATAGGGGGGCATAAGAATTTTAGAAAGGCTTAGGTGGGGTATGGTACAAAAAAAGGTTGGGGAACTCTGTTCTAGATGGACCTCGTATTAAAGATTTCAAATAATAGTGTTGGGTAGGTAGGTACCTACTAATCTACTCTCTAATTATTTGATCTTCAGCTAAAACTAAATGTGTGTAAATAAATAGGAATTTCATTAGTATTTTATTGTGTTGATTATGCATAATTACTTCAATCAAACCCTTGTTAATGTTATAATAATTGAAGGGTGGGATAGTGGCCACCCACCCACCCTACATATATTTTTAAAACTAAAGTCACAAACGCTGTTTTAATTTGCAAAAAAATATTATACCAACAGTGATGCGAATTTTAGGCAATGAACGTAAACAGTGTTTCAGTTGGTGTTAAAAAAATATATGTAGGGTGGGTGGGTGGCCACTATCCCACCCTCCAATTATTTGATCACGAACATAGATTTTCAATAATATAACTTGATGATTTATTCCGATAAATTAATTGAAAGTAAAGTAAAATAATTAATATGAGAACTTTAAAATATTTTTTTGCAACGACCTTATTTCACTACTTGTAACAAAATTGTCATCGTGGCGATTTCTAATGTCCTCCGCATTCAAACCGACAGTAATTTACTTTTAATTTTTCACCATTTCCACGCTGGTAAAAGTGAACTTTTCGTTTTTAACCAATTAGGACGGTGGGAACTTTCGACGCCCAGTGATTTCGGGAAATAATTAAAAGCGATCGAGTTTTGCGATACACACACACACATCATCCACGTCGTGAGAATCCAGAAAGGGTACAGTTAGCTCTTTCGGCAACGGACGTTACCGACGCAGATTACGTCTTCTTTTTTTATGGTTTCATTAAAAGTTCATCTGTGAACCGTTCGGTAATTAATTAAGCGTTTGCATCGTTCATTTTCGGTTAATTAATTATTTTTTTCTGCGATCGACTTCATTATAGCAGTCTATAGCTACGTGCTAATTACCCGTGCTCGAAACAATTGAAGTAATGAGTGTACATGCGGGATTTTTAAAAATACACGGGTTTACATTAACGGTTTTAATTATTAAATTGCCTAATGTTGATGGTATCCTAGCGGATTGTGGACGTGAAGCAACGGATACTGATATTAAGAAACCGGGATTTTCAATTACGAGGGATGTAAGGAAAGTACAATAGTAACCGTTTGTACCATGCGGAGCGCTGACGAATAGAGTAGCCGCTTGATGTGTGCTTACATGTTCAGATGTATTTTAGATGTCTGTATGCAAAGCTACGCCCCGCTGGTATTAATTGTACTGTTCAAGTGAGTGTTTATAATGCTTAAATTATTTCTTTAAATGAACTACCACATAGTAACGGTCGCTACCATCATTTTTATTTATTTATTTATTCAAAACTTTGGTCTTCTTTAATTAAAAGAATACATATAAAAACAAATTTATTACAAAAATACATATTTAAAATTTTGGACGAAATAGTTCACAATGACAAAATATGTTATTGTACCATGATGTTGGGAAGACAACAATCCTTATACACATCTGGAAACTTTTGTATATACTTTAGTATTCGTTTTTGTCCATTTTTTTGGAGGAAGACAGATATATGTATATAATTAATAGATAATAGAATCACTTTCTCATTTATCACTTGGTGAAACATTTTGAACTATTACTGAAAAAAATCTTTATAATCAGACCGAAACTTCATAACTGGCGACGTTCTTCTATTATCTTGAACATTGTAAACATCTATTATCTATTAGTGATGAAGGATTAAATTAAATTACACTTGTTTGGTTCACAATTGATAATACCTTAAAAAGCGAAACTAGTCGAGTAAACATAGAAAAATTATGAAATTTGATTTAAACCTTCATCAATAATAGATAATAGATGTTTACAATGTTCAAGATAATAGAAGAACACCATGAGTTATGAAGTTATTATAAAGATTTAAAAAAATTGAATTATTGCATTAAATCTAAACAAATCTCTGACTGAAAAGTATTTTAACAATTCATATAATTAATTAATCGCGTAATTAAGCAGTAACCGAAAAAAAAAACTTCAAGCATTTACATCGATTACCATAAATTTGTAACAAGCTCTAAACGATATCGCTTAATCGTTTACTTAAAACACTTCCTCGTGTATTATTTTTTTCCCATCAATTCACGCTTTAAAGTAATTTATTGTGCTGACCTTTAGACATTCTTATAAATTCACGGGTGACAAGAGGCGAGCAACAGTTTTATCGACAGCACCGGAAAAAAATATGGTCCGAACGTGATGACTTCATAACTGGTTATGGATACGTCGTAAATTCCCAGCTTCGACAATTATTTAATGTACGAGATGTTAATAAATACAGTGCGATATAGCAATAAGTCATAACATAATTGGAAAATCTTGTTTTACAGGGTTGGATTTGTAAATTAAAGACTGGTTTGGTTTGGAATCTTTCATTTACAAATCTACCCTTGTGATATATATGTTTCATCAAGAATGTAGCAGCTGAAGTATTAATTTTAAGTCTTGTTTTGCTGATTCTTAAAATAATAATTTAAGCAATTTAACCGATATAACAAAATACGATTTACACACTTATTTATAAATTGTAATCAATATTTTCTCATGAAAAAATTGGTAGTTAATCAAATCATTTATTGATGCTAAAAACAAGTCTTAATTAATTAATTGCAATAGCCCTTTCAACATAATCAAATAATTAGTAAAACACAGTTTGGCTCACTTTTTTTAGTTATTTTATTAAATGCAAAATGTAAATTTTAGGTAGAATGTAACCATTATGAATGTACATCTAGCATTTAATAAAATAAGTGAAAAAAGTGCCAAACTGTGTTTTACTCATATCAACATTTTCACGTACTCAAACAACCCAATTAATAATCAAAGAAAAAATTAAGAAATAAGAAACATTTTATAAACACACATTCAATCCTTAAAACCAAAATTGTCTCTTAAATTCACAACCTGTATAAATATTTCCTTTTAACAAAGTTCTTGATTAAATTTAAAAAATAAAAAAATCATTTCTTCATCCCTAACGTTCAAACTTTAATAATCAAATATCAAGAATGTGATATGAGCACTTATTACACCTTTAAAAAAATCATTTTCGTTACTACTCACTCATAGTATTTTTTTTATATATTTCGTTCTAATAAATGTATGATTAAATATTAGTCTGTACTTTTACTTGACAAAGTAATTAGAATGCAGATTATAAATTACATGCAATTAGTAATAATCTTGATACAAGAGATGGTCATTACGATAAATGATTTACCTTTTCTATTACAAGAGGCAAATGACACCGAGATTGGTTAAAACAATTCGACCGAATCGCTGAAATTAATAATAACTGTTGTGCATTTTTTATTCGGGCGTGATTTGACGATTTATTTTTAAATTAATATTTGTTGAATTACAGTTTTTATTAATTCTATATTCAATTTAAAATATGGCATAGGAAAACACTTTTTATATTCAAAAAATCTTGCTTATTTAAAAATATGATCGCATCAAGAAAGTGATGTGAAAACTGTTTAAAATTTGATTTATTTATACATTTGATTGGAATAACTATAGCAAAATAATGATTTTTCTAGTGTAAAGGTGAAAATTAATTTCAAAAACAATATAGTTGCTGAAGATGAAGAGGAGATGACAATAAATAAAATATTTATTACAATCGATTAAGATTTAAAAAAGTAAATCAAACGAAAACTCTAATGTTTTACTGATTGAAGGGTTGATTAGAGGTAATCCACCCACCCTACATATTCAAGGTCACTACTATCACTGTAATTAGTTTAATACTTTCAAAATAATCAGCAGTATTTACTTTGATTAACGAAGAAATGTAAAAAAAAAAACTTCAGTTTCAACTTCAGTTTAAGTGTATATATAAGGTGGGTTGGTGAACATTATGCCACCTTCTTATTAATCCTACATTAAGCAAAGTTTGTGGTTTTAAAAATAATTTACAGTAAAATATAATTTAAAAAAATAATTTAATTATTTTAAAATCATCGGAATTATTAATTTTAACGAATAAATAAATTAAAAAAAAAAAAAACGGAGTCACTGTCAATGTTTATGTGGATATGTAGGGTGGGTGGACGGTCACATTCCAACCCTCCAATTATTGCACCATTAGGAAAAGTTTATGATCTTTAAAAATACATAACGTTAAAATATGACTGAGAAAAAAATCATTTCTTAATTATTTCTTTTTTCGTTAAATCTTATCGAATGGTTCATTGATTAGAAGGGGGATTAGAGACAATCCACCCACACTACATAAGGTCACTACTAACACAGCCAATTATTTTAATTCTCTCAAAATCATCAGCGGAATTAACTTTAATGAATGAAGGAATTCTAAAAGAATACAATGTTTTAGTTTAAATTAAATATGTAGGGTGGGTGGGTGCCCACTATCCAACCCTCCAATTACTGTCCCATTAACAAAAATCTAAAGTCTTTAAAATACACTACATTAATATCGATATTATGGATGTTGCCAATAGGTGTTTGTGGAATGAATCAGAGGTTTGATAATTTAAGGGATTCTTCTTGAAATAGATCAGGAACAGTTTAAGATTTTCTAACGTGTGTGTGAACAAATCTTAAGCTGTTTTTTTTTTAGAAATATCAATTTTAAAGTTTTCAACAGGTTTTCCTAAAACAGTTTCAAATCATTTTGAGTCTAATTTTAAATGTTTTCAGAAAGACATGTTACTTTGAGTGAAGTTATCAACTATTTTTATTTAGTGAAATTATTTCTTTTACGTTAAATTATATGATAGGTATTTAATTAAACTCTGTTTCTTAAGAAATTTTAATTGGTTTATCATATATTAAGCTCTTTAATTAACTTTTAATATTTCTCTGTAAAATTATTTATTTATTCATTTAGTAACATAATTTCCGTAAAGAAATAAATACATTTATTATTAATAATGTTGATTGTTGAGTTACGTGAAGATGATGCAATATAAAATAACTTGTAATCACTTTCTCCACAGTTTATTATTATTATTTAAATGATAAAGTGTATATTTAAAAAGTTTACAACTATTTTATTTTGTAATTGTAAGTGTTTTTTATTTAAGCAATATATACTTAGTTATATGTTTTCATCTACTTTATTTCGAATTATATTTCAAATGTCTTCTGTTTTTTTAAATATATTTTAATTCTTCTTTTTCTAATTAATTTTCCAACTTTTTATTTTCGCTAATAAAATTTTATTTTAGGCAAATCGTCAACTTCTTCGTTTAGTTAATTATTTCGTCTTTAAGAAATTTTCTAATGTTTTTTTTAAAGATATTTTGGTTTGTTTGTTTTTTTAAAAAAAATTTCAACTAGTGTAAATAAATTTTATATTATGTTACTTAGTATATTTTACTTGGAAAATAAAATAATTTTTTTTGTAAAATTTCAAAATTTTTTTGAAATTGAAATTTTTCCCTTCCTCCTTTCTTTAAACTGTTTCCAACTATGTCTTCTAAGATGTGCGATTTTTATTGATTTCTGTTTTAAAGCAAATTAGGATAGTATAAATAATTTTTTGATCTCAATGTTTTTTTATTTTTTGTTAACAGTTTTGAGTGGTTTTTAGAAAATTTGTAAATAAATTTGAATTATTTTTCTTTATATACAAACATCTTTATTGAAGAAAATTCTACATAGTAATGCAACATTATAACGAAACAATTTAAAAAAGAAAATTTTTGCTAACCTGACCTTCTTTTTTTATTACTTTGAAAGTTTGTAGTTGTTCATCTTTTTAAATTCAAATATTTCTTGTTTCTTCCAATGTTGTTTAAAAAAATATTTTTTTATAAATTTTAAACTATGTTCAAACACATTTTTCTTTTTTCATTTTAAACTTTTAACTGTTTTTTTAGAAACTTATTGTTTGGCAAATTTTAAACAGTTTTTTTCAAATAAATTTTTAATTGTTTTTTATTTCTATTTGATAAGAAAAACAAGTACACATTCAAATTTTTATTGGCAAATGCAAATCTTAATTTTTCGTTGTTGATGAATTTCATCTTTTTTAAGTAAAAGATGTATTTTTATTTGTATATAGCAATTTCTATTTTATTTTTTCTGTTTCTTATTATTTTTTAAAAATTGTAACAATGTTTAAACATATTTTAAATTGACATTCAATTCTAATTGGTTATTATTCAAATTTCAACTGATTTTTCTTATTTCAACTGCTTTTCGAGAAATTTCCAAACTACTTCTTAAGAAACAAATTTTTAGGTGTTTCTGAAAAGTTTTTACTTTTAAAATTTTCCAATATTCCTTATATTTTCAGTATATTGCTAAGTATATTTTAGTAAATTTGAAACTGCTTGAAAAAGCAATTTTAGTTGACTCTTTTTGAAAATTAATCAATTGTTTTTTTTTTGTAATTTTAACCTTTACTAAAAAATATTCTTAAAATCTTTAATTGTTTGCTTTTTCTGGAAAACTGTCTTTAGTATAGTGTATTTATAAAACGTTCATAATAGCTTTTTTCCTACCATATTTAAATTGCAATCTTTTGTTTTTCTTCATTGATAAATTTTCTATTTTTCGTAACTACGAAATTTTTGTAAAATTCGACTTTATTTAATTTAAGTTTTAAGCTTGTTTGTTTATTCGTTTTTGTTTAGAAAATGTCAATTGTTTCTTTTACAAGTTTTATTATTTTTCAATTGTTTCTCATTTCATTATTTAGTTTTAACTACTAACTAACTACTAACTGTAGTATACTTATTTTTTTATTTATTTATATTTTTATATATGTTTGTAAAAAATGGTATAATGGTTAAATAAATAAATAAAATAAAAATTCCAAGAATGTTTTTTTTAAGAATTAAGTTTTTTTTCCTTGAGAACTTTTAAATGTTTTAACAAAATCGAATTGTCTTTGTATCGTAATTTCAACTGTTTCTTTAGAAAATGTAACTCTTTGTTTCCTAGGAAACTTCAATTGTTTTGCTTTTTTAAAAAGTTTTTTAAATTGTTTTTAAAATAAAACTTTTAATACTTTTACGTTTTCAACTGTAATAGATCTTTTCGCAAATAATTTTGAAACATTTTTGATTATATTTCTAGTAATTTTACGATTTTAAGTTTCCTAAACTTTTTTTTTAAATTTTGTACTGTTTTCAACTAATTTTTTTTAGCAATTTCTCAATTGCTTTTCCTTGTAAAATTTCAAATGTATTCAGTGAACTTTTCTTTGCATAATTTTC
Organism: Ontholestes murinus; assembly: GCA_963969525.1. Taxonomy (NCBI): domain Eukaryota; kingdom Metazoa; phylum Arthropoda; class Insecta; order Coleoptera; family Staphylinidae; genus Ontholestes; species Ontholestes murinus. The sequence continues at coordinate 4,622,252 of OZ018387.1, forward strand.
AATTTTTTCTCTTATAAAAACAATTTTTTTAATTGTTTGTTTCCAATATTTTTTTTTATAAGGAATTTTTATTTTTTGAAAAAATTTGAATCTTAAATTTTCCAACTGTTTTTCTTTAAACTGCTTCTTAAGAAACTAAAATTAGTATTTAATCATTTACAATGAATGGTTATATTGTATCTGAATTGATAAGAAAAAAAGGTTGTTTATTTTATAATTTTTTACAAATTTTTGTAAAATTATTTTAAACTGTTTTTTTCCTTATCTAGTTTCAATGGCTTTTAAAATTTTCACCTATTTTTTTTTAACTTAAAATTTCTTTAATAAATTTTTCTTTCAAAATTGTAACTACATTTAAACAATTTTTTTTCTCAAACTCCTCAACTGTTGTTTTTGATAATTTTTTGCGAATTTTTAACTATTTTTCTCTTTTAATTGAAACCATTTGTTTTGAGAAGATTAAGAAACTTTTATTTTGTTTTTAAAACTGTTTTAATCAAATCTAAAATATGTCTTCAGAAAATGTATAATAGTTTACTTCAAACTAGTTTTTTATTGATGTTTTTTTTGTAAAATTATAATTATTTACTCATTGAAATTATTTTTTTGGGACTAAAAAATATTTAGAAAGTTTTCAATTATTTTTTGCCAGAATTTAAACTGTTTTTGTTTTGTTTTTAATGTATTTTCTTACAATATTTCAATTGTTTGTTCTTTTAGTAGCTTTATAAATATGCAAAAGCAGTGAAGAAAAAACTAACATTTTTTTTACCTAAACTGTCTTTTTATTATGATTATTTTTTTTATAGCTAATTTCAATTGTTTTTATTTTTGGAAAATTTTCAACTGTTTTTTGAGAAATTTTTTACTGTTCTCACACTTCTTTGAAAAATTTTTAATAATTTCTTTGGGAAATTTTCGAATTGCTTCTTCAGATACATCAATTATTTTTGTTTGAAATCTGTTTCAAAGCAAGTTTTTAAGTGTGCTTTTTAAATAAATTTTTAATTGCTTTTTTTAATTACTACTAATTTCATATTTGCAATTTTAATTCAACTCTTTTTACAAACAAAGTAAATTTGCTGTTTAAGAAACGAGATTTTAGTGTTTTTTTTTTAGAAAGTTTAGGACAAAGTTTTATTTAATTTTTTTCTCCTTATAAATTTCCCATTATTTTTTAAATTTTCAATTAGCTTTTCTATCCAAATCTCAGTTGTTTTTCTTTAATCAAATTTTAGCTAATGAAAATTTTATTTCTTCTAAATGATTTTCAATAATTTTTGTTAAACTTTTGGAATTTTACTCCATATTCATTTTGAAGTTTAAAAACTTTTGGCCTTGACTTGAAACTTTTAATTCATAGGAGAACGTCAATCCTTTGATTTGTGTCCTTGACTAATGACCTTACCTTAAAATATTGAATAGAGAATTTTTGAATTTTTTTAAAAGAAATTTTCATTTAACTGTATTTAAGGAAATTTTGAACTGATTATTTTTTGTAAAACTTTAAAATAATTGTTTCTTAGCTAATTTTAATTGTTTATTTTCGTAAACTGTGTTTTTTCATTTTAATTGTTTCTGTGAAAAACTTATCAAAAAAGTGTATTATTGATATCTAACATTAAATTTTACACTGACCAAACGTACACCTAACCTACCCTAATTAACTATATATTAGCTATACGCTGGATCAATCTATTTATTATTGAGGTAGGTCAAGAGTACGCTAGGTTAATCAGCAGTTTGTTGCGGTAGGTCAAAAGTTTGATATCACAAGAAAAATGTGCAAGAATTCGTAATATTAAGAACAATAATTCAGAAATATTAAGCTCTTACTTTATTTATATATTTAGCTTAGTAATAAATTGTACAAGTTAATTATCGCGCAAATAATCTGCGATTATAAAAAAGTCGTAGTCGATTGTTAACCCGGAGAGTTACATACTCCTAAGTGAATCTCGAAAACCTATCGCACGCTGATGAGATACAAAAAGATTGAAACCGGTCCATAGCTGTTGTTGACAGGGAACAATAATTAATGTTTAAAAAAAATATAAATTCATGCAATCGAATATTTTGATTTTTCAAGTAACCCAATAGGTTCCATTTATATTTTGTTACTTTTTAGGTCTGGTTTTAAGAATGTAGCCTAATTAAATTAGCCCATTGAGCATTTTACGATATCGTTTAGGATCTAATTATAACGTTTGGTCAAATATGATCTGTTAATGATAATTTAATTGCCTCTGTATTGTAAATGCTGAAAATTATTTTATGGATCTTTTGGTGTGCTTTATATGAACGAAAAATTTCTCATTCAAACATTCACCTTCACTGCTTAATGCAAATATTGCACTAAATTATTGAAATCAGATTTGTTGATATTTGCATAAAATGCATTAATTAACTAAATTCCAATCAATAAATAAAACGTCGTTTAATATTCAATATTTGCACTAATTAATTAAAATAATATTAGTGTTTAATCTAATGAATATTCATCGAATTTCACCAAATCTTTAGCTTAAATGCTCACATAATCAATTATATTTCACATTAAGAAAATTTAAAGTGTTTAAGACATTTCTTGATGTATTATATTAAATTTTTTTTATGCAAAACGTTTTGCGAAATTAATTAAACGATTAGTTATTTTTTCTAGATTTTAGATTTTCCATTACATAACGTTGGTTTCAATGTACACTTTTAGTATTCTAACTTGAATAAATTTTGTTTTAAAACTTTCATATGCTGATGGTCCAATCTCTATAAAAAAAGTTTCTAGTCAAGCTCTTAGAAATGTCGATTTTTTAATTTCTATAAAAAACTTGTGCTCTCTAAATTATTACTCTGTGATCTATAGTTACTTAATCAGCTGACGTTGCAAGAGAAATACTCTGGTTAAAGTTAATTAGGATTAGTTAATCGAAAAATTTAATCAGAGCTGGTGCAAGTGGCCACAATGCTGCTAAAACAGTTCCATTGTAGTCACACAGCCTCCTATGGATATCATACAATAATCAATTAACTCTCTCAAGAATACGTCTGAAAAAGAGGTGAAGTAATAAAGCAATTACCTTTAACTCAGCACGGCCCATTTGTATTTTTCTTCCCTTACCAAATTTTACCAAAAACTAATACATCCAATCAACAAGTTTATCCATTTCAAAATTTTATCTTTTGTTTCTTTACTATGATATTGAAGAAAGATTGAAATAAATTATAAGATAAAAAAGTATTAAATTAAGGAAAAATCAATAATAACAAGAACCTATCATAACATCAACATACATTAATAATCACCGTCAGTCATCACAGACCACACACATTAATCGCAATAATTATAACCGTCACTAATTACATCTAAGGCTACTGTTGTAACGTCTAAAACAGTACTTTTTTTTTTCTTACAGGTTTCCTCCATCGACCCACCAATTAAGGCGTACATACCACACATCAGAATTCAGGTGAGTCCCGTACGGATTCCCCCATCTCAACGAAGAAGATAATTAACACGTCATACACATCTACCCGTTATAATTATCAATATCGAATCTCCGGATGTCTGGTTTTAGAATTCGTAATTAATTTTCACACAGGATGCAGAGGAATTATACCGATCGCCCATATATACACAACTCTATATATCATCAAAAATATTCCGTTGTTTCAAATTGCGGACCATTAGTGGATTACGGTAAAGAATGATCTCACGTTGTTTTTCATTTTAGACTTATGACCATTTTTGGATTATCGCTCGTTAAGTCGTTCGGTTCGAAAAAAAAAAAGAGTTCTCATGGTCGACGGTGATGAAGTTATAATTGAGTTATCTTTTATCAAGCGTATGAAGATTTAATTAACGTGGCCGGCAACTGTCTTTTTGTTGTTGCTGGTCGATCAAAAGGATGTGGACGCGGTTGTTTATTGAAAATAAAACTAAAATTTTTACTTTCGTTTCGTAGCCTGACCCCGATAATTACGTCAGGATGAAATTGAAATCGGTACAACGCGGAGGTAATTAATCGCTCTTTATAAAGCGTGCTCGTAATGGTTGCATTTTTTTTATATACTTTGAATTAGTCTACATGCCGTGACGGTCTCTGTTGAATTGTTACAGTAATATAAATGAATGAATTTGTTATATATTTGTTAATGAAATACTTAAAAAATTGTAAAAAAATTATTAGCAGTGGAATAAGCTTCAAAATTCTAAAATCCATGAACAATAGATATATCTTTAACATTTCTTAGAAACAATTGAAATATCGCGGCTGGAAACAATATGGCGACTCATAAAATTTGAACTAAGGGAAATAAAATTGCAATCGGCGGTTTGAAAAAATTGTAAAATAATTATTAGCAGTGCAATAAGCTTCAAAATCCTAAAATCCATGAACAATAGATATATCTTTAAGATTCTTTTGAAACAACTGAAACATCGCGGCTGGTAACAATATGGCGACTCATTAAATTTGATCTAAGGGAAATAAAATTGCAATCGGCGGTTTGAAAAATTGTAAAAAAATTATTAGCAGTGGAATAAGCTTCAAAATCCTAAAATCCATGAACAACAGATAAATCTTTAAGATCTTTTAGAAACAACTGAAATATCGCGGCTGGAAACAATATGGCGACTCATAGAATTTGAACTAAAGGAAATAAAATTGCAATCGGCGGTTTGAAAAATTGTAAAAAAATTATTAGCAGTGGAATAAGATTCAAAATCCTAAAATCCATGAACAACAGATATATCTTTAAGATTTTTTACAAACAACTGAAATTTCGCGGTTGGAAACAATATGGCGACTCGTACAATTTGAACTAAGGGAAATAAAATTGCATTCGGCGGTTTGAAAAATTGTAAAAAAATTATTAGCAGTGGAATAAGCTTCAAAATCCTAAAATCCATGAACAATAGATATATCTTTAAGATTTCTTAGAAACAATTGAAATATCACGGCTGGAAACAATATGGCGACTCATAAAATTTGAACTAAGGGACATAAAATTGCAATCGGCGGTTTAAAAAATTGTAAAAAAATTATTAGCAGTGGAATAAGCTTCAAAATCCTAAAATCCATGAACAATAGATATATCTTTAAGATTTTTTAGAAACAATTGAAATATCGCGGCTGGAAACAATATGGCGACTCATAAAATTTGAACTAACGGAAATAAAATTGCAATCGGCGGTTTGAAAAATTGTAAAAAAATTATTAGCAGTGGAATAAGCTTCAAAATCCTAAAATCCATGAACAATAGATATATCTTTAAGATTTCTTAGAAACAATTGAAATATCGCGGCTGGAATCAATATGGCGACTCATAAAATTTGAACTAAGGGAAATAAAATTGCAATCGGCGGTTTGAAAAATTGTAAAAAAATTATTAGCAGTAGAATAAGCTTCAAAATCCTAAAATCCATAAACAATAGATATATCTTTAAGATTTTTTAGAAACAATTGACATATCGCGGATGGGAACAATATGGCGACTCATAAAATTTGAACTAAAGGAAATAAAATTGCAATTGGCGGTTTGAAAAATTGTAAAAAAATTATTAGCAGTGGAATAAGGTTCAAAATCCTAAAATCCATGAACCACAGATATATCTTTAGGAGTTTTTAGAAACAATTGAAATATCGCGACTGGAAACAATATGGCGACTCATACAATTTGAACTAAGGGAAATAAAATTGCAATCGGCGGTTTGAAAAATTGCAAAAAAATTATTAGCAGTGGAATAAGCTTCAAAATCCTAAAATCCATGAACAACAGATATAACATTAACATTTTTCAGACACAATTGAAATATCGCTGCTGGAAACAATATGGCGACTCTTAAAATTTGAACTAAGGGAAATAAAATTGCAATCGACGCTTTGAAAAATTGTAAAAAAATTATTAGCAGTGGAATAAGCTTCAAAATCCTAAAATCCATGAACAATAGATATATCTTTAAGATTTTTTTGAAACAACTGAAACATAGCGGCTGGAAACAATATGGCGACTCATTAAATTTAAACTAAGGGAAATAAAAATTGCAATCGGCGGTTTGAAAAATTGTAAAAAAATATTAGCAGTGGAATAAGCTTTAAAATCCTAAAATCCATGAACAACAGATATATCTTTAATATTTTTTAGAAACAATTGAAATTTCGCGGTTGGAAACAATATGGCGACTCATAAAATTTGAACTAAGGGAAATAAAATTGCATTCGGCGGTTTGATAAATTGTAAAAAAAATATTAGCAGTGGAATGAGCTTCAAAATTCTAAAATCCATGAACAATAGATATATCTTTAGCATTTTTTAGAAACAATTGAAATATCGCTGCTGGGAACAAAATGGCGACTCAGAAAACTTGAACTGAAGGAATTAAAATTGTATTCAGCGGTTTGAGAAATTGTAAAAAATGGTAGATTAATTTAATTAGCAGGTGACAAATTTTTATGATGACATTAAGATCTTAAAATTTTAAAATGTATTATAAAGTGAAAGCTTCCACGATTACGTATTTAATAGTTTACTTAATTACAAATAACTTTATAGAAATTAGTATAATTAATTTTATATTAAATTTTTATTCACATCGACCTAATTACTATTTAAAAGCTCTGCCGAATAAAATTTACTGCGCCAACAAAACCGTCCAATCAACTCCGTTATTAAATAGACGATATATTCCAATAAAACTCCAATAATTCACCTTCGCTTGCGTAAGCAATAATTAATCGGAAATTTAATTCCTTTTAATCAATTAAGCGACCGAAAGATATCCACCAGGAGTTTCTAAAAGGAAATCGTTCCTCTCCCGGTAAAGTGATTTATATCAACTTTCAGCCGAAGAATTAATCGGTCACGATTTGATTACATAAATGTAATGTTAGAATAGAATTTTATAGAATGAGAGAAAAAAAAATTGAAGACAAGGTACAAGATTTCTGCGGTCGGGAGCGATTCATTAAATTCGTTTTTTTTTCTTTCGTTCGTTGTTGTTGATGGTATGCAAATGTAATCTCTTGTTTGAGTTTTTGGTGTTGGAAAAAAATCATTACATGCGATTAGTCATCATCAGTTGTCATGGATTGTGTGTGTGTGTGTGTGCAAAAAATATACTTTGATTAATTCGTTTGGTGCGTTGTACTTTTAATAAAATTTCTGCGTCTTATTTAATGATAGTGCGCAGTTTTTAAAATCTATTAAAGTTATTAAAACAACTCACATGACAATCCTGCAGCATCAATTTTAGATGAAATTGATCCTGCACTATCTATTTCACCCTAAATTGATGCTGCAGGATTGTCATGTGACTTATCGTGAGATTAAGGCATTTTTTGGCATTAGTGGGACCAGTATTCATTCAATATTGCATGAACATTTGGCTATAAAAATTGGTTCACATTAGATCCCAAATAATATAAAAAAGGAATGTTCAAGAAATAAGACTGCGTTGGTTCAACAAAACAAAAATGGTCTATTCTTTTAACCTTCACCTTAGTCATATAGTTAACTACTAATTAGGGATAAACAAAGAATACTTTTCTTCACACCCAGGTGTGACAACGGATAATAGTTAAAGCCACATTGGAATCAAACATAGGAAAAGGTCTATGATATTGCAACAGGTGTTCAAAAGTAAACTGTATGTGCCAAATCCAACTTCACTTTGAAGTAAAATTCTTGGATAACCAATGATAAATTTTTCACCATCGATTACTTCACCAATTACCATCTTACATAACCCATAACGCGACCTTTTCTCTAAGCCTGATTGGACTTATTCAACAATGACCGCCTTTAAAATAATTTATGGTCATCGGTTCCACTATATTCACATTTACTGTAACGCCGCTGAGAGGTTTATACCGGTTGTAAATCCAGTAGTTGAATGGGCCCATTATCCAGTGTAGAAATTAGAAAATTTAGGATCGCCACTATTATTTATGGTCGCGTGTATTTATAATATATATATATATATATATGGTATATATAAATATTTGCATAAGCATTCGACAAATTTAGATATTTCAAAGCTTTTGTTCGTAACGGTGAAAGCGAGTAAAAATGTAATTAAGTAGACTACATGAAAAACTACTTATATGTATATATTGTTGGTGTTCTGAAAGCGAAATTTTCAATTTCAAGTGAATAATTCAATCGGCAGTGCATTTTACAAATCTCATTCTAATGGCTCCGTATAAATCAACGTCCGCAAAGTGCTCTCTCGCTCCATTACATTGACATTATTCGATGAATTTGCTCAATTAGTGCGAACAAGCAAAATGTCATTACTTTCGAGCGTAATCGATTTTCTTTGGAAATAATTGACATATTCCGGCTAGCAGTAACTATAAATCTTTATTATGTAAACTTTTACCGCGTCGCCTTCTATAAGGCACACGTTAAATGTACGGAAAACACTGATGCACTTTAGATATGAATGAATATTACCGTATATGGTGACACGAGGTAAACCATTTGCACGAAAAAAAAAAATGAATAAATTGCCACTCATTTAACGTAACAGCCCTCGTTTATCTGTTTTTAACATCGTAATTGTTGTTGCATGTAAAAAAAGAACGGCTGTTGTTTAGTGTAAATAAGGAAATTCATATAATCCAACATCAAAATGTTATAATTAATGTATCACCTTAAAAAAATTACTCATCTTTTAATCACCTGACTAATTTTTTGGGCATAGAAGAAATTATTAAGCTCCTATTCTATACTAAATAATTAAGAGGAAACTATTATAAGCTATAAGTTTGAAAAGGAAATTTCATATGTTTAATGCTTGAAGCCATCACTTTGTGATAAATGTTGAATCAGGAACTTTAAATGAAAATACACTACGTTGTGTAGTGTAGTGTAAATATTTTCATTTAAAGGAAATTTCATAATTTTATAGTAAGCATAGTAATAGATAAAATTTAATCTTATCAGTGGTCTGCTAAGGTCACTAACATTTGTAGAAAAAACCCAACACCTTAATACCTTAAAAATATAAATATTCTACCAATTGTCCCAAATTGGAACCCTGGGGAACACCACTAGTTTTAATGGTATGGATGAAATATTCACCTCGTTTAAATAAAAGCTTGTACACAATTGTATCACGAATTGTACTAATTAATTATCATTTTCAATTTATGCAAGTGTACGCTTCATCATTTACTTCTCGCGATGGGACAAAACAACAATATACTCGAAGTGAAACACCAGGAAGTGTTATTGTCGGCATTGAAACGCGAATAACGAATAATGGAAATGGCGTAGAGGAAACATGCATATGTTGCGAGCATTTGCGCAAAACGACCGACCGGGTGAAAATATAATGGGGGGACATGAGAAAGTGGACGTTCGTTCCGTGTAAAAATCGCATCCCAGTTTCGCACAGGAATATAGAAATGTGTTTGTGTGTGTGTGTGTTTATATAGATGCCCCTACGTGTGATTAACACCGCAAACAATGAATATGTGTGTAATACGTATTTCCAAGTCGCGAGTTATAGAGAGGCCGGCCTGCATTTCCTTGAGGCCTTTTGCATAAGTACGTAATGAGATAATTATGGGAATGTGGATAGCGCTGCCGCTTGTTCTATCGCAATAAATGGGCTAGTTTTTCACCTGACTCCGCGGAAAATGCACCTTCCGCTGTTGTGTACCGATATTATTCTCTAAACGTAAAAACAGGCTTTTAGAAATAATTGTCTCTATTTACTCGGGTATACCGTATAGATAAATATCGAATATCAGATGCAAAATATATATTTTCTACATATAATGAGTGTTGACAAATGGCAATTAGGAGTTGGTGAATGGCAAATTAATAGCTGATTGGTCAGAGATAACGTATGACAATTGATAGATGAGAACTGACAGTTAACAAGTAATAACTCTTTATAATTATCCATCACCCTCCTCCTCCAAGGATTCATTATTTCCAGTATCAGATCCAACTTCTTCGTAATCCTTTTCTAGAGCAGCATAATCCTCAAGGGCCTTTGAAAATTCACCTTCCTCCATTCCTTCACCAACATACCAATGAATAAAAGTAATGCGTACAATAAATCAATCTTGTGATGTAACCTGGATCACGTTTCCATACTGTTGTATTGGATAGCATACTAACTACCATCTGCACCTCCTCTAAATCTTCATTAGGTACCACAGTAGGTGTAATTGCAGCATTGGCATCTTTAGGCACAACATCTTCCCTATATAATATGCAACACGCCATATACTTGCCTCATCTGAGATCACATTTCACCATCTGAATATTAGGTTCAAAACAGACATTCGCAATTTCAGCTATAGAAAATTGTTCATAATAATCTTGATCTGCAGAAATAATTGGTACATATGTAACAAGAGGCAAGTTAATCCTGGGATAAGGAACTAAATTGGTTAGAAATTCTGTAAGATCAACATTTATTGCCCCATCAAATCGTATAGATGACACAATTTCATTAAAAGTCTATTTAAATTTTGGTAGCCAGGTCTTGGAATATCTAAATTCTTTAAACAAATATCGTAGATTGTCTATCATGAATGCACTATCAGAGTGCTCTAGGGTTGTGTGACTTGTTAAAATGAAGTTATAAGGTTTAACCACAGCAGATTAGTTGTTCTGGATGATAAAGTTCATGATACTCGGACTGAATTGACCACAGTTGCCTCAAAATGAACGAAAACTGATCTTGGTCCATGCTTTCCAGAGCTGTGGTGAAATTACCATCCACCATCCACCATCCACTCTTTTCCTATTCTTTAAATATTCCTCACTGAAATATCCGTCCTTCTTAAAGCCACGCTCCAAGCAATACAAGTCCCAACAGGCATTCCCAATTTGGACTTCGGTTTGGCCAACGTGGACAGAAATTACTTCACGCATTTTGAATATTTATGTAGTGCTGAGGGAAATACGATGTTAACACAAAAGAGTCTAAGTGCAAACTGACAGATGCCAATTGACAACCGACAGTTTATGATAGACAATTGGCAGTTGATAGTTGACAGATGATTGTTAAGGGGCAATAAACATTTTGAAATCCTTCAAAGTCCTAAAATATAGCATTGTGGTTAACACTATCCCAGTTATCTGCTATTTTTGATGATCTTGCTCGACACGTTTTTTTATTTCGAATTTGTACTCCTCTCTTCAAACTGTATCATCCACTTTTATTTTTGTATTGTTCAGAGGAAGTATCAGAGAAAAGAAGACGACAGTACTTCTTAAGAATGCGTTGTTGGGGGAGGGAGTAAAGAGGGCCAATAAGGTAAAATAGGAAATACATCAAAGATATGCACACACATTTAGACTACAACTTTCCGCAGACTTCCTATCTCAATTCTCTTCATTTGTTTCTTTTTTCTGTGAGGTTACTTAAATACATAGTATTCTTATGCTTAAAATACAGAATGTCCCCAAAAGATGTTTATATTGAATGGACCAACTAAAAGAAAATAAGCCATCTAACGAAAATCTGTTTGTTACATTTATTCCTATGTAATTGAAAGGCTTCGAATAGACAATTTTTGATTTGGATCGACCCGTTTTTGGTTTTTTCAATTATATTTCCTGAAGCTTTTGCGTCTATTCTCTAAAAAAGTTACGCTTTATGCCTTAAAAAAATCGTATATTACAGAATATTTTACGCGTTGAATCGATTTTTTTTTTTGTAAAAGTCCTACATGCACAACGCACGGTCTGCTTTCGAGAAACGCTCTACAACGACTAACTTCCCAAGAGTTAGGGAATTCTTAGGTTCACACAGGAAGTTAAAGAAAGATAAACGACCTTTCTAAAAATGTTCACTAATTTTGTCTAATATTTTCTACTATATGCAAGTACATTATTAAGAGGGATGTAAGAACTAGGTGGTATATATAGCTTAAATAAATCTTATTACTGCTACAAATTATTCATTTTTTCAACTGACAATAAAGTTTTTACATCATTGGAAATCTCAAATTGCAATTTTTAATTTCTGCAGTTAACGCTCCAAGTATCACCAAATTGTTTCCTTTTTTAGGTTACAGTTTAATTTAGGAATATTAGAATATGGCTTATTTTTAATAGATGTTGAAGCTTCTGTTATTCCTCTGCTATTGGCTTCTACAACGTTTCAAAATCGCCAATTGCAATTTTGGAACGTTTCAAATCATCAATTGCAATTTTCCATTTCTTCAGTTCCAGATATGAGTGTAGCTATTTTGTTTTCTGCTACAATTTGACAATTTGAAGCGATATTTTTCAAAATTGTCGAAATATGAAATATTTTTAATAATTCTTGAAATATTTGCGTTTCTTCTACCGAAAATTTAGGTTAGTTATATGTTTGTAGGTTAGGTGGGTGGTCACTATCATAATCTCCTCTTGTTTTAGTAGTAACGAAAATTCTTCTTAGAATTAATAATTGTAAAGAAACTTGTTAATTATTTTATTTGTGTTTTACGTTAAGAATTTAAATTAAAACTTCTGCTGATGTTATATGAATTGGAGGGTGTGATAGTAGCCACCCACCCGCCCTACATATACAATGCTTTCCTTAAACTACAGATAGTGTGTTTACTTTTTTAATCTTACATCGAAAGTTGTGTATCAGCAAATAACTTAGAAATAATTTTGAATTTGACAAAAAAGAAACAATAATTAAACATGATGGGTGGGCGCTTATGTATTTATTCTTTGAATATTGTATAAAAAAAATATTAGCTAATAAAAAATTCAAGTTTTTATAATTTTTTCTTATCTAGTAGCAGAAATCATCAATTGGTCATACTTAAAACTTAAATGTAAATAACACTGTTATATCCTTTCTTCGCGCTTTATTTTTATACCATTAGAAAATTAAGTGTGAAGAAAAAATACAGCTGTGATATTTATATTTATTTATTTATTTATTTATTTATTGATTATACTCTTCGCGAAACCAAAAAAACAGATTCAAAACTTAAATTGTAAAAATTGGGAGTTGCAATCTACGATTTAAAACGTTGTAAAAACTTAATTTTCAGTAGAAGAAACGTAAATATCTCAAGATTTATTCAAAATGTATCATTTTTTTACACTTTTGAAAAATATTACTTTTCAAATTGTAGCAGTAAAGTGGCTACAATAATTAGAAAAAAAACACGAAAATATTTCGTAAAATCTACAACAAATGAGTCTTATTAAGACTACAAGACTACAGTCAAATCTGAAACTGAAGAAATTGAAAATTGCAATCGAAGATTTAAAAGATTTTAAACGCCTAATTTTCAACAGGGGAAAGATAGAAGCTTCAAATTTGATTAAAATAGTTCATATTTTGATATTTCTATAAATGCAATTTTTAAGCAAAAAAACAAAATAGCTGCACTTGAACCGCAGAAATTGAAAATTTCTTTTAATAATTTAAAACATTGTAAAAACTTTATTTTCAGCTAGAAGAAATTAAAAGTAACACAATTTATAAAATAAATTTATATTTTAACAAACCTTAAAAATGAAACTACAATTTCTAGCAGGAAACCAAACGGCCACACTCCAAGCTTGAACGTTCACTCAGGAATCTAAAGAAATATAAACTTTCTTCATTTCGTTCTTTCTAATTTTTTAAACTAAATATATGTCTAATATGTTTCACTCTATGCAAGTAAGTTATTCAGAGGGATGTAACAACTAGAAAGTACTAGATATAGCTTTAATAAATCTGTAAATGTATTATATCCTGCACTTGTTTTCGTGTTAACGAATTAATTATTTTAAAGAAACTTTTTAATTATTTTGTTTGTGTTTTGCGATAAGAGTTAAAATTAAAACCTCTGCTGATATTATAAAAATTGGAGGGTATGATAGTGGCCACCCACCCACCCTACATACACAATGTTTTCTTTAAACTACAGATAGTGTCTTTACTTGTTTTTAAATCTTACATCGAAAGTTGTGTGTGTTAGCAAATAACATAAAAATAATTTTTGGTTTGACAAAGAAAAAGCAATAATTAAGCAAGAGAAACATAGAAACTTGATATTTGATATTTCTATAAAATAAAGGTACAATTTGTAAACAAAAAAACAAAATGGCCGCACTTGAAACTTGATCTGCAGCAATTAAAAATTCCAATTAAGAATTTAAAACGTGGTAAAAACCTTATTTTCAGCAGTAAGAACTTAAAAATGTGCAAATTTTATTAATCATATTTCATATTTTGATATTTCTTAAAAACAAAACTACAATTTGTAACAGAAAAAAATGGCGACACTCAAAACTTGAACTTCAAAAATTAAAAATTGTAGTTGGCGATTTGAAACGTTGTAAAAGCCTATTTTTTTTTTTAAAGTAAAAATGAAAGCTTCAAAATTTATTAAAAATTAGTTATATTTTAATAATTCCCAAAAAGAAAGCTATAAACTAAAGCAGGAAACAATTTGACGATACCTAAATCATCAACCGCAAAAATAAAAAATTGCAATTAGAGATTTGCAATGTTGTAAAAACTTTATTTTCAGCGGAAATAACGTAAAAATTACAAAATTTATTAAATATAATTTTTTCTTTTATATTCCCGAAAAAATAAATCTACAAACTGTAATAAAAAAACAAAATGGTGATACTTGAACCCTAAACTGCAGAAATTGAAAATTGCAATCGGCGTTTTAAAACGTTGTTAAAGCTTAATTTTCATCAGGAGAAACGTAAAAATTACAACATTTATTAAAAAGAATTTATATTTTGATAGTTCTATAAAAATAATAGAACATTTTGTAGCAGGAAATAAATTAACGACACTCAAATCTTGAAATTCAGAAGTTAAAAATTGTAATTGGCGATTTGAAACGTTTTAAGCGCTTTAAAATATTAAAAATAAGTCGTATTTTAATAATTCCTCAAAATAGAGCTATAATCTTAAGCAGGAAATAATTTGGTGATACCTAAAGCGTCATCTGCAGAAATTATAGATTTGAAACGTTGTAAAAATTTATTTTTTAGCAGCATAACGTAAAGTATACAAATTTTTTTTTAAATAATTCCGTCTTTAATATACCCAAAAAATAAATCTACAAACTGCAGTAAAAAACAAAATTGTGACACTTGAATCCTAAACTGCAGAAATTGAAAATTGCAATCGGCGATATTTCAGTAAATAAAAAATTGCAACTGACATTAAAAATTTGTAACATTGCTGAAATTAATGTAGAGAATATATAAACAAGGAGGTAGTGGAGACCTTGAGGTACTTTTTGTTGTGGTGGTTTCAATTAAATTATCAAATAAGAAACCTTAAAGGTTTTAAAATATTTGTAATTAAACTAGACTCTGTCATATATTAAAAAAATAAAATTTATTAAACAAAGCAAGGAGAGAAGGGGATGATTGTTGACTTTAAGAGTCAGATAAGAAGAGGGGTGAAATTTTTCTAGTGAGATAAGGGTGGTGGAAGATGGGTGCTTGGATTTATAGAGCGGTTGCTGGATAGGTTTCAGATGTGAGTATTTTGTTTGTAGATAAAACACGCTTTTTAACTTTATTTGTATAAACCTCTACTGATGTTATATGAAGATCGTCTCCAGAGTGACCTCTGCAGGTAAACGTGGTACTGGCGGGATATAGGAACTTCTTGCGGAGATGTGTGGTGGAGTATAGAATTATTAGAGGAGTTGAAGGTAAAGGTACACATTAACTCGAGAGGGATTGTAGATGCGAGTTGCTAGGGAGTATCAGACGAAAGGAGGGATCAGTACTTCTTAAAAAGGCATCGTTTGAAGGAGAGTGGACGGCTAAGTTACGATAGGGAGAAGCATATGAAGAAGACACGAGGAAATTCGAGGATACATCTGATAAAAGTTTTATATGTGCAGAGTTGAGTATTTGAGGTATGGTCTGCTAGAATTGCGACAAGACCTTTTTGTGGATAGACTTGACGGTGGGCGAGTTAGTATTGGTGTTGGAAAGTGATGTCATTAGTGCATAATTAATAAATTAATATTAAATTAATGTTAATATAGCAAGTAGAGGACTTTTACCTTTCTTCTTCCATGGTACCCAGGCACCATTTTAATGTCTGTTATAGTTCTGAGCTTCATGAGGCGTAGTGGAATTTATGGTGGGTCCTGAGATCCCGGAGGCACAATATGTGACGGTTGCTGGTTGAAAGAGGTCGGGAGAACGTGGGGATTCTTTTCTTCTCGAATTTGTGGAGAAGAGGATTTGGTTGAGTAGAGTGTGGTTTATTGATTCTTTTTTTTGACTGATATATTTTGGGTTAGGAATACCTAGGTTACTGAAGGTAAATGCGCGATTGCCTGCTTCTGGTGGAAGGTTGGCGGGCGGACAAGGTCGTCTCCATAGTGACCGCTTCAGGAAATATCGGAGTTCTTTTCGGGAATGTGTAGAGGGGTATGAGATTGTTAGATTGTTAAAGGTGTTAAAGGTAGAGGTATAAATTGCTGTTTTTAAGCCGAGAGGAAGCGACATAATTTCTTAATAAGGTATCGTTCGAGGGGATAGGGAAGAGGAAGTGGAAAAGACATGAGGAAATTCGAAGATAGGTCAGATAATAGCTTTATATATGCAAAGTTGAATATTAAAAAAAAGTTGCCGGTGGACGAGGGATTGAGTAGTTGTTGTTAACAGAAGTGGATGATTGTTGACTTTAAAAGCCAGAGAAGAGGTGAAAGGGATTTTTCGTGTGAGGTGAGGGTGGTGGAAGATAATATATTGGGATTTAGATGGATTGATGGATAGATGCGGGCACATTCAATGGAGGAGTTGGCATCCTTTTGGAGTTTTAAGACGGTGAGTGAGATTTTGTATGTAAGGTCCATAATGGAGTGTCTTTTGTGTACATGAAAGAGAATTTTGGAAGAGAGGGGCATCGTGGGCGAATATGGACAAAAGGGTGATTAATAGTACGGATTACACAAATAGGAGTGAAGGGGGAGAACTTCGCAGAGAGGAAGGAGGCTAAATGGGAGCGATTCTGAAGAAGATTTAATAATTCGGATTGTTAGTACTGGAACACCAGGATCAGTAGGTCATCGGCGAACCCCACTGTGGAAGACGTTGTCGTATGCCAGAGAAGTGACCTCTGTGGTACCTTTCCGGTCAGTGCATCGTCCATCTGTGACCCTTCTGGTCCCACGTAAGTAAGGGTCAGGTGCTGTAGGTAGCTGTAGTAGTGTTCAGCAGGTAGGGTGAGACTATTCCAGTACCTTCAAGATGACGCTCCACTGAAAGGAGTTGAACGGGTTTTTGACATCTAGGGCGATAGCCAGGGAGTGCAATAAATAATTAATTATTGTAAAGAAACATGTTAATTATATTGTTTGTGTATTGCATTAAGAATTAAAATTACAACCTCTGCTGATGTTATATAAATTGGAGGGTGTAATTGGAGCATGGGTGGGTAGCTAACCTACATATTTATAGGTTTTCCTTAAACTACAGAGAGTATGTTTACTTTTTTTTAAATCTTACATCAAAAGTTGTGTGTGTCAGCAAATAATTTTAGATTCCTAAGTGAATCTCGATTCCTTGTCTCCAACTGCTCTACGCTGATGAGATATAAAAAGATCAAAACCGGTCCGTGACTGTTGTTGACTGGGACAATATTTAATTTTAGATTTGACACTAAAAAAACAATAATTAAATAACCCTGTTCTATTCTTTCTTCAAACTTAATTTTTTAATTTTTTAACTATTAAAAGATACATTATGAAGGAAGTATAAAACAGTGTTATTTATATTGATTATACTCTGCACGAAACCAAAAAACAAACTCAAGTCTTAAATTGTAGAAATTGAGAGTTGCAATCTACGATTTAAAACATTGCAAAAACTTAATTTTCAGTAGAAGTATCGCAAATATCACAGTATTTATTAAAAATGATTCATATATTTACAATTTTGAAAAAAAAATCACTTCAATTTGAAGCATAAAATAAAATGGCTACGGTTAAATCCGGAACTGAAGAAATTGAAAATTTCAATTGAAGATTTAAATGTGTGTAAAAACCAAATTTCAACAGTAGAAATATAAAAGTTTCAAAATTTATAAAAACAGTTCATAATTTAATATTTCTAAAAAAAATAAATGGCAGTTTGTAACAGAAAACAAAACGGTGAAGCTCGAAACTTAAAAAAAAATTCAATTGGCGATTTGTAACATTCCTAAAGCCTAATTTATAGCAGAAGAAATATAGAAACTTGATATTTGATATTTCTATAATATTAAGATACAATTTGTAGCAAAATTGAAACTTGGACTGCAGAAATTGAAAATTCCAATTAAAAATTTAAAACGTCGTAGTAACTTTATTTTCAGCAGGAAGAGCTTATTTAAACATTTGCAAAGATTATTAACTATATTTCATATTTTGATATTCATTAAAAATAAAACTACAATTTATAACAGAAAACAAAATGGCGGCACTCAAAACCTAAACTTGAGAAATTATAAATTGCAATTGACACATTGAAACGGTTTAAAAGCCTAATTTTTAGGAGGAGAAACATAGGGACTTCAAAATTGATTATAAATAGCTCATATCTTGATAATCCTAAAATATAAAACAACAACTTGTAGCGGAAACAAAATGGCGGCACTCAAAACTTGAACTGTTATTGGCGGTTTAAAACATTCTGATTTTTAGCACAGGAAACATAGATAATTCTTAAAAATAATGTTATAAGTTAAAGCAAGAAACAATTTGGAAATGCCTAAATTGTCAACTGCAGAAATTAAAAGTTGCAATTGGAAACTTGCAATATTGTAAAAACGTTATTTTCAGCTAGAGGAACGTAAAGATTACAAAACTTATTTAAAATGATTTTATATACCCAAAAAATAAGCGATTAAATTTGCAGCAGTAAACAAAATGGCGACACTCAGAACTTCAGAAATTAAAAATTACAATTACAAACTAATTAATTTTTAGGAAAATAAACATAGAGGCTTCAAAATTAATTAAAAATTGCTCAAATTTTAATAACCCTAAAATATAACAACAACAAGTTCTAACAGAAAAAAAATGACGGCACTCAAAACTTGATAAAAATTGTGATTGGCAATTTGAAACGTTGTAAAAGCCTATTTTTTTAGCAGATGAAAATTAGGAGCTTCAAAATTTATTAAAAATAAGTTATATTTTAACAACATCTAAAAATAAAACTATGAAATAAAACAAGAAACAATTTGGCGATAACTGCAGAAATAAAAAACTTTCAATTAGAGCTTTGCAACGTTGTAAAATCTTAATTTTCAGCAGAAAGAACGAAAAAATTACAGCACATTTATTCTTTTTTAGTACTGAGGCACCACGTTTAATGTCTCTTACAGGTTTGAGCCTCTTCATCAGTCATGGTGAGGATGACTGTTGTGACAGCGTGGCGGTTTTTAGTTGGAGATGTCGGGAGAAATTGTAGTGAAGGTAGAATGTGAGTGGGGAATAACGGTTCTCTTCTTGCACGTGAGGAGAAGGGTCTGATAAAAATTTTATCAAAAACTTTTTAGCTTCTCATGTTAAGAGACATTTTTTTTTTTTTTTTGGAGATACAATTCCCACAAATAATCACATCAATAGATGATAAAATGATAACGATTTAGCTTTCGACATTGTTGATATAGATAAGGAATAAGATTAAAAGATATAATTGTTTAGGCTTTCACTTCGTGATACATTTTAAATTAAAGAAATAATACAACTAAAGAAACTTTTAAAATTATGATATAAAGTTAAAGGAGGATTACTTCTTAAGAGATCCCATATCGTAGCATTGAAGTTGATGAAGACCAAAAGGGAAGAAGACAAAGGATTTAGCATTATCATTGAACTGGAAAAGTCTTTAATGTAGATAAGAAAAATATATAGACAGTATAAAGTTTCGATTTGAAATATTTGATAAAACCCACCAGTTTAAGTCTATTATCTATTATTCATGTTTTTCCAATGCTGTTAATCTAAGGGGGCAACTGCTGATCCTTGGGGTACCACATTTTTAAGTTCAATTATTATTATTCTAACGTTGATATTATCATTACATTATAAGAGTCGCTATCGTATATGTTAATAAGGATCAATCATAATATTGATGTCCATTCTTCCAATAGTATACCAAATATTTGGGCTGGAGTAATTAAAACCCTCTTACCTGCTAAATAATTTATCGTAGAAATACATCTAAAATAAACACCTCGAATAGGACTTACACATGTTCCTCACCATCCAACCAGCACTTCGATGTTTCTCTTTCGGTTTGTGTGTGTGTGTTGATAATCTCGTGATAAACTCACATTATTTGCTCGAGCTCCTGCATAATTAGATAACAGTAACCTCGGATATACAGGTTACCATTTTTTTTTTGTGTGTGTCGGGACGAGATCGGCGCTCGACGGAACACGTTTTCCAGTGACATAAATTACGTCGATGATTTTTTTTCCTACGTCCGAAAATATGTAGATTAATGTGTTACAGTTGAGGACAATCCCGGCCCCAGATTCGGGTTACAACACGTACACCAAAGAGCGACCAAACACGGAACGGTGTTACTTAATTTAATGAGCACCGCCGCATGTCACTTTTACTTTTCAGAAGAACGCCTCAGTGTCGATAATGGGTTCGGTTTTTATTTACCACCAGTTCGGCGTGTATGTATGCACGGGCATTAGCTTAATTAGACGATAATGATGATGGCGATGATAATGAGAGTGATGTGTGGTTAGTGCATAGTTTGTAGAGGTTGTGAAATGCATCGTGACTACAATTGAACATGATGTGTTGCTTCAAATCATATCCAATAGAGAGAGGTTCATAAAGTCTTTTACCTAAATTTTAGAAATAGATATTTCTCAAACACTTCAAATTATATCCAAAATTGATTCATAAAGTCTTTTATTTAAATTATAGAAAATATTTTCAAACGCCAATTAAATACTGATTGTCCCTATTCATCAATTACAGCCTAAAACTCTTGCCACAAAATTCGATTTGAAAATATCTGGAGGAATGCTGTCATCTTTAGAATAGAGTTATTTAATTATCCATGAGAAATTAATTTTCTTATTAAATACTTTCCTAAAAAGTTTCTAAAATTTCTGTCTTCCTCCTCCACCTTAAGGATTCAAAAATTCACAATGCTTTTTTTAAATTGTTCCTTCTCATCATCAAAGATTCTAAATTTTTAGGGTTTAGAAAAACTCTCTCCGTTATCTCTTCTATATGAAATAACCTCATTTCTATCTTATTTATCTGTGTGAAAGTTCTTTGGATTAGTTTAATAATTAGGTGAAGTCGAATAATTATCAAAATGTTCTAGTTCACCAATTAGGTGAAATGTTTTCAATCAGTTGGATTTGTGTCGGTGTAAAATGCTTTCAATTTAAATGCAAATAACGGAATACAAATTTTACACTCCTGCAGAGGCCCATAAAATCGAATTCCAGTAGAGTAAATTAATCGCTCGCAGTGAAAATAGGAATCGAAGCCTTAATATATTACTGGTAGTAGTTGTAAAATTATACGATACCAATAAACTCGTACGAGTATTAAATAAATATGTATTCAATTATACGCTTTATGAAATTTATCATTAAATAAAATAAATATTGTTCCTTGACCTTTTTGGGCTCAGTATAAACCTTCAGCATCATGAAATAATTGGATAAAACTTTATTTAATTAGTTGTGAAACTTGAATTAAAGTGAAACAAAAAAATGCAATCTTTGATTTAAACATTCATAAAAAATCGACCAAGAGAGAAAATCACTTTAAAATTTTGAAATCGAATCTGTAATAACCATAAACAATTGACGTACTTTACCTAGAAACAAAATGGCAACGTATGAAACTTGAACTGAAGTAAAAGAAAAAAATGCAATTGCTGATTGAGACATTCATAAAAAATCCACCATAAGAGCAAATCACTTTAAAGGTTCAAAATATAATCTATAGTAACGTATGTTTAAAACTAACTATTAACAATTGACGTACTTTACTTAGAAACAAGATGGCAACGTATGAAATTTGAACTGAAGTAAAACAAAAAAATGTAATCGCTGATTTAAACATTCATAAAAATTCAACCACAGGAGCAAATAACATTAAAAGTTCCAAATATAATCTTTAATAATGTACCTTTAAAACTAACCATTAATAATTGACAGACTTTACCTAAACACAAAATGGCAACGTATGAAAATTGAACTGAAGTAAAACAAAAAAATGTAATCGCTGATTTAAACATTCATAAAAATTCTACCACAAAAGCAAATAACTTTAAAGTTTGAAAATATAATCTTTAGTAATGTACCTTTAAAAATAACCATAAACAATTGACAGACTTTACCTAAACACAAAATGGCAACGTATGAAAATTGAACTGAAGTAAAACAAAAAAATGTAATCGCTGATTTAAACATTCATAAAAATTCTACCACAAGAGCAAATAATTTTAAAGTTTAAAAATATAATCTGTAATAACGTACATTTAAAAATAACTATAAACATTTGGCGTGCTATACCTAGAAACAAAATGGCAACTTTTGAAACTAGACCGAAGGCAATATTTTTATGATCACTTCTTCAAATAATTTTTAAACACAATTAATCCATACTATTCCCCACTCAATTTTCCCAATCAACACGCCGTTATTGTCGATTTAAATAATCGAACACAATGCGCATTCGTAATTCCAACATCTCAGCGTCCGTCTTTGATGGACGCGAAGACATCGAATTACAAATGACTCTACACAAATCTTATCTAACATGATTGAGAATCACTCTTGGTTTCGAATACATTACCACGGGATGCGGACGGTAATTTTTCCACGGAGTTTGTTGCCCCGACCGGTAAAAATCGGCATTGCTCATGAGGCGTCGTGTTTCGTTGACAGATTTCGTTAACATCATCACGGTTATCTCGCCACGAACATCAGCAAATCACTGCGCCCTCTCGCGGACGAAAAAGCGCAATTATTGGAGGTGTATCAGTGCTTTGTTGCTGTTGGCATGGCAACAACTGCGGGTCTTGTAATCGTCAACGAGGATATCGACATCGGTGACCTGCTGAAAGGGATATTACTTAACTGTACACAGCGAGAAGTCGAGTAACCTATGTCTAAGACTCCTTTTATAACTGTGTTTTGTGTTATTTTTCGTAGCAGGATGTTGGCAAAAATTACGCTTCTGTTGTATAACCTTTTTAGTGCCGTGAAATTTGTTTAATTAATGCATTTCTCTGGTTGCACGCCAATATCCGACAGTTATTGTTTCGTCCACTCGTATATCTAGAACTGTATATTGCTTCTGATGTTAATTTATTACGTTGCCTACTATGCGATTACTGGAGTGAGTATTTCCCTATACGTTAACACTATTCCGTATTTAAGTGTTTCATTTATAATTTCTCCTTAACGGTGGATCGCTGTTTACAGTTGGGATCTTAAGATCAAAATACTAAACCAAATAGAAAATCAAAAAAATTAAGAGGTGTGGTTAAAGAATTGAGAGTGCATTTCATGGTTTTGAAAATTGTAAAAAATTAATTCGCCAAGGAATTTATGTAAAAATTTCAGAATCCATACAGAATGGTCCTATTAAAGAAATCACTGTAAAACAATTGAATTTATTTGGCTTATAACACAATGCAACTGTCGAGAGTTGAGCTGAAGGAATTCAAAATGCATTTCATGATTTGAAAAATTGTAAAAAATTAATTCGCCAAGGAATTTATGTAAAAATTTCAGAATCCATACAGAATGGTCCTATTAAAGAAATCACTGTAAAACAATTGAATTTATTTGGCTTATAACACAATGCAACTGTGGAGAGTTGAGCTGAAGGAATTAAAAATGCATTTCATGATTAGAAAATTTGTAAAAAATTAATTCGCCAAGGAATTTATGTAAAAATTTCAGAATCCATACAGAATGGTCCTATTAAAGAAATCACTGTAAAACAATTGTATTTATTTGGCTTATAACACAATGCAACTGTCGAGAGTTGAGCTGGAGAAATTAAAAATGCATTTCACGGTTTGAAAATTTGTAAAGAATTAATTCGCCAAGGAATTTATGTAAAAATTTCAGAATCCATACAGAATAGTCCTATTTAAGATATCATTGTAAAACAATTGAATTTCTTTGGCTTATAACAAAATGCGCTTGTCGAGAGTTGAATTGAGGGAATTAAAAGTGAATTTCACGGTTTGAAAAATTGTAAAAAATTAATTCGCCAAGGAATTTATGTAAAAATTTCAGAATCCATACATAATGGTCCTATTTAAGATATCACTATAAAACAATTTAATGTCTTTGGCTTATAACAAAATGCGCTTGTCGAGAGTTGAATTGGGGGAATTAAATGTGAAATTCACGGTTTGAAAAATTGTAAAAAATTAATTCGCCAAGGAATTTATGTAAATATTTCAGAATCCATACAGAATGGTCTTATTAAAGAAATAACTGTAAAACAAATGAATTTCTTTGGCTTATAACACAATGCAACTGTCGAGAGTTGAGCTGAAGGAATTAAAAATGCTTTTCATGATTTGAAAAATTGTAAAAAATTAATTCGCCAAGGAATTTATGTAAAATTTCAGAATCCATACAGAATGGTCCTATTAAAGAAATCACTGTAAAACAATTGAATTTATTTGGCTTATAACGCAATGCAACTGTCGAGAGTTAAGCTGAAGTAATTAAAAATGCATTTCATGGTTTTAAAAAATTATAAAAAATTAATTCGCCAAAGAATTTATGTAAAAATTTCAGAACCCATACAAAATGATCCTATTTAAGATATCACTACAAAACAATTGAATTTCTTTGTCTGGAAACAAAATGCGATTGTCGAGAGTTGAGCTGGAGGAATTAAATGTGTATTTCAAGGTTTGAAAAACTGTCAAAAAATTAATTCGTTAAGGAATTTATGTAAAAAACTTCAGAATACATCCAGAATGGTCATATTTAAGACAACACTATAAAACAATTGAATTTCTTTGGCTGAAAACAAATTACGATTGTCGAAAGTTGAGCTGCACACAACAAATAATTCATTAATTCTATTCTAAATCAATTTTATTTAGTTAATAAATATTTAATCAGTAAAATTGAAGCGATGTTTTACTGATAGTGGCCACCCACCCACCCTACACATACATTTTAACATAAATTAAAACAGTGGCGATGATTTCTCATAATTTTATCAATATTTTTAGATTGTGTTTTTTTGGAAGCTTAACGGCGATCAGTAAATGAAATAACCTGTACACAACAAGTCATTTATTGATTGAATTCTACATAAATTATATTCAGTTAATAAATATTAAATCAGTAAAATTGAGGCGATGTTTTACTGATTGGAGGGTAGGATAGCGGCCACCCACCCACCCTACATATATATTTTAACATAAATTAAAACAGTGGCTATGATTTCTTATAATTTCAACAACATTTTTAAATTTTGTTTTACTGGAAACTTAACGTCGATCAGTAACTGAAATTTCTAAGTATATGTAGGGTGGGTGGGTGGCCTCTATTCTACCTTTCAATTTTTAAAATATTCCAGAGGATTCCTTTAAAAAATCTTGTACACAACAAGTAATTTATTGATTAAATTTTGCATTGATTTTATTCAGTTACTAAATATTTAATCAGTAAAATTGAGGTGATTTTTTACTGATTGAAGTGTAGGATAGTGACCACCCACCCACCCTAAATATACATTTGAACATAATTCAAAACAGTGGCGATGATTTCTTATAATTTCATCAATAATTTTAGATTTTGTTTTATTGGAAACTTAACGGCGATCAGTGACTGAAATTACCAAGTATATGTAGGGTGGGTGGGTGGCCTCTATTCTACCTTTTAATTTTTTAAATATTCCCGAGGGTTCCTTCAAAAAATCTTGCACACAACAAGTAATTTATGAATTGAATTTTACATTGATTTTATTCAGTTGAAAAATATTTAATCCGTAAAATTGAAGGGATGTTTTACTGATTAGAGGGTAGGATAGTGGCCACCCACCCACCCTACATATACATTTTAACATAATTTAAAACAGTGGCGATGATTTCTTATAATTTCATCAATAATTTTAGATTTTGTTTTATTGGAAACTTAACAGCGATCAGTAACTGAAATTACCAAGTATATGTTGGGTGGGTGGGTGGCCTCTATTCCACCTTTTAAGTTTTTAAATATTCCGTAGGGTTCCTTCAAAAATTCTTGCACACAACAAGAAATTCATTAATTGAATTCTACATCAATTTTATCCACTTAATAAATATTTAATCAGTAAAATTGAAGCGATGTTTTACTGATTGGGATAGTAGTCACCCACCCACCCTACATACACATTTGAACATAATTCAAAACAGTGGCGATGATTTCTTATAATTTTATCAATATTTTTATATTTTGTTTTACTGGAAACTTAACGCCGATCAGTAACTGAAATTACCAAGAATATGTAGGGTGGGTGGGCGTCCTCTATTTTACCTTTTAATTTTTAAAATATTCCCAAGGATTCCTTGAGAAATTCTTGCATACAAGTAATTCATTAATTGAATTCTACATCAATTTTATTTAGTTAATAAATATTCAATCAGTAAAATTGAAGCGATGTTTTACTGATTGAAGCGTAGGATAGTGGCCACCCACCCACCCTTCATATACATTTTAAAATAATTTAAGACAGCGGCGATGATTTCTTATGATTTAATCAATATTTTTAGATTTTGTTTTATTGTAAAATTAACGGCGATCAGTAACAGAAATTAACAAGTCAATGTAGGGTGGGTGGGTGACCTCTATTCCATCTTTCAATTTTTTAAATATTCCTGAGGGTTCCTTCAAAAATTCTTGAACACAACAAGTAATTAATTAATTGAATTCTGAATCAAATTTATTCAGTTAATAAATATTTAATCAGTAAAATTGAAGCGATGTTTTACTGATTGGAGGGTAGGATAGTGGCCACCCACCCACCCTACATATACATTTTAACATAATTTAAAACATTGGTGATGATTTCTACAATTTCATCTATTTTTTTAGATTTTGATTTATTGGAAACTTAACGACGATCAGTAACTGAAATGACCAAGTATATGTAGGGTGGGTGGGTGGCCTCTATTTCACCTTTTAATTTTTAAAATATTCCCGAGGGTTTCTTTCAAAATTCTTGCATACAACAAGTAATTCATTAACTGAATTCTACATCAATTATTATTTAGTTAATAAATATTTAATCAGTAAAATTGAAGCGATGTTTTACTGATTGGAGGGTGGGATAGTGGCCACCCACCCACCCTTCATATACATTTTGACATAATTTAAAACAGTGGCGATGATTTCTTATAATTTCATCAATATTTTTTGATTTTGTTTTATTGGAAACTTAACGGCGATCAGTGACTGAAATTACCTAGTATATGTAGGGTGGGTGGGTGGCCTCTATTCCACCTTTTAATTTTTTAAATATTCCCGAGGGTTCCTTCAAAAATTTTTGCACACAACAAGTAATTTATTAATTGAATTATACATCAATTTTATTCACTATAATAATAAATATTTAATCAGTAATATTAAAGCGATGTTTTACTGATTGGAGGGTAGGATAGTGGCCACCCACCCACCCTACATATATATTTTAACATAATTGAAAACAGTAGCGATGATTTCTTATAATTTCATCAATATTTTTAGATTTTGTTTTATTGGAAACTTAACTGCGATCAGTGACTGAATTTACGTAGTATATGTAGGGTGGGTGGGTGGCCTCTATTCCACTTTTCAATTTTTAAAACATTCCCCAGAGTTTCTTCAAAAATTTTGTACACAAAAAGTAATTTATTGATTGAATTCTATATCAATTTTATTCAGTTAATAATTATTTAATCAGTAAAATTGAAGCGATGTTTTACTGATTGGAGGGTAGGATAGAGACCAGCCACCCACCCTACATATACATTTTAACATAATTCAAAACAGTGGCGATGATTTCTTACAATTTCATCAATATTTTTAGATTTTGTTTTATTGGAAACTTAACGCCGATTAGTAACTGAAATTTTTAAGTATATGTAGGGTGGGTGGGTGGCCTCTATTCCACCTTTCAATTTTTTAAATATTCCCGAGGGTTCCTTTATAAATTCTTGTACAGAACAAATAATTAATTGATTGAATTTTACAATGATTTTATTCAGTTAATAAATATTTAATCAGTAAAATTAAAGCGATGTTTTACTGATTGGAGGGTGGGATAATGGCCACCCACCCACCCTACATATACTTTTTAACATAATTTAAAACAATGGCGATGATTTTTTATAATTTCATTGATATTTTTAGATTTTGTTTTACTGGAAACTTAACGCCGATCAGTAACTGACATTTCTAAGTATATGTAGGGTGGGTGGGTGGTCTCTATTCCACTTTTTAATTTTTTAAATGTTCCTGAGGGTTCCTTCAAAAATTCTTGTACACAAAAAGTGATTAATTGTTTGAATTTTACAATCATTTTATGCAGTTAATAAACATTTTGTAAATTAAATTGAAGCGTTTGTTTTATTGATTGGAAAGTAGGATAGTAGCCACCCACCCACCCTACATATGTTTGTGTATTCAAACCAAAATTGTATTTGTAATTTTAGTAACATCAGCACTATTTTGTTCTTAGTTTTGGAAAATCAACTCCCTATTTGTAGTTTAAGTTTTTATGTATATGTAGGGTGGGTGGGTGGCCTCTATCCTACCCTACAATCAATAAAACATTCTCAAAGGTTTTAGTAAATTGATTATTTATTTATTTATAACGCCAGTTCATATTTTTTACTGTACAAAATAAAGTGTTGAACGGTTTTATTAATTGTAAAAATTTCACATCTTATATTATTGGGAAAGGTCTGTATAGAAATGATTTATTGAATATTTTATTGAATTGCAATATGCGAATTTAATATATTATTTATTGAGATAGGCCACCCTTTCACTATACATAAATTTATATACTTAAACCAAAATTGTGTTTATGATTTTCTTAAAAATTCAACACTATTTTGTTTTTGGTCTTTGAAAACGAGTCTCTATTTGTAGTTTAAGTTTTATTGCATATGTAGGGTGGGTGGGTGGCCACTATCCCACAATTAAATCAGTAAAACATACCCGAGGGTTTATATTATTTAATAATTTATTTATATCAGTAGTGCTGGTGTATATATTTGCAAACGATACGCTAATAAAAAAAATTATTGAGATAAGTCAGTAATGCGCTGCATTAAATAATTGCTTAAGCATCAGATTAATACTTATGTAATAAGATGAGTCCCCTATTTGTAGCTTAAGTTTTTACGTATATGTAGGGTGGGTGGGTGACCTCTAACCCACCCTCCAATCAGTAAATCACGCACGTGGGTTTAACTAAAATAATAATGATAATATTTAATTAGCTAACTGATGAAAATACTTTTTGTATTAATGATTTTTTTAAATTTTGCATATACAAAGCTGTAACAAGTATAATCATCACTCGCTCGCGTTTATAAAAATTGCCTACATTGTATAAGTAACCGTCTTGTTGGGTGAAGATTTTCAAGCCTATATTAGTGAGGAATGCATTCTCGTATTTCGAAGGTCGACGGCTACCCAATTCACCAATTCACCATTCAGAAAATTGCACGTAATGCCGGCGTTTAAATACATAACGACCACAAATTGAATGTATTTGCGTTATTTACGTAAGGGTAATTGCAATACTCGCAGCAGTATTAGGGCGGTATAATAGAAAATACACGAGAGCAAGGAAAATTGCATGCACCGCAATCGAGGGATACACGTGAGATGCGGCACGGAGGCGTGCGATACCATCTCAGCGATTACTTATTTGTTTGTTTATAAAATTGTACGTTTTTCGATAAGAAAATAACGTTATAATTATGATATAGATGACTTTCGTAAACGTTGCAAAACCAACAATTACCAAGATCATATCAATACACGGCGCAACACAGAAGTCTTGAAATCCAATAATTACAGTCAGCGTGGAACATGGGAAAGCGATGGCTTCTTGCTCCCATCTAACCGACAATTATCATTAGCATATGTCCTTTAACACCAAAAGTATGAGGCTAAGAACTAATTCAGGTGGAGGATAAAAGACTATTTTGGACCGGGAGCATTTTTAGGCGTGTAATTTCTCAATATGCAAATCCGGGACGCATTTCTCGTAATTCGTGTCCGATAGTGGTGCTCCGGGGGTTTATAAAATACTTTCGATCGTGCAATTGCCTTTTCAGCACATCATAAATCATGTATTTGAATACGAAATTATAGTTTGGTCAATTTCCACGGCTCATCATGTTTAATCACATGTAATTTCATACGGAATATATAATAATGATAAATATGTGCGGCGCGGTGATTTTTCTTCGCCGGGCAACCGGTCGTATGGTAATGCTTAAATGATATTTAGGGCGTGGAGCCAGGAGAGCTTATTGATTATTAATGCCTCTCCTGGAAGTCGGACACAATGGGTACCGTTAAAGATACGATTTAGAATTAGTGCGCCAGCACGCCTAGGTAATGTTTCTTCCTGGAATTAATTGTAAATAAATTGGTTTCAAAAGTTAGTACCTATAAATTATGCAATACACATGATTTGATTTTGAAATAAGTACTTCAAAGATTTAGGTGGAATTTGCCTTTAATCATTTAGTTTAAATTACTTGAAAGCCAAAAACTTTAGCTTCAAGGATTGTTAGGATTTTACTTTAAAAATGCACCTCGTATTTTAGATTTGTACAAATAATAGTGATGGTTGATAGTTGTTTAGGGAATCCGATGTGGTTGAGGTAAAAACCTCTTCAACGAGTTGATAGTTGTTTATTGGGGTTTATACATTAGTTTACAGAAGTCATTGTTAGAATATTTCTTGAATGATTTTTTCATTTGCCTCTTGGTAAATAGGTAAAATTAAATTGTGATTGGGACTTCCCCTAATTATTAACATATACTTCCTTGTATGATCATAGACGTACGTTTCTGATGTTTTTTTTCTTCCCATTATGAAATCTATCCGTGCATTATTTATTAATATCAAAGTGGAAAATGTACCGTAACAAAATGCATACGCGAGATGGGCACAGCGAGGTGTGCGTCTAATGGAAACGTTCACATAAATTATGTACACTCGCACGCTATGTTAATAATATCTTAATATAATTCAATATAGCAGATAGGCTCATCCGAAACCCCGGAGAAAAATTGGATGGCGCAACGCGGAACACTCGCGCTCACCTTGTGAAATCTTGTAGATGCCACCACACACACGTGAAGATTTACACGCACACATACATACGTATATACTTAGGTGTATCTAGATGCGGACAAGTTCTCGGTGCCAGTTTCTGGACGTAGGCATCGAAGCTGTCACCAAGGCGGCGTGATAAAACATGTTCACGATTCGACGAGGTCTTTAATTAAAAAATTACCATCCTCTAAATTACTGTATTGGTTATGTTGAAGATAACTATTAATGTTAATTTACAATAAACACTAATGTATCCATAAAATGTTGGTGAAGTTACAAAAAGTATTACCTTTAATCATATTTGGGTCACGTTTTGATTTTAATTGAAATTAATCATAATCACGAAGAAATTACAAAAAGATTTTACCAATACTTCAATTCAATCATGTTTAATATTGTATGTTCGAAAGAAGTAGTAATCTTCGGTCCTTCTATGCAGAATCCTACTAGGATTATTTCTGCCTGATTGAACCTTTATGTTTGTTTATATTGATGAAAATGAGTTTCAACATGATTCTAATTATTTTCCTGTACAGTTAATCAAATCTGTAGAGTACAACTTCTTAAACCATCTCGTAGAAATCATTTCAAATCTTCTGTTACACATCCTATCAGACAATAATTCTTAGGGATTATTATAGAATCCTACCACCCTAATGAATTTCCATAGCGTAACTTATCAAATTATGATTTTTTTAGCGTACTTTTGACCTACCCTAAAAATTTATTCATTAACGTAGCGTACTCTTGACCTATCTCAATAAATCATTCACTATCATACACTTATAAATCCCTTTGTAACGATTTCAACCATTTTAAGTAGTAGTAGTACCAATTGAAAATTAGCTGATGTTAAATTCTTTATTTCCATCTTCAATTTGAATATTGTCTTACACTTGCCATAACATCGAGCAGCGGTAATAAATATCTTACCATTTCGTCGTCGTTTTTTTTTTTGCTGACCGGCGGCCGTTAAACGCGACGCGAAAAATTATTATTTTATTATAGTAATATAATATTTTATTGCGGCCAATAAACACCGATTATTTGACGAAGGCTCTTGATTATCGCGGCCATGCTGCTGCACTCCCGGGGAAAGGTCAGCAATTGTCTCGTTTTCACAGCTCAACCCATTGTAATTGATACCTTTGACATTCTCTAGATGATTAGAATATCAACGCAATTTATACCACAAATCTATTAAAAATTAAACAATTCCTGATTTTTGTTTTTAACATAATCGTGCTATTAAAAATTATACAATTCTTGACGTTTTTTTTTTTACACTGAAGCTGTTATAATATGAACGGTTCTCATTAAAAACTGTAACTGTATTTTGAGTAGACACGAGCGAAATAGTATTTAAAAAATTCGAGACCTGGAGCGATTCGGTTTCGGGATTTCATTAATTCATAAAACGAGATCAGATTTCCCACAAGGTACGAGAACGTTGCCCTCCTCGGTGGATTGGTTAATTAACGGGGAAGCGTTTTTTAATGTTTTGATTCGTCCATTTTTCCAATTTGTACAGTCATCGCAGAATAATCTAGGCGGCGTGTAAATTTATAATCAACATAATTATTATGATTAGTATTTTTTTTTTAGTGTTGTTTTATGGGTGTAGTTTAATTTAAATTGGGCAGTTCGTTATAATTATTTTTACTGATTTAAAACGGTTTAAAACAATTTGCAGTACCTCTTCAACGGTTGTTAGTTCATTTAATTAGCATAAAAATCCCAGCGGAGAATTACTACTCTCTTTTCTGTAGTTTACACAGTTATTAACCTCTGTGGTTCAATTAATGTTATAAGTGGGTTTTAACATGTGTAAAGATTATTAGATTAGATGTGTGATTATGGATGTGCAGTGTGTACAATTCAAAAGTGCTGCGTGGCGTGGATAAACCAAGAAAAATTTTCCCTATTGATTTACACCATGAAAATTAGCAGATCCCACTTACTTACCAACATCACTTCTCAATTCAAAACAATCGTTATGTATATATTATATAAATTTTAGCAATTCATAAATAACTTCTGATGAAAGTATCCTGAAATCTGCATCTTCATTTACTTGGATGATTTGAATATCAAATTCTATCAACCAATAATGAATAATAATGCTGCCTTCATATTGTTTTTTTTTTTTTTTGAGTTCATATTATTAGAGAGAAGAGGATATTTTTCCATTTGCTAAAGTATCTCTGATTTTTTTCTTCTCTTCCGTCTAAATGTAAATTTGTTGTCAATGGTTTATATCAGATTAAGGAGACAATTACTTATTGAAATTTTATTATCTGGTTGAAAATTTTTACAGTTGTCAACATTAGAACATCAGTTATGTGTCACAAGCAACTGCATCATGTAAGTCGTTTATATAATTTTTTTTTAAAGAAGTCCGAGAATGGAGCCCTGCGGCACACCCTGAATTACTGGCATTAAGTGTCAATATATTTATCGTATGTATAAGTCATTGATATTCTTTTGATCGTCATTTCTGTCCTTGATTTGTAAATCTATTCGTTAGTCAATCATCACATGTTATAGTCGATTGTTATTTGTCAACTTGCATATGTTATTTGTCTTTTGTTTTCTGTCAGTTGTTATATATTTATGATTTGTATATTATAGTTTAACAACTTTTATTTATTATTTATCATCATTATCAGTTATTTTTCACCTGCTATTGTTATCTACAGCCAAACAAGATCCAATTGACACAAGAGCTCAAAAGTGATTGATCAATGTTTTATTGATTGGTCTTCAAAGGACTTAGAAGAGACCATCTTCCATAGTCATATGTCAACTTTTATTTCATTTGTTATTCTATTGTAATCTATCATTAATCAACTGTCATCTCATATATGTCATCTGTTTGTCAACTGTCATCTGTCATGTTGTTTGTCAGCTGTTATCTATCATCACTGTTATTTGTCTGTCGTCTATCAACTGTAATCTATCTTCTTATAACGTATGACGAGAACATTTAACAAATGGCATAAGATGAATAATAACAATTGACACACAACACATGACAGATGATAAAAGTAAGGTGACAGATGACAGATAATAATTAATGGTTATTTGCCATATCGTTAACATTATCTGTTATTTAATTCTACTGTAATCTATAATTTTTTGTCTGTCGATTATCTTTTGATAACTGCCTACCAAATACTTTCTGTCATCAATTACTTAACATTTGCCATCTTTCATTTGTTGACTTTCAACTGTCATCTCCTATAGGTTATTGATTATCTATCGGAAATTCTCTGTCAACTGTAATCTTTAATCCTATGTCAACTGTCATGGGTCATTTGTCGTCTGTTATTTATTAATTGACGTCTGCCTTAACATATATCAACTGTCATGGGCCATTTGTCATCTGTTATTTGTCATCATGTCAATTGTCGTCTGATATTTTTTTTACCTGTCTGTTATAGAACATT
This sequence comes from Ontholestes murinus, assembly GCA_963969525.1. Taxonomy (NCBI): domain Eukaryota; kingdom Metazoa; phylum Arthropoda; class Insecta; order Coleoptera; family Staphylinidae; genus Ontholestes; species Ontholestes murinus. The sequence continues at coordinate 4,657,005 of OZ018387.1, forward strand.
TGTTAACTGTCATATGTCATAGGTCATTTGTTATCTATCACTGTCATCTCTTGAGCCAACAGTCGTTTGTTGTCTGTCATTTGATATCTTTCATTTGTTAGATCTGTTATTTAATTCTACTATAATCGCGTCATTTGACATCTGTCCATTTTGTCTGTCGATTATTATTTGCTTTTGATCATTCGTTTATATGTCAATTGTCTTTTGATAACTGCAGCCTGTCATTTATTATATGTAATCTATCACCTGACAATTGCTATCTTTCTTTATCAACTGTCATCTGTTATAGGTTAATAATTTTTATCTATTGTTTATTGTCAATAAAATTGTAATTTGTAAACTGTCGTCGTCTATAGGTAATTTTTCATATGCAAACCGTCAAGTGCCATAGGTCATTTGTTTTCTGTCAACTGTCATTTGTGTTTTATCATCGGTCATCTGACAAGGGTCATTTGTTAGCTGTCAATTATAGGTAATTCGTAAATTTGCGAACTGTAATCTTTAATAGGCCATTTGTTATCTGTAAGCGGTATGGGTTATTTGGCAGCTGTCATTTTTTGTTTGCCGATTATTAACTGCTATTGATTATTTGTTTTTTGTCGGTTATCTTTTAACAATTGCCTATCATGACAATATCCCGTCATTTTTTATCTCTAATTGCCATCTCTCAATTGTTTTCTGACAACTGTCGTCTGCTATAGGTTATTTATCTAAATTTTTCATCAGTAATTTGTAACCTATCAACTGTCATAAGTCGTTTATTATCTATCAATTGTCGTCCCACATGGGTAATTTGTTATCTACTAATTTTCATCTTTCATAGGTCATTTGTCACCTGTCTACTGTCATAAGTCATTGGTTATGTCAATTGTCGTTTTGTCTTGTTTGACTGTCATCTACCATAGCTCATTTGTTATTTGCCGACTGTCATCTGTCATAGGTCATTTCTTACCTAACATCTGTTATTTGTTAGCTCTCAACTGGCATAGGTCATTTGTTACATGTCTACTGTCATAAGTCATTTATCATTTGTTATCCCATTTTTTTGTGATATTTTGTTTGTTAGAAAGGGGTGCAAAGATTTAATAAATAAATAAATAAATAAACTGTCGTTTTGTTGTAGGTCATTTGTTATTTACTTACTTTCGTCTGTCACAGTTTATTTGTTATTTGTCAACTGTCATCTGCCATAGGTCATTTCTTAACTGACATCTGTCATTTAGTAGCTATCGACTGTCATAGGTCATTTGTTACTTGTTTACTGCCATGAGTCATTTGCCATCTGTTATTTATATATCAATTGTTGTTTTGTTGTAAGTCGTTTGTTATTTGCAAACTATTGTCTGCCATAGTTTATTTGTTATTTTCCAACTGTCATCTGTTATAGGTCATTTTTACCTGTCATCTGTCATTTGTTAGCTCTCAATTGTCAAAGGTCATTTGTTACCTGTCAACTGTCACGAGTCATTTTTTATGTCAATTGTCGTTTTGTTGTAAGTCATTTGTTATTTGCTAACTGTTATCTGTCATGGATCATTTCTTACCTGGCATCTGTTCATTTGTTAGCTGTCAATTGTCATAGGTCATTTGATACATGTAAACTGTTATAAGTCAATTGTCATCTATCATCTGTAATCTGTCAAGTATCGTCTGTCGTAGGTAATTTGTTATGTCAACCGTCGTATGTTTAATTAATAATATACAAACTGTCATCTATGATAGGTCATTTGTTTTTTTTTTGATAACTGTAATTTGTTATCTGTAATCTATCACCTGACAATTGCTATCTTTCATTTATTGTTTGTCAACTGTCAACGCTATGTTATTTATTATTCATCGGTTATTGTCTATCATCTTCATTAGTGATTTGTTATCTGTCAACTGGCGTCTGTCATAGGTCATTAGTTTTTTGTCAACTGTCATTTGTCATAGATCATTTATTTTTTATCAACCTTCATCTGCCATAGGTCATTTGTTACCTGTCAACTGTTATCTGTCATTTTTCTTCTATCATAGGTAATTTGTTACCTGTCAACAGTCAGAGATCGTGCAGTAATTTCTTGTCTGTCATATGTCATCTATCATTTTTCGTATGTCAGTTTTTGTCTGTCAATTATTATCTGTTATTGACTATTTCTAATTTTTCAGTTATTTAACAATTTAAGCCTGTCATTTGTTCCTCTATTCTGTCATATCATCTCCTATTTTTTTTTCTGTCAACTGTCATCTTCTATAGGTTATTTATTATCTATCGGCTTACGTATATCGACTATAATTTATTATCTGTCATCAGTCATTCATAACCTGTCAACTGTCATTAGTCATTTCTCATCTATTATTTATTATCTATCAATTGTCGTATGACATAGGTAATTTGTCATTTGTCATAGACCATTTGTTTCTTGTCTACTGTTATGTGTTATTGGTTATCTGTCATTTGTTATGTCAATTGTCGTTTTGTCATTTGTCATGTGTCATTTATTATGTCGATTGCCATTTTGTGGTAAGTCATTTGTTATTTGCAAACTGTCGTCTGCCATGGTTTATTTGTTATTTGCCAACTGCCATCTGTCATATCTTACCTTACATATGTCATTTTTTAACTGTCTTTCATTTATTGTTGGTCAACTATCATCTGCTATAGGTTATTTATTATCCATCGGTAATTGTCTATCATCTGTCATTAGTCAGTTGTTATCTGTCCACTGTCGTCTGACATAGCTAATTTGTTATATGCAAACTGTTATCAATCATAGGTCATATGTTTTTTGTCAACTGTCAATTGTCATGGATCATTTGTAACCTGTCATTTACTTTTTATAAACGGTCATCTGCTATAGGTCATTTATTACCTGTCAACTCTCATAGGTCATTTCTTACCTGACATCTGTCATTTGTAACTTTTAATTGTCGTTTTGTTGTAGGTCATTTATTTTATTTGCAAACTGTTGTCTGCAATAGTTTATTTGTTATTTGCCAACTGCCATCTGCCAAAGGTCATTTCTTACCTGACATCATTTGTTATTTGTCAACTGTTATAAGTCAATTGTCATTTATCATTTCTAATCTATCAATTATCATCTGTCATAGGTAATTTGTTATCTGTCAACGGTCACATGTTATTAATAATTTACAAACTGTCATTTGTTTTTTGATAACTATGGTCTATTATTTATTATCTGTAATCTGTTAGCTGAAAATTGCCATCTATCATTTATTGTTGGTCAACTGTCATCTGCTAGAGGTTATTTATTATCTATCGGTAATTGTCTATCATCTATCATTAGTCATTTGTTATCTGTCAACTGTCGTCTGTCATAGGTAATTTGTTATATGCAAACTGCCATCTGTCACAGGTCTATTGTTTTTTGTCATCTGACATTTGTCATAGATCATTTGTAACATGTCATTTATTTTTTATCAACTATCATCTGCCATAGGTGATTTATTACCTGTCAGTCGTCAAAAGTCATTTCTTACCTGACATCTGTCATTTGTAATGTCAATTGTCGTTTTGTTTTAGGTCATTTTTTATTTGTAAACTGTTTTCTGCAATAGTTCATTTGGTTTTTGCCAACTGCCATCTGTCGAAAGTCATTTCTATTATTATTACATGTCAACTGACCTATGACAGTTGACATTTATCATTTATAATCTGTCAATTATCGTTTGTCCTGTGTAATCTGTTTTCTGTCAACCGTCGTATGTTATTAATAATTTACAAACTGTCATCTACGATAGATCATTTGTTTTTTGATAATTGTGGTCTGTCACTTGTTATCTGTAATCTATTAACTGAAAATTGCTATCTTTCATTTATTGTTGGTCAACTGTTATCTGCTATAAGTTATTTATTATCTACCGGTTAACATATGTCGAGTATAAATTTTTATCTGTCATCAGTTATTTATAACCTGTTAACTGTCATCTATTATTTATTATCTATCAATCGTCGTGTGACAAGGTTATTTTCTTATCTTCTGATTGTCATCTGTCATAGGTCATTTGTTACCTGTCTACTGTCATATAAATCATTTGTCATCTGTAATTTGTTGTCAATTGGTCATTTGTTATCTATCATAGGTCACTTATTATTTGCCAATTGCCATCTATCATATGGTAATCTCTTATCTGTCAACTGTCACAAGTGCTTTGATATATGTCATTTGGTAGCTATCAACTGTGATAAGTTATTTGGTATCTGTCAACTGTCATAGGACATTAGTCACCTGTCTATTGTAATAAATCATTTGTCATCTATCATTTGTTGTATCAATTGTCGTTTTGTCGTCTGCTATACTTCATTTGTTATTTGTCAACTTCTATCTGTCATAGATTATTTCTTACCTAACATCTCTCATTTGTTACCAGTCAACTGTCATAAGTCAATTGCCATCTCTTATCCTTAATCTGTCAACTATGATAAGTCATTTATTTTTTGATAACTTTAGCCTGTCATTTGTTACCGGTAATCTATCACCTGACAATAGCTAACTTTCATTTATTGTGTGTCAACTTTCATCTCTATAGGTTATTTATTATCCATCGGTTATCATCTGTCATTCATTCATTTGTTATCTGTCAACTGTCGACTGTCATAGATGATTTGCTATATGCAAATTGCCATCTATTATAGGTCATTTGTTTTGTGTCAACTGTCATTTGTAATAGATCATTTGTAACTTGTCATTTGTTACCTGTTATCTGTCAATTGCCTCCTATCATAGGTAATTTGTTATCTGGTAACTGTCATCTGTCAGAGGCCATGTATTATTCGGCAGAGTCATTTGTTGTCTGTAATATGTCATCTATCATTTTTGGTAATTATAGCCTGTCATTTGTTATCTCTCATTTGTGACATTCCAATTGCCATATCTCATTTGTTCATATGCTATAGGTTAGTTATTTATTATCTATCGGCTAACGTATATCGACTATAATTTGTTATCTGTCATCAGTCATTTATAACCTGTCAACTGTCATTTAACATGACATGGGTAATTTGTTATCTGCTAATTGCCATCTGTCAGAGGTCATTTGTTACCTGTCTACAGTCATAAGTTATTTATCATCTGTTATTTATTATGTCAATTCACATTTTGTTATTGGCCATTTGTTACCTGCAAACTGTCATCTGTCATAGGTTATTTCTTATGTGGCAATTGTCATAGGTCATTTCTTATTTGTTAATTGTCGTAAGTTCTTTGACATCTGTGATTTGTTAGCTGTCAACTGGCTTAGGTTCTTGGTATCTCTCAATTGTCATAGGTCATTTGTTACCTGCCAACTGTCATAAGTCAATTGTAATCTATCATTTATTATTTGTCAATTGTCGTCTGTCGTAGGTAATTATTAATCTGTATGTCTCATCTGGAACTGTCATAGGTTAATTGTCGTCTGCCACAGGTAATTTGTTATCTGTGAACCTTCGAATATTATTAATAATTTACAAACTGTCATCTATGATAGGTCATTTGTTATCTGCAAACCTTCATCATTTGTTATTTATTAATGTTCATCTGTCACAGGTCATTTATTATCTGTCAACTTTTATATGACATGTCTTACCTGTTTGTCATTTGTCGTCTGTCATGGGCTATTTATTATGTGCAAACTATCATCTGTCATTTGTTTTCTCTTAATTGTCGTCTTGTTAAAGATCATATTTTTAGGTGCAAATTGTAATCGTACCTTTTAACTGTCGTAAGTCTTTTGACATCTGTCAATTGTCGTCTGTAATAGATAAATGGTAATTTGCAAGCTGTAAATTGTCATAAGTCATTTTTATCTGGCGGTTGTCTAAACTTTGTGTTTGAGAATTTCTTTGAAGACTTTAAGGTTGTATTTAATTTTTTTATGTCATCAAGTCGTATAATCGATATTTTTTATTAAAATTCATATAATGTATAAAATTAATATAAAATTCGCGGTTAGCATTTCTTTTTCTGTAAATTTTGTTTTCTTAAAGTTTTGTTGAGTAATTTAGTTAAGTCAGTAAAATGATAAGATCAATAAAACTTAAAAAATTTATGTTAATTTAAGAAGTGAAACAAGTTTGACATATGTCAGTTGTGTTTTGTTAAATTACAAAAAAGTGACTGTCGTTTATTCATCTATTAATTGTCATTAGTTGCCTGACATTTATTATCAGTTGGCTGTTGTCTGTCATACTTCATCTGTCAAATTAGTAAATTAATTTTTAAAATTCAAAATTCAAAATCCCATTTTTGAGGAAGTCAACTGATTAGGTCTTTTTATTATTATGTTTAAAATTTAAAAAGGGTTCATATACTTGTTTCTCATTAATCACTTGGTGAAACATTATGTTAATATATAGGTTTTATATATATTTTTAATTTTTTTAAGGAATATAAATAGAAACACTTTTGTTTCTGGATTTTAAGTTTGAGGATAATCTGTGAATTGTCAAACGAACTGTAGTCTCCAAAAAGATAATAAATACCACACATTAACATTTATTTCTTTAAACAAGAAAGAAACAATTACTGAAAAAGTCAAACTAAAAATCTCTCGTCAGTATATTATCTGCCATCTGTTATTGGACATCTAACAATCGTTATCTGTCATTTCTTGTCTGTATCTATTATCAAGTGTCATTTGTTATTGTCATTCGAGTATTATTTTTTACATTGCCTACTTTTTATATGTTGTTGTGATACGGCATTAATAATCTACAGCTATCAGGATACACCTTGTAGAAATAGAGCCCAGCTGGAATCATATGAATTTTGCAAAAATTTTAAAAAAGACTTCATCCTTGTTTAGTAAGTATTTTAAATCGTACGTGATAAATGGCACATCTGATGTACCACAGGGTTCACATATTGTTCACATTATTTATTAAATGCTTGGCAAGATATAATCGTTAATTAAAATTATTTAGTCATGATTTTAATGCTTAGTAATATACATACAGTAAATAAAGTATTACGGAATGGAATTATTGAATATGCATTTCTTACGCCTACGAATCCCAATTTCCACAATTGTGTGAATTGTACGACTGTGAGAATCGCATTCGAAATCCTGCTCCAGTTGTTAATTCCTCCATTTCTTTGCTTACTTTTCACAACACGACTAATTGAATTAAATAATACGTTAGGTTAATGGTCCATACGAACGATTGTAATGGTTTTCAATGGGATGAGATTGTTCCGTAAACACCACTTGTTTCAATAGGTTGGATCGTTGGCACTAATTAAAATGCTAATAACAGAGACACTTATTCTACACAAATGTATTAAATGGATAAAATAAATATGAAAACATTGTGTTTCAAGATATTATTGGTAAACCTAGGATATTAAGAAGGTCGATTATACAAGCAGATAACATGATAAAACTCAAAAAGGCGCAATTATTCCATTTTCAGTTTTATTATCATGTCAATGGAATAAGAATATATATATTTAAACATACCATTAAATGCATCCATATTGTTTACAGGCGTAAAAAAAGGAAAACAAAAAAAAACACTGGTGATGATCTCATCGTCCATCGAAAGAGAAATTTGGCCATTGATTTAAGGAGCCAATTTACCAACCTACATTAAAATTAACTGACTTTTATGTTCTCTAATTGCCGGTAACGAAGGCCACTCTCGCAAATGAGCATTGTCAAAATAGGATTGAGTAGTTTATTGTGTAACGACTGCTCTGTTAAATATCAGAGCGTTAGTATTAATTGCCATTATGGTCTCATATTTTTTATTTTGAACGATATAACAATAACGCTTTCATAATTATGAAGTTATTAAGAATAGATTAACTTGTATAGCCTAAGACTTCATTATGTAAGTTTAAGGTTATATTGTTTTTATCCTAAACTCATATAATGAAGAAAAATTGGTGAAACATTATTTGAAAAAACATACGGTTTACATAGTTTATCAATTTTTGAGTTATATGAAGATGAACTGACTATTAAATGAAATACGAAATGATACTCGTATTTAGGGTTTTGTAGGACGCTTCGACAGCTTTAATTTGCGATTTATCTAGCAATATATAAAACATATTCGTATATAATGTATTATATATTAAACAAAACATTTTGATTTAAATATGCGATTATTGCATTTGATACAACTGTAATATTATTTGTAGCTTAATTTTGAACCTTGTGGGATACCTTATATATAAAATTTAAAAATAACTTTAAATTATTTACTTGAATGAGAAATCATCAGCATATGGTGCCGAATTTTTCGAAAAACAAACCGCACGTAAATTTAATACGCATACCCACACAATTGTCCCTATATGGTGACGAGGTGTATAATTTCCGAACAACAAATTTATTACATAACGGACAACGGACGCATCACGAGTAAAGAGGTTTTTTTTAACTCATTCCGTAGTGAAACTGATGCGTGAATATCGGCAATTTCGGAACACCTACAGAAAGGTCATTCACGACCTTATGCACGTACCTACGTTTCCTGCATACACCATACATTATTGATACTTATCTCCATTTATCAAACTTTATATACATAAAATATTAACTATGCACAGGCCCGGTATAAATAATGCCCGTGTAATTTTTCTTCTGCGACAGAACGCACACACATACACACACACACACAAATACATCACATAGGTCGAGCACATACCTACGTAATTTGACCCTAACCGTGGGCTCTTGATCCTTTTGATCTTTTAGTGGTTATAAAACGCAGCGAACTGTACTTATAAGTAATAATTACATGCATAAACATAATACTTATATGGGATCTAACATTATAATTGAACCTGAAGATGAAAATGCTCGTGCATGCATTGTTTTGCATAATTGGCAATGCGTTATTTTATATGCAAAATCATTTGAAATTATTGTCTCTGATTTGCATATTGTGGTACATTAATTTAGTTTCTTGTTGCTTCATTCATGAGTTATTGTGGGACGGGGGAAAAATTACTTAATTACATACCCCGACGACGAAATCCTCACCTCTCGTTTGCATATTTATTGTTAATAGCAATTAAAATCGTTATTATTTTCATCGCCGGTGACAAACGATGTTGTTTCTGTGTTTGTGCGCGAAATTAATCAATCAACGAAAGAAACGCGCGCTCCGTTTCCTAATTTATCGCCGCCTAGAGTGTAATATCCCACGTAAACAGTGGTTTGATTTTATCCAAGAATGTTGTTTCCAATATTTTACATGTATATCGATAAATGTGGTATTTCCAACCATTTCAAATGGATACACGTAATACGAATTCCTTTTCACCATTCAATCAATTACCAACGATACATTTATCACAAGGTGAAATTTGCCAAATTTGAATGTTGAAAGTAACAAACAAAAAAAAACATTAAATTTGTAAATAGGTTATAAATCGTAGGCCTTAAAAATGATTATTAGTTATTTTGTTCATCGAAACGATTCTATACTCGGCTAATTCTGTTTTCTTCGTCCCTTCTTCTTAATAAGTTGTATGTTTGTAAATCAATTTACATTTTCCTGTGTCAAATGTATAATACAACAATAAAATGTTTACTACTACTACTAAACATAATAATAAGGAGATAATATTATCTATTGAAGAAGAATTTCTAAAACAAAAGGTATGACGCAGAGTTTTTAAAAACTGTTAGAAACTCATTTTGTTAATTCTACTAATCTACTATTTTATAATTTTTCTCCAGCGCTTTTTTTATGCTTCTGAAATATTTTTACAATTTAAATTTTTCAGCATAATGATCGGTTTTTATTTAATTTGCTACGAAGTTATCAGAATTATTTTAAATTTGTATTTTGTGCTTTTTGAAATTCTCGTGGAATTTTTAGGAAATTCTATTTATTAATAATAAAATTATTGTATTAATAACAAATACGAAAATTTCTGCAGTTTCTTCTCAAGATTTTAGAATAAATTCAACAATTTTGCGTAGGAAGCTTTCTAATTGTCCAATATTTTATGTTTTGTTGTCATGAATTATTTTCAAAATCTCAGATTTATCTTGCATTTTTTCCTTGAGGTGTTTTATTATTTTTTAGCACACTACGTCTCAAATTGATACAAATTCTACTCATTAATTCTAATTAAAAACTTTTTCTTTGAATTTTTTTTAGACACTTTTCTCATTCGGATAGATTTTTGTATTTAATTTCTCTTAATGTTTTAATGCATTATTTTCAAAGTCTTAGATTTATTTTACAAATTTTTCTTAAGATGTTTATTTAGCTTACTACGTTTAAAATTAGTGCAAATTAGCAATTAGCATCATTATTTTAGCAATTTGAGATTTTCGAAAACATTTTCCTTGAATTTGTTTGCATCTTTTAAGCACATACCTTGTTTTGATAGATTTTTATATTTAGAATAATTTATCAATTTACATCTCATTGTAATGAAACAATCTACCTATTATTTTTCTAATATTTTCCTACAATTTTATTTATAATTATCGGAATATTATAGCATTTTTATCGAATGTTTTTTTTTAAATTGAATTCCTCACAGAAATTCTTATTGGAATTTGTCAGATTGTCTATTTATCTCTAAATTATTTTTTCAGCAGTATTATTTATATAATTCTGCTAATTGTTTCCATTTTTTTAACAATTTTTCTTGAAATTTTTGGTCTTTTATTTATTCCTCGTTTTACTAGATTTTTGTATTGAATTCCTATTAATGTCTTCAAAACTATTCTGCATTTATTTTCTTATAATATTTAAAATAATCCATCATTTCACGCATTGTGAAGAAATTTTCTAACGACATCTGCTTATTTTTTTAAATAAAATTTTCCTGCAAAATCTTCTTCAGATATTTAAAATTTTATATTAACTTCATTTTTAATTATAGTAGGATTTTTATCGACTATTTTTTTTTACTAAATTCATTATAAAGTCTTGATAATTATTCTGCATTATTTCATTGAGAATTTTTGATTTTTTTTTCTATTCTAATAGATTTTTCTAGCGAATTCTATTTATTTTACATTAGACTATTTATTTTATTTATTGTTACTATTCTATAAACAGTATAACATCAATAAAGAATGTATTTTTGAAATAATTTTTAAATATACGTACGTGTTAGTGTAGCGTACTCTTGACCTGCCTCGATAAACTATGCATTAAGCAAGGTCAAGAGTGCGCTGGTTTAATAGTAATTTGTTAAGGTAGGTCAGGAGTACGCTAGACGGTAGACGTTTATTTTTATTAGGTCAATGACACGCTGGCTTAATATACAGACTGTTGAGCTAGGTCAAGAGTACCCTAGGGTAATTTATAGCCCATTGAGGTAGGTCAAGAATACGTTACTTGAATAAATATTTTTTATAGAGTTACAAAGCTGTTCTACCTTAGTTTCGAAGGAAAATTTAGAACTTTTTTTAAGAATCTAATATTGCTAACAATTTAGTTTAAGTAGTAAAATAAATCGAGTATAGAAACAGTAGAAAACTTTAGAATAAAAAATTTTAGAAAATTTTTAAAGGAATTTTTTTTAGAAAATATAAAAAATGAGAGAACATAAATATTTTTGGTTAATTTCTAAAAAAGAAAAGACAGAGAGAGAGACAAACATCTTTATTTATTATTGAATACATTCGTTATGTACAATATAATCGTAATTTATTTTTATTACGGCTATCGACCTATGGTCTTTCTTCCAAAGAAAAGACAAAAAGTTAAATATATTAAAATTTACAAGGAAAAGTTTATAGAAACTCTTTGAAAACGAATGAAGAAACACTAGGAAATTTTAGAACTTAAAATTTAGAAAATTGTCAGCGGGTGTCAATAGAAAATATTTTTAAAACAATGAAAAAAGAAATATTAACAAAATATTTTTGTCGGAAAACCGTACAAGACATCAAATATTATTAAAAATAAAAATAAAAACTTCTAAATTAAATAATCTTCCGAATAATATTTTTAAAATATATGTATATTATGTGGCGCCAATAAAAAAAATATTGTAGTGTTGGGGAAATAATATTTTTATAATTCTTATCAATCAATAATGGTCACAATAACTTTTAGTTGTTAACTGTCAAATTTCTACTGTGAACCGTCACTTGTTAACTGTAAACTGTCAGTTTGTAAATTGTCGAGTTTCAACTATTAACTGTCAGTTATCAAATGTCAAATTTCAACCTTTGTCTGTCAGATGTCAAATTTCAACTGTGCACTGTCAATTGTTAACTGTCAAATTTCAACATTCAACTATCAATTATTAAAAGTGAAATTTCAACTGCTAATTGTTAACTGTCAATTTTTAAATGTCAAATTTCAACTGTTAACTGATAATTGTTAACTGTCAAATTTCTACTGCCAGTTGTTCACTATCAAATTTCAACTGTCAACTGTTAACTGTCACGTGTTAACTGTAAACTGTCAGTTTGTTAATTGTCAAGTTTCAACTGTTAACTTTCAGCTGTAAAATGTCAAATTTCAACTTTTATCTGTCAGTTGTTAACTCTCAAATTTCAATTGTCAACTTTTAGTTGTTAACTGTCAAATTTCAACTGTCAACTGTCAACTGTTAGCTGTTAACTGTCAATTTTCAACTGTTATTTGTTAACTGTCAAATTTTAACAATAAACTGTCAATTATTAACTGTGAAATTTCAACTGTCTATTTTTAAATGTCAAATTTCAACTGATAAGTATCATTTATTAAATGTCAAATCTGTTAACTGTCAGATGTTAATGTCAAATTTCGACTGTCAACTGATAATTGTTAACTGTTAAATTTCTACTATCAACCGTAAACTGGCAGTTGTTCACTATAAAATTTCAACAGTCAACTGTTAACTGTAAACTGTCAGTTTATTAATTGTCAAGTTTCAACTGTTGTCAAATGTTAAATTTAAACCTTTATCTATCCGTTGTTAACTGTCAAATTTCAACTGTCCACTCTCAGTTAATAACTGTCAATTTTCAATTGTCATTTGTTAACTGTCAAATTTCAACAATCAACTGTCAATTATTAACTATGAAATTTCAACTGTCAATTGTCAACTGTCAATTTTTAAATGTTAAATTTCAACTGTTAACTGACATTTATTAAATGTCAAATTTCATTTGTTCAACTGTCAGATGTCAACGTCAAATTTCGACTGTCGACTCTTAATTGTTAACTCTCAAATTTCTACTGTCAACTGTTAACTGTTACTTGTTAACTGAAAACTGTCAGTTTGTTAATTGTTAAGTTTCAACTATTAACGGTCAGTTGTCAAATGTCAAATTTCAATCTTTATCTGTCAGTTGTTACAGTCAGATTTCAACTACCAACTTATCGTTGTTAACTGTTAAATTTTAACTGTCCACTTTTAGTTATTAACTGTCAAATTCAACTGTTAACTTTTAGATTTTAACTGTCAAATTTCAACTGTCCACTCTCAGTTATTAACTGTCAATTTTCAACTGTCATTTGTTAACTGTCAAATTTCAACAATCACCTGTGAATTATTAACTGTAAAATTTCAACTTTCAAATGCCCTCTGTCAATTTTTAAGTGTCAAATTTCAACTGTTAACTGACAATTATTAAATGTCAAATTTCATCTGTTCAACTGTCAGATGTTAATATTAAATTTCTACTGTCAAATGTTAACTGTCACTTGTTAACTGTAAACTGTCAGTTTGTTAATTGTCAAGTTTCAACTGTTAACTGTCAATAGTCAAATGTCAAATTTCAACCTTTATCCGTCAGTTGTTAACTGTCAAATTTCAACTGACAACTTTTAGTTGTTAACTGTTAAATTTCAACTGTCTACTGTCAGTTATTAACTGTCAAATTTCAACTGTCAACCTTAAGTTGTTAACTGCCAAATTTCAACTGTCCACTGTCAATTATTAGTTGTCAATCTTCCACTATCAATTGTTAACTGCCAAATTACAACAATCAACTGTCAATTATTAAATGTCAAACTTTAACTGTCAACTGTTAATCATTTCTTAGATGTAAAATTTTTACTGTTAACTGTTAATTGCTAACTGTCAAATTTTTACTATCAACTGTAAACTGTCAAGTTGCTCACTATCCTATTTCAACTGTTAACTGTCACTTGTTAACTGTGAACTGTCAGTTTCTTAATTGTCAAGTTTCAACTGTTAACTTTCAGTTGTCAAATGTCAACTTTTAGCCTTTATCTGTCAGTTGTTAACGGCCAAATTTCAACAGTCAACTTTTAATTGTTAACTGTCAAATTTCAACTGTTCACTATCAGTTATTAACTGTTAAATTCCAACTGTCAACTTTTAGTTGTTTAGTGTCAAATTTCAACTGTTTCAACAATCATCTGTCAATTATTATTTGTGAAATTTCAACTGTCAATTGTTAACTGTCAAATTTCATCTGTTTTACTCTATCTATCTACCTAATTGTTAACTGTGAAATTTCAACTGTAAATTGTTAACTGTCAATTTTTAAATGTCAACTATTAATTGTCATTTATTAATTGTCAAATTTCATCTGTTCAACTGTCACATGTTAATGTCAAATTTTGACTGTCAACTGATAATTGATAACTGTCAAATTTCTACTGTCAACTGTAAACTGTCAAGTTGTTCACTATCAAATTTCAACTGTTAACTATTAACTGTAAACTGCCAGTTTGTTAATTGTCAAGTTTCAACTGTTAACTGTTAGTTATCAAATGTCAAATTTGAACCATTATCTGTCAGTTGTTAACTGTCAAATTTCAACCGTCCACTGTCATTTATTAACTGTCAAATTTCAACTGCCATTGTTAACTGTCAAATTTTAACAATCAACTGTCAATTACTAACTGTGAAATTTCAGCTGTCATTTGTTAACTGTCACTTATTAAGTATCAAATCAACTGTCAACAGTTAACTCTCACTTGTTAACTTTAAACTGTCAGTTTGTTAATTGTAAAGTTTCTAGGTTCAACCTTTATCTGTAAGTTGTTAACTGTCAAATTTCAACTGTCCACTGACAGTTATTAACTGTCAACTTTTAGTTGTTAATTCTTAATTGGCACTTGTTGGCTGTAAACTGTCAGTTTGTTAATTGTCAAGTTTCAAATGTTAATTGTCAGTTGTCAAATATCAAATTTCAACCATTATCTGACAATTGTTAACTGTCAAATTTCAACTGTCAACTTCTAGTTGTTAACTGTAAATTTTCAACTGTCCACTGTCAGTTATTAACTGTCAAATTTGAACTGGTAACTTTTAGTTGTTAACTGTAAAATATCAACTATCCACTGTCAGTTATTAACTGTCAATTGTCAACTGTCATTTGTTAACTTAAATGTTAAATTTCAACTGTTAACCGTCATTTATTAGATGTGAAATTTCAACTGTTAACTATCAGATGTTAAGTGTCAAATTTCAACTGTTAAATCTTAATTCTAAACTGTCAAATTTCAACTGTCATTTTTTAACTGTCAAATTTCAATATTAGAATTTTAGAAATAAAAAGTTTAGAGAATGAATTTTTATAGAAGTAAAATATTAAAAATGAAAAATATTAGAAAATTGTATTTTAAAAGAAGAATTTCTTTAAAAAAAAAGCACTAATATAGAGTGGAAGACGGAAATTAAAATTCACATGAAAAAGTTTTTATAAATTCGGAGAAAATCCATGAAGAAAAACACTTGGAAAATTGTCATAGGGAAAAGTTATAGAAAATATTTATGAAAATTAACAATATTTTTGTGGGAAAAACAAAAATATCAAATATTATTAAAAGATTAAAAAAGCTGTAAAATTAAATGATCTTTCATTATTTTTTAAATTAAGGTGCACCAATAAAAAAAATGGTTTTTATATTGTGGTAATCCTATTTTTTATTTATACTCAATCAATAATGGACTAACTGAAAATAATGTATTTATTTTACTATAGTAATAATCAATAATAAATTTCAGTTAGATCGAATAAAGAGTTCAATTGTTATGAATAAAATAAATATTATTAACTTAACTGTAAACCTTTGTTTGTCTATTATAAATGTAATGCGCATTTTATGGGAAAAATATATTTATTGATAGTACCGGTACAAATGCTTAAAATCCTTCAAAATAAAATACTCTTCCCAGCATCAATACACTTGCGTGTCAGGCACCATGAAACTCTTCGACGGGAATTTCTCTTAGGAGCGTTGTAACATGCTTTTAGATATTTTCCACGAATTCCCAATGCTTTCCTTTCGGATCTCTCTTTAGTCAGGGAAACAAAAAAAGTCTCACAAAGCCAACTGGGACTAAAAGGTGGTGGGGGCCACCCGATTATTGCTCTGGTCAAGGAATTTGGTAACGAAGAAGGATGTATGGCGTTGGTATTGTGGAGCCTAACGGTGTCTTTGATGTCTTCCACTCACACCTCGGAGTAAACTGGCGACCGGCTGCATTTGGTAGGGCAGACATTTTACCATACTTCCCAACCCTTTTAACCTCACTAGATAGTCGCGTCACAATAAAGTCATGAGCATTACTTTCATAATAGACCCTGTAGAAAAGTTGTGTTAAATTATAATATTTCGATCTTAGGAATCTACGGTTAAGTCATTTTCCTACATTAACAGAACACCCTGTATATATTAATAAAAGAAACAAACATTTTTGGTCCAGTGTATTAAGGTCAGGACTTCGCACAGGCCATTTATACGTATCCTTTCTTCTAATCTATCTGTGATAAAGTATCCTATTTAGACGATCTTGAACAATGCGTGTGAAATCTGATATTATTTGGCAACTACTTATTTACCTGCAGAGTAAAGTTGTAAAGAACCCTTTTCATTTAAATTTTCTTGTAAAAAGAAAGGTCCCACAATTATTTTGTTGTAAGTACCAACCCAAACGTTCAATGTTTGGAGGTGTTACGTATTAGCCTCTTATACCCAATGAGGACTACTTTGTAGACAATAGCGGTATTTCTGTCGATTAATTAATAATTTTCACGGTTGCACTTATCTATAATTATTTCACAAAATTCTTAACGTCTGTCGATCTCGTCTTCGAAGAATTCTTGAACAAAGCGAATTTTGTATGAATTACATTTTTTCGCCTTAATATCTGACTAATTTCGTACATTTTGGCAAGTATATACTTACCTTATAAATGTAATTTACATATTTATAATCATTCCACAATTTTTTTAATCACTGTATACATAAAAACAAAATTAACATATCAAAAGATAACATTTTAAAAATCAGAAAGCTTTCTAACATTAAAGAAGAAATAAAAGCTTTGATAATGTACATAACACATTTATTGCATTCAAAACCTTAAAACGAATCGTATTTATAACTTTAAAATTGAAACACACTCTATCATCTTATTTAAATCATTCGTGATTCGAAATATAAACGCCGCACGTTTCAATTCGACATAAAAATTCCGCCCCATTGTCACAAACGACTTATTATTATTTATTTTTTTGCTGTTGTAAACTCTCACACACACACACACACACACACACAGTAGAATGATTTATTCACATGCAAATACACAACAGTACTTGCTTCGAGGGAATTAACTATAATTCACGTTTTGACGTTCATTTATTTAACCGACAATAAAAGCCACAATTCACCGAGTTTACGGCTCGCGCATAACGAATCCATTTGACTTAAGTCGCGTTGCGTAGAAGGAATAAATGAATAGAGAGGAGGCGGTGAAGAAGAAAAAGAAAGAAAGAAGAAAGAAAGAAAAATAAAAACGGAGCCGACGTTGCGGCGGAAATTGAAAGTGGAAACAAAAAACGGAAAGTCGTTTGCTTAATTTTCGTTTTCTGCGGATCCCGGAGTCTCGGGGTTGGCGTAAGAAATCTGAACCACAAACGAAGGTCATGTTAGATTGAAGAAAAGCATTGATTAGTGTGCGTGTAACCATGAATTATTCATTTTGTTTAAGTTATAATGGAGGTGTTTTAAGTGTAAAGGAAGTGTTTATATTTGTCCTTAATGTCGTTTGAATAGAATTAATCTTAAAATAGATTAATGATTTGTTATAGGATTTATTGAAAAATTTATTGTTTTGGTAATAATTTAATTAAAAGAATGATGATGTTTTTAAAAAATAGTGATGATGATGTTTAACAATTAAAATATAGCAGTTAAGCAGTTCAAAAATGTTCAGTGGTAATTACTTATTTGACACGTCTTTTCAGTCTTTTCTAATAATTTACTTCTTCCTCTTCTTACTTTTTAATTAGACGTTGTTCCTTCTTTAATTTTTATAGCTGCAGTTGAGACACTGAGCTCCAGCTCTCGTGGCATCTTGTTGGTAACCTTATTTTTTATTTGTCCTGTTCTGTCAATTTTTGGTAGTCTGATTTTATTCATTCTGTCCACCTGGTCTCTCCACTCCAGAGGGAGTGACTTTAACGTATTTATTGAGGACGGGAGTAACCCTTCCTTACTGAGCGTATAATCTGAAGAAACATTTAAACTAGAAAAGCCTTCAGTTGAGAAAATAATAAATCAGCTCCCTTTGTCTGCTTTCGGAGGAGAAAGGCCCCACGTTGGGCGCCAAATTTTTACCTCCTTTTTCTACCAATGCCAACCTACTATATTTACATACCGAACCCAGCACAATCGATAGTCCGTAGTGCAAAAGATAAAAATAATAAAATACATCATAATTTTTAAGAACAATTTTTACACGTAACAATATTAAGTGATATAAACCCTATATTCTTCCGTTTCTTCAGCAGTCTTAACATTTTTCTAGCAATACTCCAAAAAAACTTTGTAATCTGTAATTTCCATAAATATAAATTCTGAAAACAATACAGAGCTTTTATTACTACCAACATTTTTGGAAATCATATTGGTTGAGTATTTTTGGAAATATTTTAGATTTTGAAACGAATACAAAATATCTAAACCAAATGTATTTCTTTTACAGATCGCCGCGATGCCAGCCAGCCTGAAATTACATTAAGGTAGGTCATTACGGCATTGATTCAGTGCGTTCTCTGGGAAGCGGATCGCTTTATCTCCATGTACGTACGAAAATCTCCCGTTAGCCTTTGAGCTCGTAACGACGAACGCCATTTGTTGCGTCAACCCTTTACGGGGACGCAATTTTCGAAAATGTTTACCATTTTTCATTAAATTCTCGTACGCGGCGGCGCGTTGCTCAAGAGAGTCTCTCTCATTGTTGTTCATTGTCTTTTATGGTAATTCAGCGGCGTGCGTGTCGTTTTAAGTGGGTGACACAATTTGCGGTTGTGAAATCGTAATAGCAAGGCTGCGTATGTTAATTCGATTCAATCTCCAAAAGATTTTGCAAACGTGATTGTATTTTGTAAATTAGTTTCATAGGATGTGTATAAAAGATTTAACTTTATTTAATGCAGAAACCATAATTAATAATCTGTCAAAATACATCACTGTCGACGTTCGGATGTAAGCAATTTTTTTCGCAAGTGTAATATTCTTTACGAGCCAGCATACCACCGTACGTAAAGCCAATTCTTTTAATCGCCCATACCGATAAATACCATGTCTTGTCAGCCGGTACATTATGACCGGATGCTGGGCGATAAGTCTCGAAGTAATACTGACGGTAAGTAGTAAAAACAGTGTTCGCGAAAAAGAATAAAACACGTCCGTCGGCTTTCCGCACATAACCTATCACTAAATCAATATGCACGCTGGGCATACGGAACACCATCGACACCGAAAGTTACGTTTTCTTTGAGGCCGATTCGCCATAAAGAGAGATAAGGGGAGACGGTTTCCGTATTCTTCCACCCACCAGCGTCACCTTAATGGAATACGCAATGGATTAATGGAAACCGACCGGACAACTACCAACAACATTAGCGTCATCTTAACAATGAAGACCGTACATTTAAATCCGTGTTCGGTTTATCTTCATATATTTTATGCAAATTTGCCCTCACAGGCTTCGCGAGATGTATTCGTCGAGATTGCTGTGCGAAAAATGGCCTGGGTTTCCAGTGGACAACTTCAGTTCATCCATTCATATCATACGTGTACGTTTTGAAATAATTAACAGTCCCCCGATACCATATCGCTGACCATTAATTTCAATTACATTGCAATCACAACTGCATAACTTACAAAACCGTCCGGCTGTCTTATCAATCGCCGCTAATTCCCATCGTGTTGTGTCCGAGATAAAAACTGTGTTGTTATTTAATACATCCATAAAGCTTCAGAAAATATAAATATTTATTGTATAGACTAAACCTATGGCAGTACTTGATAAAGGAGTAATAAATCTTTTAACGAAAGAATAGAACAGTTAGATCTCATCCAGTTCATATCTACAAAAACGCTTGAAAGTTGTTAGAAATACAGAAAAATTAAATTAAGTAAGTTTGTTTATGACTATTACAACTTTTCGATATCATTTTTGTAGTATGATTTGATTCAAAATAGGACTCTGTTTTAAAGACCTAGGGATCATCTTCGATGACAAATTATCATTTAATTCTCATGTGCAAAAGGTAGTTGTTGACTTCTGTAAAGTTCTGGGGTTTATAATACGTAATTGTTGTGAATTTAAACGTACTGAACCAGCTATTAGGCTTTATGATTCATTCATGGTAAGTAAAATTAATTATTGCGCTTGTGTTTGGTCACCCGTTTACATGAAATATGTAAATATGTTGAAAAAAGTACAAAATCACTTCAAAATATCTAATTTTGTAAATATAAAGTATATTCAGATTCAACATTGGCTATGACTTCAAGAATTCAGATGTTATCAATTTATAACCGAAACAGATATGTTAAAATATATGAACTCTATAAACTATTACAGCGACAATAGTTTCTTCTTAAAGCATGTAGATATATTAATTCCACGCATTTTTAGTCGCTGTAAGCAGACTTTCAATTTTACAACTCCACGCACTAATCACCATTCAAATTAAATAAAAAATAATAGTTGATTAAAAAAACAGTCAAATAAATTTAATTTTTCTTTATATAGTTCTTTGGTCTTCTTTCTTTAAAAATGAATATAAAAATTAATTATAAAAAACAATTGGCAGCAAGAAGCACGGGCGAAGTTCGCAATGACAAATTAGGTTTTTCCATTCAAACCCTTCTTGTGCCATAATGTTGGGAAGGCAGACATAAAGTCCGATAAAGATTAAAATGTATTTTCCAATAAATAGTCCTTTAATTTTCTTTTAAATCCAGCAAATGTGTTTACCTTTTTTATTATTTGAGGTGTTCAATTTAAGTGAAGACATTGAAATATCTCGAAAACTATACATCAAATAAAAAAAAATATATAATTAAAATTTGTTCGCTTCTGAGGGGGACATCTAATGATACGAAACTCGACCCACTACCCTCAACCCCCTAGGGTGTAGGGGGTGAGAAATAGAAAAGTTAAATAGGAACCCCCATTTTTTTGTACGGATTTGAATACTCCGGGAAAAAAATAAAAAAGTTTAATCTGATTTTTTTTTCGTATGACTCTATGATGATTACAATTTTAAAATTCCGCGTGATTTTAATAAAATTATTGCAAAATCAACAGCTAAAATTAAAAAAAAAACAAAATTTGATAAGCATAATTTCTTATATGATTTAAATATATTTGACAGTCGATGGCAAATGTTATTATATATTTTAAACTTTAATAAAATGATCACTAAAACTTTAAAACAAATCCGTAAAATTGAATTGAAATTATTGTAAAACCAACATTTGAATTATTAAAATTTTTTGACTAATATAATATTGTACATGTTTTGATCAAATTTAAGTTAAAAGCAATTGTTTTTATATTTTTTTAACGTCATTAAAATGATGGCCACAATTTAACAATAATTTCACAAGATTGAATTGGAATTTCTGAAAAATTTACGCATGAAATTTTTTAATTTTTTGTAATCTTATATTTTTGTATATGTTTTATGACAATTGTTTTTATAATTTTTTACCGCTATTAAAATGATGACTATAATTTTACAACTATTTCGCAAGACTAAATTTAAATTATTGCCAAACTAACACACATTTTTAAATTTTTTTATGTAAACATAATTTTGTATATATTTTAGTTTTAGGTCGATGACAATTGTTTTTATATGATTTTAACGCTATTAAAGTGATGACTGTAACCTTAAAACAATTCCATACAACTAAATTAAAATATTTTGAAAACAAACGACTTACATTTTGATTTTTTCATAATTTTATTTAAAAAAAATAAGTAAATGTAGTAAATTTCAAGTCGATAGCAATTGTTGTTATATATTTTAACGTCATCAAAATAATAATTACAAGCATACAAAAATTTCCCAAAATTGAATTAAAATTGTTGCAAAATCAACCAGTTAAATTTTGTTTTTTTTATGATCATAATTTTGTATAAATTTTTAATAATTGCGATAAATTTCAAGTCGATAGCAATTGTTTTTAGATTTTTTAGCACTATTAAAGTGACGACTACAATTTTAGAAAAATTCTGTAGGATTGAAATAAAGTTATTGTAAAATGAACACCTGAAACTTTCTTTTTTTTATTGATCATAATTTTCTATATACAGGGTGTTCACTTTAACTGAAGACATTGAAATATCTCGAAAACTACACATCGAATAAAAAAAATTATAATTAAAATTTGTTGGCCTCGGATAAGGACATCTAATGATATTAAACTCGACCCCCCACCCTCAACCCCGTATTGGGTAGGGGGTGAGAAATAGAAAAGTTAAATAGGAACCCCCATTTTTTTGTACGGATTTGAATACTCTGGGAAAAAATAAGAAAGTTTTATGAGAGAATTATTTTTGTATTCGCGACAGACGACGCTATAATCGACAAAATTCAAAATTGGCAAAAATCGTTGGAAAATTTCCTGAGAAATACGAGGGGGATCGTAAAATAAGGTTCCTTTTGCTGATGAGAAATAATGCGACTTTTTTGAAAACTTTTAAAGTGGAATTTTGTTCGTCTCTTAAATCTATCACTGTTAAAATTTTATGTAATCTGAAAATTTCTGTACAGTCTCTACTCTTTATTCCAAATATCAGACGTAATATTCTCTTTTGAATAACAAATACTCGAGCAATATCAGCCCGACCCCACACTAATATATTGTATATGTGTGCATATACCAAAGCATAGTACAGAATCATTATTGCGTGTTGAGAAAATGTATTTATTGTTTTTTGGATGACATAATATGCGCTATTTAGTTTTGCACATACATGGTCAATCTGTCGTGTCCTTGTTAAATTTGCATCTATATGAATACCTAGGTATTTTACAAAATCTACATTATTAGAAAGAGGGGTTTCTGGTGGTTTTCTGTTATAAAATTGAATAGTGACGGTTTTATTACTATTTAACAGGATATTATTTTGTCTGCACCATTCCTAATGAATGAAATATTGCAAACATTTACTTTCTCTTCTAATTCTGTCTGATTCTTGCCTGATACGATGATCGCCTTCAAAACTTAGAACATGTGCAACATTTATATGTTCACTAATGTCATTTATAAACACGAGAAACAGTAGGGGACCTAATGTTGATCCATGAACAATTCCCCTATCTAATAAACACTCTTTTGACACGTTTCCTTCTACTTGAACAAAAATTCTAGGATTTGACAGGAACACACAAATGCACTCAAAAAGTCATAAAACAGGCCTTCAACTAATTTTCCTTCATCCATATTACGACATATTTCCTCCATTAGGTCAATCGATGCACTTTCTTTTGAATGATTATCCCTGAAACCATGTTAAGATTTTTTTAAGATTTTATATTTGTTTATATAGCACCAGATTTTATTCGCCAATATTTTTTCTAATATAGATTATTTTAGACAATGTATTTAATATGGACTTAACAGGTCGATAGTTCTCTTCATTTGATGTTGATCCCTTCTTATGGATTGGTATAACTTTTGCGAGTTTGAGAGAATTTGGGAATATTCCTGATTCATATGATAAGCTTATGAGATAACACAGAAGGTCCATTATTTTTTAGAAAGTATGTAATAAGACTGAAGTTCTAATTACGTCTTCGCCTGCACTGTTTCCATTCTTTAAGGACATTAATGTCTGATAAATTTCATTTTGTGTTATAGTCTCTAGGAACATTGACTGCTGTTGGCTTGTATTTTTTGTATATTCTTTTGATAAATTCACTCCAAAATGAGTACTTATAGTTTTAGTTTAGTTAGTAAAAGTCGAGAAGTACTCTGCAAATTTGTCAGCAATTTCTTGGTTATTATTAATATCACGTCTTGTTGTGTTATTACATAACTTCAAATTAGTCTTGTTATATTAGCCATTTAGTTCATTTTTCACAAATTTCCACATTATCTTCTTACATTTGATAATTGTATTAACTTTTTGTTGTCTTTTTTTCTCTTTTTTATGATTTTGTGGCAATTAATTCATTCCGATTTATTTCAATTATGCTGGAAAACGTTTTTTATTAACGAGCAGGTTAAATTATAATGGTAGAGGAATTCATTTTAATAAAGAGATTATAGGCTTCATTATCTGGACATGGTCCAATTTTATCGATAAGTTTCTTGATGATTTTAAATCATCAATTTCAGATTTGAGTACAGAAATGAAAGAGCGCATAATGTTTTACTTTACAATTTATTACAACCTACTGGCAACAGTGCCTCTGTGAGAATTGAAGAAGACAAGAAAAACGACAAAAATTATTTCTTCCATTGGTCTTAATATTCAACCTTTTAAGATTACTCGGCCCGACAAACCATCTAACCATCCCAGGCCAACCAAAGTTATTTTTAAGGACAAAAATGATGCACTGAATGTACTTAAAGCCCAGAAGTCACTAATTTAACTAAAATCAGCGAATAATTAACCGACAGGATCCACAATGGAGAAAGATATAACTATTCGAATCATCAATAGGAAACCTAATATTGCAAAAATGAAACCTAAACCTATTGAAGCAAAAAACTTGCGAAATTATCATTTCACTTTCAAAATGTCGGCGGTGTGAACACAAATATTTCTAAATTTTCTAAAAATGTTTCGCTAACTTCGTATGATGGATTAATTATGTTGGAAACATGGTTTTGATCTGATATACTTAACAATTTCGATGTTTTTAGACGCAGAACATCTGCAAGCAGATATTGACAACCTCACTAATTGGTGTAGAACAAATGGTATAA
Source organism: Ontholestes murinus (assembly GCA_963969525.1). Taxonomy (NCBI): domain Eukaryota; kingdom Metazoa; phylum Arthropoda; class Insecta; order Coleoptera; family Staphylinidae; genus Ontholestes; species Ontholestes murinus. The sequence goes on from OZ018387.1 coordinate 4,682,128, forward strand.
ACTTGAATATCAGGAAATATAAATCTATGTCTTTTTCTCGTGGTCGCATTACATTCAGTTTTGTTTGTTTTATAAATGGGGTTGTTCTTGAATTGAGGACCTGGGATATATTTTTGATTCTAAACGTCCTTTTGTTCGTCAACGCCATTTCGGAATATAACTCTATCGAGCTTCGTTAAATCTTCCAGTCGGCAACGGTTACATATTTACGGCGTACGGATAATGTTCGTTATTTACGGCGAATAAAATTTTAATTCTTGTTCGAATCGTGTTGCGGTCATGCTCGTTAGCGAACCGTGCGCGCACAGTGCGCCGGAATTGTTACCAACCACCAATCAAACGCGCGCCGGAGAAAAATGGTAATGTGGATGTGCACATCGTGACAAGTAGTGGATCGGGTATTTGATTTTGCAATATCTATCGATGTAAATCTCGCTGCCATTATTCAGATATAGCGCTGCGGCGATCCGCTCTTTGCAATTTACGGTGATGCATTTTAAATAAACGTACGGACGTCTAAAAATAGCACTTCTCCTGCATTCCATCTGCATAAAACGGTACTTTTCTAATTTATATATATATATATATATATATATATATATATATATACACATTTGATCTAGATTTTTTTTAGATTAATTATGTTTATGGAAATTAAGGGAGGGCACACGTTTAGGAAGTGTTTCTTTTAAATGTGCCTACAAATTGCTTTTTTAACCTTCAAAGCCTATGAATGTTAGTTTATTATTTTTAATGCCAGATGTACTTTTTATGTTAATGGCAATTAATAAATCTCGATTAACGACCGCGCTGTTCTGATAGATTGGACTGTGATATTTGATACGTAAACATAATTTGCATGCCTAATTAACAATTAATTACCAACATATATTTTAGTTTTTGTTTAATTTTCCAAAATGTATCACGAAGTTAACGCCTCAACCATTAATCAATTTATATTTTAGATAAATATATTTTTATTGTTTTGTATTTATAAGAATATTCATATCTGGAAAGATGCAAAAAAAGGCCATTATCGATGAATACGCACCCACGCCACCAGCGTATAAAATCTATGGAGGTTTTCGCTGTAAACCAGAAACAAGAAGAGCCAACATGCTACTTCATTACCGGGAAATGAGCGTTGTTAGCTCAATTGGAGTAGCGTTTCCCACCTGAAAGAAAAATCACAAATATAAGCTGAAACAAAAAGGGCACAATGCTCAATATGCAAGTTGTATGGACACACCATGGAAGTCTGCCGGAAGAAAGAAAGGCACCACCACCAAAAGGGGAGAAGGAACAAGTGCCAGACTCCGGGATATATAAAGAGAAATTGCCCGAAATGTACGGGACAAACCACGTTACCTATAGGTTTCTGCGCTGCCGACTTGGTCTTAGGGTACGAGACCGTCCAGCCCTCTACATCGAGGTAGGAGGAACTCCAGGGTCGGCGTACATCGACACCGGAGCCAGAACGAGCTAAGCGAGCGAGCAATTGTACTTGGAGCTGAAATAACAAGACATGGCTTTCCAGGAGAAGCTCGTAAACCTAATCCTAGCCGATGGAACAAGTAAGGCGAGGGCCGCTTTATGCACTAGAGCACCGGTTATTCAGAAAGGTCGACGTTTACTTATATTAAAAACACATCAAATTCAAAAACACTCTTGGGAATAGACTTCGTCGAGGACGCCGGTTTGATTCTGCATTCCAAACATAACACGTGGTCATTTTGGGACCGACCAGAGGAATTCGCTTTTGCATCAAAAGAGGAGAACGCCGCTAAAAGAATGAGAGACTCAGCATCCAGGGACGAAAGGACAGACCTCTCCATGGCTTATAGATATGCATAGGAATTAGCACACTGCCAAACTGCAATCTCCCCAATTCGTGAGAAGCACCTGGTACGCCGCCCCAAAAGACTCATTCGACTTTATGCTGCGATGATGCGATCCAGCAAGTAGAGGCCACATGGAATTTACAACTGGCAACACTGAAAATAGAAGAGATCCTGTTAAACCCCACAACAGAAGTTGCGGATTTGACAGAAGAAGAGAAAACAAAAACAAACAAGTTGAATACAAGGATATCTTTAATGAATCAGGATCCCCAACCGAGGCAACAAAATACGTTATCGACACAGGAGATTTCAACCACCTTACCGTCTATCCCCCCAGAAGACAGAGATTCTAAAAGCAGAGCTGAAACGATTACTGCAAGAAAAGATTAGCGAAGCATGCGAGAGTGCAATGGCCGCCCCGGTGGTTTTGATTCCAAAAGCCAACGGGAAAGTCCGCCTGTGTACCGACTATAGGAAGCTAAATGCCGTCACCAAACCTGACAGTTACCCGCTTCCACGGATCGACGATCTCCTGCATTCCACCAGTAAAATCCAGATTATTTCAATTGTGGATATGCACTCCGGTTACCACCAGGTGCAGGTGAGTCGAGAAGATAGGGACAAAACAGCATTCATCACCCCTTTTGGCATTTTCCATTTCACCCGAATGCCGTTCGCCAGCCATGGATCGAGTCAGGCTTAGACCCAATTCGAATGCTAGTCTATCTAGATGACGCAATCATCCTATCAGCCTCGTTAGAAGAACATCTCGAAGACCTTCGGAAGGTTTTCCAAAAAATGGAGCACCTGAATTTAAGAATTAACTGCAAGAAAAGCCGGTTTTGCTGTTACGAAGTCCTGTATTTGGGTCATGTGATCAGCAGGAAAGGAATCCAGCCAAACCCCGAGAAAATAGCTGCCATCACAGGAAGACAAGCTCCTAAGAACGTAAAACGGTTACAAAGTATCCAACAAGCATGCAGCTTGTATAGGAAATTCATAAAAGACTTTGCCAGCATTTTAAAACCTCTGAGTACCCTCACAAAAACCCACACACTAACGCTCAAGCAAGCCCTTACCTCAGCACCGATCCTACATCAAGCAAGACTCGACCTGCCGTTTATACAAAGAACGGATGCCAGCTCATACGCGATCGGCGCAGCCCTGGTGCAGGGGGCGGGGGTGAATGTTACTCACCAAGGCAGAAATCAACTATAGCACTACAGAACAAGAAGCCCTTGCAGTGGACTGGAGGATAGTTCTACTTTGGTGCTAACAAACATCAACATCATAACTACATCAAGTGTACTCCCGGACAAGCGAACCTGATCGCAGACTCTTTATTGAGGCCCCTCGAGGAGGAAATGCAAACAGCCCTCGTAAGGATCCATATTCTCGTCAAGACCCGGAGTGAGACAAGAGAGTCTCAACAAGACGATGAAGAAATTAAGAAAATCACTGCCATATTCTATAAACCAGAGAAAGTGAGTCAATGGACAGCTAAAGGATATATAATGAACCAAGATATATTGTATCGTTACACGCCAAGTGACGATACCGAAGAATCACAACTCGTCATACCCAAATTCCAGCGAAACGAATTAATGAAGAAATTCCATGACGATCCAAAAACAGGACACTATGGAACCGAAAGGACATTGAGGAAAATATTGAGAAACAACTACTGGCCCAGAATCCGATACGACGTTGCCGAGTACGTCAAACACTGTCAAGGATGTTAAAAATATAAGGCCAGAAACCAGAAATCAGAAGGAGTCGTCCAGACACCAGTAATGAACCGGAGATTCGATGTCATAGCAGTTGACCTATTTGGACCACTCTCAGAAGGACCTAAAAATGAGAAATGGATCCTAATTGTAGAATATACCGCCTCAAGATGGGTAGAATTATTCCCTTTTGAAGCAGCCACAGCCGTTGCTTGCGATACCATCCTGATGGAAGAAGTATTCCTAAGATACGGACTCCCAAGAATAATAATAATAATAATAATATTTATTAACGGAAAATCCAATCTACAGAATGATCAGTTCGTGAGCTTGATTATGCAGCAGATTGACCAGAAATTCACACCAGTATACCACCCAGTTGCCAACCCCGTGTAGAGAAGAAACAGAGACCTAAAAACTCAACTTGCCATCCAAGTGGAAACAAGACCCACAGACTGGCCCACCAAGATCCCGTCGATAAGATTCGCGATGAACACCTCATTTTGTGCCTCCATAGGTATGACTCCAGCATATCTAACGTTCGGAAGAGAGCTCCGAACCCCTTTTGACGTCCAATACGATTTACAAGAAATCATGAGAACGGACGTCCATTTACAGGACATCACCACAAAACTAAAGAACCTGGTGATGACTATTGAAAAAGCGAAAGAAAACCATGAAAAACTCCAGGATCAGAGGAAGGTACAATCAGACAAGAAACGGAAGGAAGCAGAGCTATACGTAACAGGAGACTTGGTACGGGTCACTACCCATACACTCAGCAAGGCCGCAAAGAAAACAACTGCAAAGTTCGCACCAAAGAGACATGGACCTTACCGTGCACAAAACCGACAGCACCCCTGGCTACATACATACATACACATCTCAGCACTAAAGAGATGCCCCAATGAAGAAGGACAAGCCACCTGTCCTCTTAGGACAAGAGAAAGACCGAGGAAAAATCCAGAACCGTCAGCCGGGATGTCTTAAAAGTTTTCCAAATAGTTTTGAACCTGTCTTGAAACATGTGGCCGAGCATTGTCATGATGGAAAATTATGGATTCGTGTCTGGTTGCATATTTTGGTTGTTTTTCCGCAATCGTTCTCTTCAAACGAATTAATTGTGTTTGGTAGATGTCCCCTTTGATCGTCTGACCCGATTTCAACAGCTCATAATACAACACACCCTTCTGATCCCACCAAATACAGAGCATTACCTTGTCGCCATGGATATTCGGCTTTGCCGTGGATGTTGATGGCTGGCCAGGCTACACATACGATTTCTTGCGCTTGGGGTTATCGTAATTAATCCATTTTTCATCACCAGTGACAATCCGATCCAAAAATGACTTCTTTTTGTGGCGTTGAAGCAACATTTCCGGCATGCAGAATCGGTGTTCGATGTCTTTTGGCTTTAATTCATACAGCACCAAATTTCCAAGCTTTTGGATGAATCCCGATGCTTTTAAACGTCTGGAAATGGTTGCTTGATCAACTCCCAATGATTTTGCAAGATCTTTTTGCGTTTGGCACGCATCTTCATCAAGCAATGCCTCCAATTTTTCATCTTCAAACTTTTTTGGCTGTCCGGGTCGTTCATCGTCTTCTAAGTTGAAATCGCCACTTTTAAACAGTGCAAACCACATCTGGCACGTTCTTTCAGCAAGAGCATGGTCACCATAAACCTCTACTAAAATACGATGACTTTCGGTAGCACTTTTCTTCATGTTAAAGTAATGAAGAAGAACGCCCCGCAATAACACCTTTTCTGGCACAAAGTTCGGCTGTTCAAATGAATAGAAAAAAATGTTGTTTACGCTTCAATAAAATTACATATATTGAAAAAGACGCGCAATGGCAGTAGCTTTCAAATGAATATAGTCACGGATGAACACGACGCGAAATAATACTGGTAGCGCCCTCTCTTAGAAAACCGCATGAATTAATGCGATATCAATAAGACGTTTCTACTAAATGGTTTTTGAGTATTGTTTCTTTGTTGGTTAATTTTTTGCCAATATTAAAATCGTTGAATGCACTGTTAATATCTTCGCCATAAGTTTTTGTTCTTACAAATATTTAATACTAAATGCTGAGGAATATTTTTAACTAGAAGTGAACAAGTCGTTATTACTGAATGGTTTTTGAGTGCGGTTTCTTTGTTGGTAAATTTTTTGCCGTTGTTCAAAAATTTGAAAACATGATTCGTATAAATAGCTTTTAAGTATGTTTTCTTTGTTACTTAATTTCTGCCATTTATTACAGTGAAACGTATTTTCAACAAAAATTTGATTGTGTTCCCCGAGGATCAGTTTTAGGTCACTTAATATTTCATTATTTTCCTAATTAAATAATTAAATCATTAAATTACGTTTCTTTTCCTTCTCTAATGTGACATTTTACGTGCGCAAAAATTTACTAATAAAACCACAAAAATACCAAGGCCTAACACTATCTCCCATTCGTGACCATTCTTCCAGTATGCGCGCGAATCATGATAACCTATAATTACATTTTGCAACCAAAAATCAAATATGAACAAAACGCACACCGGGCGCACATTAAATAAATTAAGTTTAAATTCTGCACGCTCATTTCGAAATAATTGATTAATTAAAGAAACACCTATTAATTACGCGGCTCTTATCTGAAAATCGCCATTAAACGAACGCGCAGACGAGTTTCGCAACGGCAAATATTTGTTGTATAACGGCGAGTGCTAATTATTTTGCGCGTTAGAGGGGGTTGAGAGGGGTGGGGTGGTATTAAACCAAGACGACATCGACGTTTATGGTGAATGAAATGCCGTTGACCGGACTGTAAAAATAAAGTGGATCGTAGAGATGCTGTCATAGAAGAAAGTGATCGTTTGGTGTAGTTTTTTTCCATTTTGTATTAAGATGTTATGAAGTATTTTGATAGTTTCTTCAACAGGTATACTGGGAAATAGAGATTTTAAATCAAATGACACTAGTATTTCGTCTGGTTTAATTTTAACATTTTTATTAATTGTGTAAAGGGTATTGATTTTTTTGCGGATAAATCGTTGTTAATTTTTAAAGAATTGAATTTTTCAACAAGCCATTTAGCGACTTTATATGAAGGTGAGTTGATATTCGAAACTGTAGGTCTTAATTTGTTTTCGGATTTGTGAGTTTTAGGTAAGCAATACAATCTTGATAATTTTTTTTTAAACGTGTTTTATTTTGACAGTTATAATTCATTTATGCAAATAAATAATATTACAAATCTTCTCTGCAGTGACCTATGGTTTCCATCCCTCGATCCTTGCCTCGTGATTTCTGGCTCCAAACCCAATCACGGGCAATCGGTATTGAAGGATACCTAGTTGTTTCTTGGATTAGTTTCCTTACTTGATTTTGTTGTTTATCAGGTTTTTTTTAATTTTGAGTTTAAACGGAACTAATTTCAGTGTTTTTATATGTGTGGATAAGTTGTTGTATTTGTGTATTATGTCTGTTGTCAGGTGTTGAATTTTTCATTTTTAATTTCCAGCTAATGTTTATGTCGATTGAAGATATTGGAGTCTTTAAGAGGTTATTGATATTTCTGACATTCTTCTTTGTTCTTATTAACCACTCCAGTCCACAATTATTAAAATATGTTTTTAAATGTAGCAAATGAAACGCTTTGATTGAGAATTTATACAGATTTTTAATAATTCTATTTTATTGTGCTAATAGTGCTTATTTTTTTAACAACCAACTAATGTATTCTATTATTTATTAAAATATCCAATTATAAATGGTCATATTTTACCAGACTAAATCACAGATTAAACAAGAAAATGTAAATTTAGACATCCCACGTAGGCGAAAGTGAAAACCAGTTACCTAATTCGTAAAATAGAAATTAACATATTTACAACACCCCGAAACAAGTTTTTATATATCAGATTTAATAAATTATAACGTAAAATTCCATATTTTAAACAGTTTTTTTTTTCCTTCTTTCAGACGTCGGCCTTAAAGAGCACGAACAACTAAATCGAATCCATCAAAGAACCGAAAACGCCGCCTTATTAATAATCAAGCGATCGGTGATGAAATCGTTACGTTTTTTTGTTTTTTTGTTGTTGTTGTTTAGTTGTTGTTCAGCGCAGAAATGACCGGTAAAACGAACGTATTTATCGTAGGAGAGTAACGTGTAATAATTAATAATATCTATAAAATTTTACGGCCTCATCCGGCCAGATTTAATGCCCCGTCTGGCGAGCTGATGAAATATCGTAAAGCGTATATCAAATTATCCTTATCTCCCTCTCCGGCATTGTATCTCGCGTAGTAAATATAAATATAATCTAATGCGTTATTTAAATTGAAATAAAAAAACACCTGGGTAGGTGTTTATTAGAGGGTCGTAAAGATCGACTTAAGTACGTGTGCGTGAAAGTGAAAAGTCGTGTTGGTAATTACTTTCTTTAAACTGACAGGTTTTGAAGGTGATTTTGAGTATGATGGAATTTATTATTCGTTTTGGATATAATTATATAATGATTATTATTCTATACAGTTGATATGAAATATATCAAAATGATAAAAAAAAACTTACATTGGCGTCTTGGCGTCATCTCTTGCAGAACCTACCTTTAGCGGAATGCGAAAATCCAAAGTACAGGTGGAGGGGATTTTGAAATGGTTGCAGCCTGTAAAAAATAACGAATCGTAAAGAAATGCTTAGTAGGTTTTATAAATGAATCCAGAATTTTAAAGTTAAGTGTGTAATGGGAATAAATAAGTTTAGGACATTGACTCTTTGAAAAGGAATGACCATTTCAATATATTATAAACAAACTAATTAAGAAAAATTGAATAGGCTGTAATAGATTAAAATGTGCCTTATATAAATACATTAATTAATTAATAGTTATTTAAGATAAAAGTATAAAAAGTGATTAAAGCATCTCCTTAAACTTGTTACTTACAAAAAATTATTTTAAAATTATTTTTAAATCGTAAATAACATAAGTTGAAATCTCAAACAATTTTTATTTTAATTTCTTTATTATAATACCTTCAATCAAGTTTCTTTCTTACTGCGATGATCTTTATTCTTGAATCACAAATAATAACTTCGTGCACACACGTTTACTTTAAATAGTTCGCGTTAGAAGATAATATAAATTTACGCGAGTTATTAAGAAAATATTCGAGCCCGCACAATAAATCAAGACGACAATTTTGATACTGACGCTAACCGATTGTGGTGATAACGCAGGTAACGCGTTGCAAGATGCAAAAAATAGTGTGACGTCGGAGAGCGCTCATTGGTCCACAGATTTTTGTTTGTTTGTTTTTTTGTGCTCAAACGTGTATCGGCGTATTAAAGGTGCACACGATTACAATTGAAAACTACCCGCAGGTCATTAAAAGGTCGAACTGAAAATATTGTACGTATTATATTATCTACATAAATAAACGTATTTATAATATTTTAAGATAGAAATTCAAGTAATATTTCTTTTTGTATGTTAAGTAAATTATTAAATTGTATCATAATGAAAGTAAAATAAATTTACGAAACAAGTTTTTGCTATTTTTTCCTAAACTGAGAGTACCATTCTCAATAACTTTCAATTAAAACTCTCGCTTATGTTTTACTGATTGGAGGGTGGGATAGAGGCCACCCTCTATCCCACCCTCCAATCAGTAAAACATCATCAAAAATTATTTGAAAAATTTATTTGAATAAATCTCTCAAAGTTGCAATTATTTTGTGTTTATTTATATTTTACAAATTATATAAAACCCTCGCTTATGTTTTACTGATTGGAGGGTGGGATTTAGGCCACCCACCCACCCTACATATACATGGTAATTTAATTGCTAATAGTTGATGATTTTGCTGATAGAAACAATAAAACCTTGTATGTAATAAAAAATAAAACAAAATCAAAATTTAAATGATTTTCTATAGCTAATCTTATCTAATTTAGATTTCAAGTCTGCCACCCATCATGCATCAAAATTTTACTAATTTACTCACTCAAAAATGTTACCTTTTTAATTTATTTTTTATTCAAAAAGTTTTGTTATTAATTTTACTTCAAACCGCGAGACGATTAATAATTGAAATTTATATGTATATGTAGGGTGGGTGGGTGGCCTCTATCCCACCTTCTAATCACCAAAACATCATCAAAATTTATTTGAAATATTTGTATGAATAAATCTTTAAAAATTGCAATTATTTTGTGTTAATTTATATTTTACAATTTTTAATTAAAACCCTCGCTTATGTTTTACTGATTGGAGGGTGGGATAGAGGCCACCCACCCACCCTACATATACATGATAACTTTAATTGCTAATAGTTGATGATTTTGCTGCTAACAACAATCAAACCTCTTATGTAATAAAATATTAAACAAAACCTAAATTTAAGTTTAAATATAAATAACTTTTTATAACTAATCTTATCTAATCTAGATTTTAAGTCTCCCCACCCATCATACATCAAATTTTTACTAATTTACTTAATAAAAAATGTTACCTTTAAAATTTCTTTTTATTCAAAAAGTTTTGTAATTAATTTTACATCAAATTAAGAGACGATCAGTTATTGAAATTTATATGTATATGTAGGGTGGGTGGGTGGCCTCTATCCCACCCTCCAATCACCAAAACATTATCAAAATTTATGTGAAAAATTTGTATGAATAAATTTCTAAAAATTCCAATTATTTTGTGTTTATTTACATTTTACAACTTTTAACTAAAACCCTCGCTTATGTTTTACTGATTGGGGGGTGAGATAGAGACCACCCACCCATCCTACATATACATGATAACTTTAATTACTAATCTTTGATGATTTTGCTGCTAAAACCAATCAAACCCTTTATGTTATAAAAAATAAAACAAATTAAAAATGTAAGTCAAAATATAAATGATTTTTATAGCTAATCTGATTCAATTTAGATTTTAAGTCTGTCCACCCATCATGCATCATTTTTTTATTAATTTACTCAGTCAAAAATATTACCTTTTTAATTTCTTTTTTATTCAGAAATTTTTGTAATTAATTTTACTTCAAACCGCGAGACGATCAGTAATTGAAATTTATATGTATATGTAGGGTGGGTGGGTGGCCACTATCCCACTCTCCAATCAGTTAAACATCATCAAAATTTATTTGAAGAATTTGTATGAATAAATCTCTAAAAATTGCAATTGTTTTGTGTTTAGTTGTATTTTACAACATTTAATTAAAACCCTCGTTTATGTTTTACCGATTGGAGGGTGGGTTAGAGACCACCCACCCACCCTACATATACATGATAATTTTAAATACTAATCGTTGATGATTTTGTTGTAAATAAAACAATAAAACCTTGTCTGTAATAAAAATAAAGCATAATTTAAATTTAAGTTTATCCCACTCTTCATCACCAAAACAACATCAAAAATTATTTGAAAATTGCAATTGTTTTGTGTTTATTTATATTGTACAAATTTTAATTAAAACCCTCGATAATGTTTTACTGGTTGTAGAGTGGGATAGAGGCCACCCACCCACCCTACATACACATCATAATTTAATTGAGATGAAATCCGTAGAGGTTGAAACTAATTCTAAACAACAATATCTGTATGTGTTTCGATCATTACCGATTGTTTGTAAAGTACAAGAAGCAATCGTTAAACTTTCTTACACAATTTAAACATGCATGCCCAGAGCAATAACTTTGGCACTACGTAAAGCTAAAAAAATATTTTGCAGAAAATACAACAAACTAAAATTAAATATGACATTCAATTAAAACATCTAAAAATGAACCTTGAATATATTTATAATTAATAGCTTCAAACCACTGACAACAATAGAAATGTGAATTAAAATTTAAGCATCCTGATATAACAAAGAATATTAATGCAAATTTTATGCTTTTTATTTAGAAAGTTTTTTAATGTTTAAAAAAAATCAGTTTTATTTCTGTTATAGTTGTATAGTAATTTATTTTTTTGTAGAAAAAAAAAACCTCTAACTCTAAACAAATTTTTGATTTTTTAAGAACGTTAATTTTCAATTATTTTTTTAAACGGTTTTTATATTTCTTCTTACTGTATTTTTAATGAATTTAATTTAAGTTTCTGTATTTTTACTAATATTGCAATTCTTTTTGGTAAAATAAAACAGTTATATGAGAATAATAAATAATATATTAGAAAGTTTATAGCCTTTTTTAATGACAAATTATCAACAACAAAAAAACTAGAATTGAAAAAATAATTAAAAATTTAATAAGTTAATAATTATATTTTGAATGAATCTTTCTGTCATTCTAGAAGTTTTTTGACTATTTCTATTCAATTTTTTTACAAATTTAGTATTGGTTTAAGTTAGTTTTCAATTATTTTTTAATTTGTTTGTAATATATATATTGTCATTTTTTTTTAATATGTATTTTTAACGAATAAAAAATATTGTTTTAACTGTATTAACAAAACTTATAGTGGGGAAATTATAGCAAATTTAATCAATAATTTAAGAAATTTTTCTTTAGAAATCTTTTTAATGATTTCCGTCACAAGTTTTAAATTGTTTTTTTTTTTGAAAAATTTAAACGGAGCTTTTTTTGAGATAATATCAACTACTTTTTACAATTTTTTTAAGGTATTATTTAATAATAATAACTGTTAACCATAAAATGTTAACAGCAATTGTTTACCGTCAACGGTGAATTAACAACTTTCAATATCAACTACCAATTATAATCGGTTAACAGCAATTATTAACTGTCAGCTGTCGACATAAATTACTAACTACCAACTGTCAATATCAATTGTTAACTGTCATCTATCAACCCAATTGTTTACTGCCAACTGTCAATTATCAACTATTGACATCAATTGCTGTCAACTGTCTATTATCAACTGACAACATCAATTGCTAACTGTCATCTATCAACCATAAAAAGGTCAACAGCAATTGTTGACTATCAACTGTCTAAAATTAAATATCGATATCAATTGCTAACTGTCAACCAACAACAAGTAATTGCTTATTGTCAACAGTTTATTATCAACTATCAACTGTCAACCATCAACATTAATTGCTAAAAGTCAACTGTCATCATCAATTGCTTATGTTATCTATCAACCATAAATAGTCAACAGCAATTGTTTACAAGTATCAATTATTAACTATCGATATCAATTGCTAACTGTCAACAGTCAGTAGAAATTGTTCATTGTCAACTGTCTATTATTAACTTTCAACATCAACTGCTGGCAACTGTCAGGCATCAACTATCAACATCAATTGCTACGACCAACTGTCAATTATCAACATTCAACAGCAATGGTATACTGTCAGCTGTTAGTTATTAACTATCGATATCAACTGCTATCTGTTAACTGTCAACAGTTAGCAGTAATTGTACATTGTCAATTGCCTATTATCAACATGAACTGTCAGTCATCAACTATCAACATCAATTGCTACGGCTAACTTTCAATTGCTAACTATCAACTGTCAGCCATCAATAGTCATCAGTAATTGTTTATTGCTAACTGTCAACATCAGCTGCTAACTGTCAACTGCCAACAACCAAATTTCAACATCGATTCCTACGTCCAACTGTCAACCATCAACATTCAACAGCAATTGTTTACTGGTAACAGCCAATTATCAATTATTTACTGTCAACTGTCAATTGTTAACTACCGATATCAATTATTAACTATCAACTGTCTTTATCTTTATCTTTATTATATCTTTGTACTCCATTCTTATAAAATAAATATCACAAAAAATACATTACAAAATAATAAAATATACTCAAAATTTTGACTGAAGGGAGGACGGGCGGAGTTCACTTCTTAAAAGGATCTTCCACTCAAACCCATAAATATATATTATCAATGCTGCTTCCAAATGCTGGTACAGGTATCCATTTATGTATTTATTGCTTATATAAAGCACATTTTAGCCATTAACAGTCACCAGTAATTGTTTATTGTCAACTGTCAACGTCAGCTGCTAACTGTCAACTGCCAACCAACAAATTTCAACATTAATTGTTACGGCCAACTATCAACCATCAACATTCAACAGCAAATGTTCACTATTAAAAGTCAATTTCCAACTATAGTCGTCAATTGATAACTGCCAACTGTTAATCCTTAATAATTAACATTCATTGCTTCTACCAACTGTCAATCGTCAACTATCAACATCAATTGATAAACTATCAATTAAATGTCAACTGTTAGCCAACAATTGTCAACATCATTTGTTTAAGGTCAACTGTAAATGTTAGATTCCTATTACTAATTCAATGTTTATTGTCAATATCAATTGCTAAATGTCATTTATCAACCATAAAAAATCAAGAGAAATTGCTCACTGTCAACTGTTTATTATCAACTATCGTTATTAATTACTAACTGTCAGCTGTCAATTATCAATTTCTACTACCAACCGCCAAACATAAACTTTTATCAACAATTACTAACTGTCAACTGTAAATCGTCAACTATAAACATCAATTGCTAAATTTTTAACTATATGTAAACTGCTAACCATCAACTATCGACATCAATTGCAAAAGGTCGTCTGTAAATGGCAATTGCTAACTGTCATGTATGAAACATCTACAGTCAATAGCAATTATTCACTGTCAGCTATTAATTATCAACTGTCAACATCTAATTGCAAGTAATTGTTTATTGTCAAGTGTCAATTTTCAACTCTCAACATCAGCGACTAACTGTCAACCATCAATTATCAACATCAATTGCTACCGCCAACTGTTAACCATCAACATTCAACAGCAATTTTAATTGTCAACAATCAATTATCAATTATCCTCATCAATTGCTAACTTGTCAACTATTAACCTTCAACTATTAATATCAATTGCTATTGTCAACTGTCAATCATAAACTATTATTATTACATTAATTGCTAAATTATCAACTAAATATCAACTGTCAACCACCAACTGTCAACATCAATTGCTAACTGTCATCTATCAACCATAAAAAGTCAACAGCAATTGTTTACTGTTAACTGTCTTATTACTATCGACATTAATTGCTAACTGTCAACTGTCAACCATCAACAGTCAACGATAATTGCTATCACCAACTGTTACAAGCAATTAACTGTTAACTCTTAATCGTCAATCTAGAATGTCAGTAGCAATTATTTACTGTCAACTGTCAATTGTTAACTACCGATATCAATTGTTAACTATTGACTGTCAGCCATTAACAGTCACCAGTAATTGTTTATTGTCAACTGTCAACGTCAGCTGCTAACTGTCAACTGCCAACCATCAAATTTCAACTTTAATTGTTACGGCCAACTGTCAACCATCAATATTCAACAGCAAATGTTTACTATCAACAGTCAATTATCAACTATAGTCTTCAATTGATAACTGTCAACTGTTAACCCTTAACTATTAACATTAATTGTTACTACCAACTGTCAATCGTCAACTATCAACATCAATTGATAAACTATCAACTAAATGTCAACTATTAGCCAACAACTGTCAACATAATTTGCTAAAGGTAAATGACAGATTCCTATTACTAATTCAATGTTTACTGTCAACTGTCAATATCAATTGCTAAATGTCATCTGTCAACCATAAAAAATCAATAGAAATTGCTTACTGTCAACTATCGTTATTAATTACTAACTTTCAACTGTCAATTATCAATTGCTACTACCAACCGTCAAACATAAATTTTTATCAACAATTATTAACTGTCAATCGTCAATTATAAACATCAATTGCTAAATTTTTAACTAAATGTAAACTGCTAACCATCAACTATCGACATCAATTGCAAAAGGTCATCTGTAAATGGCAATTGCTAACTGTCATGTATGAAACATCTACAGCCAATAGCAATTATTCACTGTCAGCTGTTAATTATCAACTGCCAACATCAATTACTAATTGCAAGTAATTGTTTATTGTCAAGTGTCAATTTTCAACTCTCGACATCAGCGACTAACTGTCAACCATCAATTAATCACATCAATTGCTACGGCCAACTGTCAACCACCAACATTCAACGGCAATTTTAATTGTTAACAGTCAATTATCAACTATCGTCATCAATTGCTAACTCGTCAACTATTAAACTTCAACTATTAATATCAATTGCTATTGTCAACTGTCAATCATAAACTATTAACAACAATTATTAACTGACAACTGTCAGTCGTCAATTATTAACATTAATTGCTAAATTATCAACTAAATGTCAACTGTCAACCATCAACTGTCAACATCAATTGCTAACTGTCATCTATCAACCATAAAAAGTCAACAGCAATTGTTTACTGTCAACTGTCTTATTACTATCGACATTAATTGCTAACTGTCAACTGTCAACTATCAACAGTCAACGATAATTGCTATCACCAACTGTTACAAGCAATTATTAACTGTTAGCTCTTAATCGTCAATTAACTACATGAATTGCTAAAGGTGAACTGTCAATAACAATTACCAATTTTCATCTATCAATCGTGGAATGTCAATAGCAATTATTTACTGTCAACTGTCAATTGTTAACTACCGATATCAATTGTTAACTATCAACTGTCAGCTATTAACAGTGACCAGTAATTGTTTATTGTCAACTGTCAACGTCAGCTGCTAACTGTCAACTGCCAACCATCAAATTTTTACATTAATTGTTACGGCCAACTGTCAGCCATCAACATTCAACAGCAAATGTTTACTGTCAACAGTCAATTATCAACTATAGTCATCAATTGATAACTGTCAACTGTTAACCCTTAACTATTAACATTAATTGCTACTACCAACTGTCAATCGTCAACTATCAACATCAATTGATAAATTATCAACTAAATGTCAATTTTGTTTTACCACATTAGTTATTTATTAACTGTGACTATAGTTTCGATCATAAACATGTTTGATAATGATCAGTTTATGATTGAAACTATAGTCACCGTTAATAAATAACTATTGTGGTAAAACAAAGTTAAAAGTGTTTTATTTAATTTTAATCAGAATGTACCACCAAGTAAACGGCGACAACATTTAAGAATAAATGTCAACTGTTAGCCAACAACTGTCAACATCATTTGCTAAAGGTCAACTGTAAATGTCAATTGCTAACTGTCATATATTAACCATCTACAGTCAATAGCATTGATGACAGATTCCTATTATTAATTCATTTTTTACTGTCAATATCAATTGCTAAATGTCATCTATCAACCATTAAAAATCAAGAGAAATTGCTCACTGTCAACTGTTAATTATCAACTATCGTTATTAATTACTAACTGTCAAATGTCAATTATCAATAGTTACCAGTAATTCTTTACTGTCAACTGTCAATTATCAACTATCGTCGTCAATTGCTGTTCAACTGCCAACCTGCAGCTATTAACATGAATTGCTACTGCCAACCATCAACTGTTAATAACAATTATTAACTGTCAACCGTCTATCATCAATTATTAATTAATTGCTAAATATCAACAATCAACAAAATTTCCTGTCATCTATCAACCATCAACAATCAATAGCAATTGCTAACTGTCCACTGTCAATCATCCACTATCTACATCAATTGCTACTGGTAACTGTCAGCAATTGCTAACTGTCAACTGTCAATCATCCACTATCTACATCAATTGCTACTGGTAACTGTCAGCAATTGCTAACTGTCAACTGTCAATCATCAATTATCAACATCAATAGCTAAATGGCAATTGTAACTGTCATCAATAGCCTCAATTGCTAACTGTCATCAATAGCCAATACCAATTGTTTACTGTCAACTGGCAATTATTATCTGTCAACGGCAATGAATAACTGTCAACTGTCATCTGTCAACTATCAACATCAATTAACACTGCTTACTCTCAACCAACAACTGTAAACAGCAATGGCTAACACTGTCAATCATCAACTATCAGCATCATTTGTTAAATGACAACTGTCAACATCAATTGCAAACTGTTATCCATCAACCATCAATAGTCAATACCAACTGCTTATTGTCAAGTTTAAATATAAATGCTTTTCTATAGCTAATCTTATCTAATTTAGATTTTAAGTCTGCCCACCCATCATGCATCAAATTTTTACTAATTAACTCATCATTTATGAACATAATAAAAAGCGGTGGTCCCAGAACGGATCCTTGAGGAACACCACTGGTTGAAAAATAGTCCCTAGATTTATAGCCACGTTAAATAGGACTTAAATAATTCTACTAAATCCAAACTAAGGCCAAAACTGTGCTTTTTTCGCAGTAGAATATCATGAGGAACGTGATCGAACGCCTTGGCGAAATCTGTATATATAACATCGGTTTGAAGTCTGTGATCCAATGCGTCGAAAACTGTATCTACGAAACCAAGCAGATTAGTAATTGTGGATCCACCAGAAACAAATCCATGTTGATTGGATAGGAGTTGATTAAAATTTGAAAACCTTAAATAACATTGATTCAAACAGTTTTGAAAAATTATTTATTAAAGAAATGGACCTATCGCTCCGGAGTTGTTTACGATCAGCATTTTTAAAAGCTGGAACAATTTTGGAACGTTTCCAACATGCTGGAAAAGTCTTTGTAGAAATAATTAAATTGAAAATATGTAGTAAAGGCATAACAATCTGAACGTTATGCGGGGTAGATGTAAGACGAGGTTTAATACTCTTTACTGCTGATATTAAATCAACTTCGCAGAAATGAGTTAGCAAGAACGAAGGTGCTACCAAAGACGTTGGATTAATGATAGGCGAAATGTAATGTGATTTATTACAGAAGGTGGACGAGAAGTATGAGCAAATGTGTTGGTAATGCTATCAGGAGTGTCACAAGTTGTGTCTTCAGAGACCATTGTATTTGGATTGGTATGCATCTGTTTATTGTTAATAAATGACCATAACAATTTGGGATCTCTTGCTACGTTATTTTCTACTCTAGATATATATAATTTGTGATATATGTAATACTTTAGTTAAAGGTGTCTTCATACAAAAATTAAATTTCCAGACAATTTTATCCGCGCATATCTTATGTATGTAAAAAAATAAATAAAAGAACACACCTCGCAGCAACGATTACCCGTGAATAAAGCTCAAAATTTATGGCCACTTGAAACACCCGTAGATAAATCACACTCTCGCCACTATTAAGTTACATATCATTAAATTCCGCTCGATTTACATGCCACAACAGCCCCATTTCCGACGTCCGACGCGCGTAAATCATCGGCAATTTACGAAATTACGACTATAAATGCAATCCTCAAGGATACAATTACAAATTTTTTCCCCTCCAACGTTATTGGTTTATTGGCGTGTTCGCGTAA
Source organism: Ontholestes murinus (assembly GCA_963969525.1). Classification (NCBI taxonomy): domain Eukaryota; kingdom Metazoa; phylum Arthropoda; class Insecta; order Coleoptera; family Staphylinidae; genus Ontholestes; species Ontholestes murinus. Next base: position 4,701,050 of record OZ018387.1, read on the forward strand.
AAATCTAATTGGACAGTGATGGATACTCTAAATAGTCTGCATTGCGTGTGTCAAAGTGATGCTCACTATATTGTATTGGATTTAAAAGAACAATGGTGTGCGATTTAATTTATCGCCTCTTTCATAACACTGAAATATTTCGAATAGAAACGATCAGTTAATGACCGTCAGCGTCCGCCTTAAAAGTAAAGTATCAATAAACCGCAACGTCGGTATCGGTGTACAGTTTATTTCTTAAGAGGTGCCAAAAACAGAAGTCCTCATTTGCATATCCAAACATACTTGTATAATGGCGCACGTACGGTACTTGTCTACAATTAATTGGTCTTATTGGCTATAAATCATCATGAGGCCATAATTCATTGCGTTATTATTCGATGGCAGCATTTGCATCTTGATCGAAACATTTTTTATGTAAGTGTTTACAGTTGTGTTCTTAATAGTAGTAAGTAAAACGAGAAAAATATTTACAGCTTTATTATAATACAATAACAGAGAAGGTAATTATTGGAGAGTTTTTAGGATAAACATCTCTTCTTATTTTCATAATTATACTGGCCCCGTGTTGGGCACCAATATTTTAATTAATCATCTTTTTCTTTTTTATTAGGCGTTTGCCTCTATGTTAAAGTTGCAACTGGGATGATGAGCTCCAGCTTTCATACCATCGTATGGGTGGGTATCCTGGAGGTCTGTTAGATCTTGGGAGAACGTCCCTTGCGATCTTCTGTCATCCATTCGCTCGACATGATCCCTCCATTGGCGACGTTTGTTTCTAGACCATCTTATAATATCTAGGACGTCGCAGAGCTTCTTTTATGGTCCCTCACTGTGTATTCCGCTATGGATCTTAATATCTACAATCCCAACCATTGAATTCAGTATTATCCAAATTTATGTTAACTTAAATTGAATAATATTAACTCAGTGCTTACTAGATGAAGTATTATTGTTTCTAATTGCCATTAATTAATTTATATATCGAATGAGATGTATACGCGGTGATAACGTTCGAGTCAATAGAGCAATATATTATCCCAATTAATGAATAATTTTCTTTCGCGACTGGAAAAACCGCACGATTGTCAATGTAATCGCGTTTAACAACATTAATTACGTTTACGTTGACACGAGAATTTCCTATTTATCAGCCGGGCGATTATTATTAAACGTTCGCCACGCATGAACGGCCCCTGTTTATTGTAACTTTGTCTCGAGTGTCATGTCTGGAAGTGATATGCGAACATTACGTTCGACGTGTGTCATTTTTACAGGACGACCCGCCATTAATAAATACGTCCAGTGTGTCATTACGACATTAGCAGATACACCTTTTTATTAGTTACATAATTTGAGGTATGTAGGTCGTTTTGTTTCCACCATAAGCATTTCAGTATCATTTATCGTACCTTTTGTCACGGCTTTATCACCACCGACGGGCGCCCATTAATTATTAATATGGCGTGCCCTGTATTGAATTGGTATTTGCAAGTAGTATTAATATTAATCGACAGGGTGATAATTCTTGTGCATGTTAAAATTAATTACTCGAACTGAATTAGATGCCATACTAAACTGTATAACTGTAAAGTATCCAAATTGTAGATTTAATAATAAAATTCTCTCCTAATTATTAACGGTAATGGTGTTTTGTATAAATTACTAGAAGTGGTTTTAATGTGTATAATTACTTCCTTTAATAGACGGCAATTCGCATTCGTAATTATGTAGATTAACTGTAATTTAATTTGATAATATCGATAATATCGGAAAGGTAACCTGTGTAATCTATACAATCAATGTGTTCAAATTAATATTCCACCTATGTAATCTGATATAATAAATATGCAGGAAAAAAAGAATTGAATTTAATTATTAGGGTTGGTACGTTTGATTATATAAGATGATAAGGTGGTAATTAACAGATGACCCAATTATAGCATAATGAGTATTTAAACGTGTGATTTTATTATTTGGAAAAGTACGAGGTGTCTTCAAAAATTATTCATTTAGGATTTATTGTATTTTCTCAAAGATAACTTCACAATTGGCGAAGTTATTTATTTTTTAGGATATTATAAACACTCAAATAAAAAGCACAATCAATAACAGTGAGACGTAACTTTGCAAAGAGACAACTGAATTACAACTGGACATGTTAGCACACATCCGGCGAGTAGCTAATAGTAGAGTAGTTATTCGCCAACGCTCCGCACGCTGCAAACGAGTACTACTTGTCTACTATCCCTCGTAATATGTAATAATACAGGGAAATGTATAGTAAATATATTTAGAATATACAGTTATCCATCCAGATACACAAAATATGTCATAAAGAACATAGATGACTCTTATAACATTTGCGCATGTACGAGGGTAGATTGAAAAGTTTCCGGAATGGGCAAGAGATGGTGCGCGTATCGTGAAATTGTTATGATGATTGCCAAGGCTAACCTATTTTAGGTAAGCTGTCAAATTTTCAGGCACGTGCGTCGTTCCGTTTTTGTTTACTAGGATATCTTGTGAAGCAAGTCAGGCACTTTTGCAAAAATGGATAAAAACGAATTTCGTGCAGTCATCAAACATTTCTGGATGGATGGGAAAAAGGCGACGGAGATACGAGATATTTTGCAGAAAGTTCATGGCACATCCACACCTTCATTTTCGACTATTAGTTTCTGGGTGAGCGAGTTCAAACGTGGCCGTACGAGCACCAAGGATGCACCACGCAGTGGACGTCCAAAAACGACTACAAATGAAGAAATGGTCGACAAAGTCCATGATCTCGTGTTAGCCGATCGACGAGTGAAGTTGCGCGAAATAGTAGAGACCACGGGCATCTCATATGAACGTGTGCAAAATATCGTGCACGAACATTTGGGCATGAGGAAGCTGTCGGCGCGATGGGTGCCGCGTTTGCTGACTATGGACAACAAGCGAAATCGTGTGACCACTTCGAAAGAGTGTTTGGCCTTGTTAAAGCGTAATCCAATGGATTTTTTTCGCCGATTCGTGACCGTGGACGAAACATGGATCCACCACTACACACCAGGAACCAAGCAACAGTCGAAACAGTGGATTTTTCCAGGCGAATCTGCTCCGAAGAAGGCAAAGACTGTCCCATCGGCTGGAAAGGTCATGGCCACCGTTTTTTTGGGATTCGCAAGGTGTGATACACATCTACATTTTGCAGAAGGAAAGAACTATCACGGGACAATACTATAGCGATTTATTGGATCAATTCAACGGCATATTGACACTTCAAGTCATAGGATGGCTTAACCGTATTGATGAAGAATGGATGGCGATTAGCAATTCCTATCACAAACTCATGGAAAAAGGACAACCCTTCGATCGTGATATATTTAAAGGAATATTTGTCAAGAAAAATGAACACCTTGAAAAATTGAAGATGTCCGAACAGACCAGGTCACGATAGCATGGGCCACTGCCACTAAATGGAGGATATGAAAGCTGGCAAAACTTTCAAGAACTTTTTCAAAATGTGATACATGAAAACACTACATTGTCCTCAGCGGAAAATTTGCATATCTAAAATGGTATATACGCGCCAAACTCGTAAACCATCTGCCAACGTCAAGTGCTAATTACATAAAAGCATAAGATATACTACAACGTCGCTATGATAACAAGCTGCTCCTCATAGCACAACTGGTTGCCAAACTATTGGATCAGCCAACATGTAAACCTGACTCGGCCAGCCAACTGAAGAGCCTTCACGACACCACAAAAGAATGCTTGCAGATGTTGGATAACATGGGATACGACACAACAACATGGGACCCGCTGGTGGTTCGAATAATAGTGAGAAAATGGGACTGCGAAACCAATGAACTATTCGATCAGTACCTTAAAACCCTCCGCGAAGTGCCGAAGCTGGAAACCACACTCAACTGCTTAGAGAAACGTTTCCTATCTAAATAACATAATAAAACTAATCAGTATACCGACAACGCATCTAACAATAGCAAACGATGTGGAATATGTCATGGAACACATGACATTTACCAAGTGTCCAAGGTGCAGCGTTATAATTAATCTTCTGTCTGTCTTGCACACTATATAAGACAGACAGAAGATTAATTTTTATACTCCTTTGAGAATGACGAGCAATCGCCGAAACACGTGTCAGGAAACAGATAGTAAATATATGAAACCAAACAAGTGTATTATTCCTAATTCCTATCCAGTGAGTTATATGTTTCATCAAGAGTGTAGCAAAGCAAGTATCAATCATAGAAGATAATTAAATATCGAGGATTGTGCAAAAACTCTTACCCAGTTAATCAACGCACATGTAATTGCTACCATCACACTTCACTACACATGTATCACCGTAGAGCACAGCGGTCCGTCGACCCAATTCATCAACACAGGAATTCTCGCCCTGATCAGCAAAGACTACAACAACAAAATAGGACAACAAATTCTCATACAGTACAAGGTCCTGAAACTGAAGACTTGTTACCCATTGCACTTGTCAAATTGACCACAAATCAGGGAACAACTCACATAGCCAGGGCACTGCTTGATCAAGGTTCACAGTGCTCGTTTATAACGGAACATGCAGCTCAAGCATTAAGTTTACCTCGACAAAAAGCCCACAACACAATTTCTGGAATTGGAGACAACGCAAAACAAATATCCACGTCGAAAATAAAAGCAGTCATCTCTCTTAAGGAAAAAAGTGAGTTTAAACTGAGAGCTCAATTATGTTTTGCTGAAACTCACTGGACAACAAATTCATCTCGTACATGATGCAAAAAAAGGTCTTGATGGGTAGCTTTTTCGCATCATGTACGAGATGAATTTGAAGAATACCACCTTGCCGATGGAACATTCAACTGCCCTGGACGTATAGATATTTTACTGGGAACAAGACATTACAGTCAAATTCTTCTAGAGGGAATGAAGAAGAAGAAAGGATTTCTACTCCAGAACACCGAGTTGGGATGGATAGTTTCTAGGGGCAATAACAAACCACGAGAAGAAGTCGTGTGTCTGATGTTACATAGGAGCGATGACAAAAATGTAACGAAGTTCTAGGAATTAGAGAAACTACACACTACATCTTCACTGAGGGAAGACGAAGAAACATGCGAAGAATACTACAAACAAACAACAAGAAGAGGAACAGATGGCAGATATACTGTTTCTTTGCCACTAATTACAAGAGCAGCAGTAGCCAGGTTTATCCAGGAGGAAAAACGGCTGCAAAAAGATAGTAAACTTAACAAGGAATACTCCACATTTATGCGAGAGAATCTTGAACTTGGCCATATGAAACTGCTAGAACATCGAGCTCATCAGCAACCCGGATACTATATTGCACACCATGATGTGTTCAAGACAAACAGCACAACAACAGAGTTACGGGTGGTATTCGATGCGTCTTGTTTATGTTTATGTTTATGTTTATTATTCTTTAGCTTACAATCCAAAATTAAAAAAATACATATCAATATCTACACAAAAATTATAGGAAACGTACAAAAATTTTGACTGGACGAAGCTGGGCGGAGTTCGTGCAGCAGCGACGATCTTCCACTCTAACCCTTGTTTGACCACGATGCTGAGGGAGCAAATATCCTCTTGAACATCTGGATTCTTCTAGAAAATGCTTTAATTTTCTATTTTGTCCCATTTTTAGGGGAGACTTTTGGCTGTTAATGTCAGCATGACAGATATATATATATCAAACAACCGAAGCATGAATGAAGAAATGTTTGCTGGATCACAGTTGCAAAATCATATTACTTCGATAGCGACAACATAAAATAGTGTTCAGTGTTCAGTAACCGAAGATGACCAACGCTACCAACGAATTCTGTGGAGGTTTCATCCATCAGAACCATACATACAGTGACTTATGGAACAAAAGCTGCAACATTATTGGCAATCAGGACATTAAATCAACTGGCAATCGATGAGGCTGCAATGCAACCAGGGATAATAATAATAAATTGTCTTTATTAATTAAATAAGGTAATTACAAACAAAGATAACATTTATAAAAGTAGGCGAAGTTCAGATAGATTATCTGCTCTTCCACTTAACCTACTACATTAATAAATTAAATTTACGGTATATTTTTAAATACAAAAATATTACATATAATCAAAAAACATATATATATATATATATATATATATATATTGACATAGTTAAAGCTCATTCCTCATCAACCTACAACGGATTTCATTTTTAAAATTAATCAATGTAAGATCTTTTAGATGCATTGGTATTTTGTTATACATTTTATATATATTGTAAGAAAATGAACGCTCAAAAATGGCAGATTTGTGATAAGGTGGTGAGATAATGCCTCTAAATCTCGCATTGATATTGTGCACATCAGATCGGAACACTATTCTGTTAAAGAGATAGGGGGGCGTACGAGATTGTATTATTTTATAATAGAGAGTGCAACAATGTAAAATGCGGCGATTATGCATATTTAACCAATTTAAGTCAGTTAGTTTGCTGGAGATGTGCTCAAATTTACGAATAACCAAATATTAGACGCATACAAGAATTTTGTACTCGCTGAATACGATTTTTTGTGATTTGATCTAAACAAATTAAAGTGACTCAGCACTAGTGTGTCGCAAAGCATCCGTTTTGTTTTAATCGATAAATAGTGTCTATTAGAGTAAATCATTTTTAAACTTTGAAAAGATCGAGCATTAATATGAGACTTGAAACGTAAATTTGTGTCAATTAATAGACCTAAATTCCGAACCTTGTCCACAAAGGGCAAAATAGTGTCATCAATTTTAATTTCGAGTACTCTTTTCGAAGATTCTAGTTGGCTATGAGGACCAAATAACATTATTGAAGTCTTGTTGACATTGATAGATAGAGAGTGCTCATGGGAGAGATTCACCAATTTAGATAAATCTGAAGAGATGTTTTTAGCTGCTAACACAGTGTCTTAAGTTTTTAAAGAATATAATAATTGTGTGTCGTCCGCATATAAATTTGCAGTGCAATGATCTAATATATCTGTGAGGGATGACGTATAAATGGAAAATAAAATTGGGCCCAATATTGATCCCTGAGGGACACCAACGTTTACCTGAGCAAATTGGGATATTAAATCCCCAATTTGAACTCGTTGAAGACGATTATCCAAAAAACTAGCGACCAAATCTACTGCACTCTTGTCAAAGCCAATATAATGGAGCTTGGCCTTCAACAATTCATGGTTGACAGTATCGAAGGCTTTACTGTAGTCAAGTAAAACCATACATGTTAAAAGACCCTTATCAGTGGCGGCTAAAATGTCATCTAAAATATTAAGTAAGGCGGTGGAGCAACTATAGTTAGGTCTGAACCCAGATTGTAAATAATGCAACAAAACGTTATTTTCAAGAAATCCAGCAATTTGATTTTTAAGCACACGCTCTAATACTTTTGACACAACCGGTAATATACTGATAGGCCTGAGGTCTTTGGTACTAGTAGGGCAATCAATTTTGGGGATCGGAATGATAGTTGCTAGTTTCCAACTATTCGGGAATATGGATTGCTCAATACAGCAGTTTATAATATGTGTTAAAAAAGGAATTAGATAGACAGCAAAATTTCAGCATCATTATATTAATTCCATCTGTACCCATGGCATTAGACTTACTATTAATTACTACTAATATTATTAATACTATTTAAAATGTTGCCAATCTCATCAGTCGTCACTAATTTAAATTTAAAACAGCCAGCATTTGCATTAGTATGAAAATTATTTCGGTAAAAGTCTAAAATCTCATTATCTACAGTACAATTGGCATTACATATAAAATAGTCATTAATAGCGTTAACATCGTTAAAGATATTAGGTAAAACTGTTGACTTACATTTAACAATGCCATTTTGCTTCAAACATTTCCAGCAATTTGAGTTATTGTTATTAATTGAAAATTCTAAATACGCCTTTTTTCCCCTTATTATAGCTGAGTTAACTGTGTTACGCCACTGTTTATATAGATTAAAATCGTGTGCAAGTTTTGACTGTTTAAACTTGCTGTAAGCATTATCACGATGTATCAACATTTCTTTTAAAGTATCAGTAAGCCATGGAGCAGGTGTTTTTGTCATCCTACGCCTAACTAAGGGCGCATGACAATCAAAGATGTCGAGTATAATCTTATTTAAAAAGGTGGATTTACCTTCGAAAATAGCGCAGCAAAAACGTAGCTCTTACTGCCTAGAGATGGTTGAGCAAACGAATTTCGAGATAACGTGCCCGGAAAACAAGTCGTTAGGCAATATTTGGCATCCGATACAAGATGGGTTCTCCATCAAAGTACCTACAATGCATACTTATCGACTAACAATCCTATTGGACATTTCAAAAATTTATGACCCGCTAGATTGGTTGGCATCCATTATCAAAAAAGCGAAAATCCTGATCCAAGAACTATGGATGGTAGGAATTCCTTGGGACGAAACAATCTCACCACTGTACCAAATAGAATGGATACATTTTTACGGCCAGTTTCATCACATTGAGTCATTAAAACTTGCGCGGCGGATATACTACACTGACGAAATTCAGTGATGCGTCAGAGAAGGCGTATGATGCGGTCGTATACTCCAGAATCAGCAACAACAGATCACTAATAATAACATTACTTCAAGCGAAATCGAAAGTAGCACCAGTGAAAAATAAGCTGACAATCCCGAGATTAGAATTATATTAAAAATGGCGTCCAATTGTGATGGTCGTGATGTTTCGAGAAATAAATTCGAAAAACGCAGAAAATAATAAAAAGAATTGTGCTTGTGGTTCAGTGGCAAAGTCTGGAACGCAATGCGTATTATGTGGTACACTTTACCATGCAGGTTGTATCAGAAAAGTTAAAGTGTACTGTGGAGTTAACCTTAATACCGGCGGCGTGGCGGCGGATAGAGAACATTAGAGAACAGCAATAAACAGCAGAGAAAAGCAGATAATAGCAGAGAATAGTAGAGAAAAGCAGAGAACATCTTTTGTTCTTTACTGTTTTCTGCTTTTCAATGATTTTCTTTGCAGTTTTCTGCTACTTTTTGAAATGTTTTTGCTGTTCTCTGCTATTTTCTATTGTTTTCTGCTAATTTATTATTTAATCTTGCTATTTTCTTCTATTCAATTTATTTATTTACTGATTTTTTTACTGTTCTCTGAGATTCTCTGACGTTCTCGTCTTTTGTCTGATTTTCTTTTGCTGTTCTCTGTTACCTATGCTATTCTCTACGGTATTCTGCTGTTCTCTGATGTTCACTGCTGTTCTTTACTGTTGTACAAAGTACTCTGCCTTCCTGTGCTATTTTCTGTTGTTTATTGCTGTTTTCTTATCTGATGTTGAAGAGAACAGCATACAACAGCAGAAAAAAGCAAAGAACAACAGAAAATAGCAGAGAATAGTAAGGAACATCAGAGAACATCAGATAAACTCAGAGAACGTCAGAGAACAGCAGGGAACAGAATTGAACTTTCAGAGAACATCTTATTGTATTTCTACTTATCTCTAATGTTTTTCTCTGGTTTCTTCTGTTTTCTTCTATTGAGAAGTAATGCAGAGAAGACCAGAGAAAAGCCAAGAACGAAAACGAACAGCATAGTACAGCAGGGACCATTATACAACTTTAAATAACAGCAGCCGAGAAAACACAGACAATATCAGAAAACATAAAAGCATAGAATGACAGAGAACAACACAGAATAGAAGGGAACATCAAATATCAACAGGGAAAAGCAAGGGAGATCAGAGGCATGAAGGAACAGCAGAAAACATCAGAGAAGAGCAAAATAAAGAAGAAAACATCAGCGAACATCAGAGAACCGCAGAGAAAAGCAGATAGTAGCAGAAAATAGTAGAAAATAGCTGAGAAAAGTAGAGAACATCAGAGAAGAGTAAAGAACAGCATAGATTACTCGAAAACTATGAGGTTTACGCAAAAAAGCTATTCTTAATGATTTGTTGTTGTTAGAAAATATTTGTAATATTTTTCATATTAAAAAAAATATTAGAAAAAAAACCAAAAAACACCCACTTCCGGTTTATGAATGTTTACCAAAAGCTTTTCAGTTCCAGATTTTGATAAAAAAAACCTTATGTTTGAAGTTTCATCTCAAACAGATAATTCATTTTTGAGATACACCAACAGACACACACACACGCACAGACACAATTTTTTTTTCTAGAAATATAGAGAAAGTAATAACACTGTTGTCTCCTCTCTTCACACTTTATATCTATAGAACTTTCCACCATTTTTATTTCTTAGATTTCCAAAGTTTCCCAACAATTGTTTCTACAGATTCGCGGAATTTTCTTAAAAGTTTAGATGATAACTTTTCTTCAAAAGTTACGGTAATCTTTCTTTCTTTTTGGAAAAATTTTCTTTTAATTTATTTCAGATTTTTCTCTTTCGTGTTTTCCAGAAACTTATCTTCTAGATTCTTTGAATTTTCTTAAAAAGTTTTTAAGTTTTGCAATAATTATTCTTATTCCAAACTTATCTGCTTTTTTTCTAGTGGATTTTTTGGATTTTCTAGAAGTTTATTTTGCTAATTACGAGAATTATTGTAAGAATTATGGAATATTCAGGAGTAATACCATAAGTGATGGCAATTTACTCGAATAAATTTTCTTTTTTTAGAAATTTCCAGATATTTTGAATTAATTTGAATTATTATTGAAATAGTTTTAGGTTTTGACAATAATATTTTTTTTTTTAATTTTTTAGCTCTTCTTCTTATAGATTTTATGCATTTTCTAGAAATTTCTTTTGCTAACTACGAAATTTGGAATTTTCTTTTAGAAACATTTTTTTGCTATATTTTATTGGAATTTCTTTTAGTTTTATTTTATTAGCATATTCCAAAATTTCTCATTTAAATTAGAAGAATTGTTTTTGAAGTTCTAGAATTTCAGATTTCTAGCTACGAATTTGCTAGAAATTTATATTCCCAATTGAAACATTTTTTTAGAACTTTTCTTTTAGGCTCAGAGAATTTTTGATTTATTTTATCAGAACATTCCATAATTTCATTTCTAAATTTCAAAAACACTATCTCTAGAATTTTCTAACATTTTCCTTCGAATTTCAAAAATTTTCTAACAATTGTTAAAGATTTCTGCAATCTTTAATTTTTTTTTCAAAAATCTTTCATTTCTCTCTTTCCTGCCTCTATTTCCTCTAAATTGGAAAAATCTTTTTGGGGGGTGCCTAGAATTTTCAATTAAATTTATTTTATATATATTTGGAATTTACTTTTAAGGTTTTTCAGAATTTTCTTATCCAGATTCCTTGAATTTTCTTAGAATTGATTTGGTAACGACGTTTCTTCATAATTTTTCTTACATATTTTTTATAATAATAATAACATTATTTAAAACAGAAACAATACAGAATGTAAAATGTTATTATAGAATTTTATAGAAATTTCTTTTCCTAATTAGTAGAATGTTAATATATATATATACAACATCTTTATTAACAGACAAAAAAAATACAGATAAGACAAATATAATACATTTATGATGATATGAGTGTTAGGATGTTGGTCTGTTAAATGGCTATCGACCGGCGGTCTTTCAGCCCTGATTTGTCCTTGTCGATGTGTCACGTCAGTCTGTCTCTGATGATGATGATGATGATGGATGATGTGATGTGATGAATTCGAAAGTAGTAAATGGAGGGGTTTTGAATTTTGGGATTGAGTTAGGATTTCTGCGTAAGCAGTAGAGGGTAAGGATGTGATGGTTGAAGGGATTTTTGGAAAATTTTTCACTTAAGTATAGAAGACGTTCCTTGATGGGGATAACAAAGGTAGAGTCATATAGGAGTTGGTTAGAGGGATTGTGTAGAGGATTACTGGGGTGGCGGATTTTGGTTAAAGTTCTTAGGGAGGATCGCTCGCTAACTTGGATATTGTGGATAGTAGGATTGCAGGAGTTGGAGAAAAGGACATTACCATAGTCGAGTAGAGGACGGCATATCATTTTATATATTTTAACAGCTGTTTTTATAGATATACCGTTCTTTTTGTAAGTTAGGTTTCTGAACATTTTGGCTCTAGCTATGATTTTTGTTTTGTTTGAAGCTGTATGGTGTTTAAAATTGACTTTTCGATCTATGGGAATGTTAATAATTCTGGAATTTTCGAGTATTTTTTTCTTTAGACTTTAGACATTCTTTCACTATTTCTTAATTCATTCCATCCGAATTTTATAGCTTCATTATTCTATTTTGTCTAAATATGTCGTCGTTTTTATTTATAATATTGTCTCGCATAGTTTAAGAATTTTCCAGTAAATTTTCCTAGAAATTTCTAAAATTTTACAATAATTCTTAAAAAATTCTGAAATTTAAAAAAAAATTTCTTCGAAGGATATAAATTTTCCAACATTTTCCCTTCCAGACTCATATAATTTTTCAGCGCCTTATTGAACTGTAATATCTGATGAAATACAGAATATACCAGAATTTTCTACTCCAAATTAAGATAAATATCTTGAAAGGTTATGAAATTTTCTATTCAATTTATTTTAGATTTCTGGAATTTTCTAGACATTTCTTTTCCAAAATTCTTGAATTTGTGGAATTTCAATATTCTAGAATTTACTAACTTTTTTTCAGATTTTTGAAATTGGTAAGATTTTCTTAAACTATTCTAGAATTTTTCACATGTTTTATTTAATTCTTTAGTTTTTATAGCATTTTTGTCGAATTTTTAGAATTCGTCAAAAAAAGTTTCAACTAGATCTCTGAAATTTCGAAAATTTCTTTTCTAAATTGCAAAGATTCTTTTAGGGATAGCATTTCTTCTAGACTCCTAGAATTATTTAGCATTTCTTACGCCAATTTGTGACATCATTTCAAAAGTTCTAGAATAATTGGCCTTTTGGGTATTGGGTAAATATCGATAAATAAGTAAATAAATAACCACTTTCTTTCATATTGCCAAAATGTTTTTTAAGGATAGCATTTTCCAGAATATTTTTTCATATTTTAAAATTTTAAACATTCTAAAATTTCTCTTCCAAATTGTTTTTTCATGTATTTCCTCAGCTTTGGTTTTTCCCTTTTTTAGAATAATTCATAAAGGTTATGAATAGTTTTAAAATGATTGAATATTCTTAAATTTTCTTGTCAAGAATTCTGGAATTTGTCAGCTAGAATTTTGCAGCACCTCAGATTTTCTTAATATTTTTTTTAATTTCATTAGTATATTTCAGAAACATTCTTGAAATTTCTAGTAATTTTTCAAACTATTTAGGTTTTGCAGCAATTTTTCATGCAAGTTTCTTATTCTAGTTATAAATATTTTAATTTTTGATTTTTTCAGACTTTTGACAAGAGTCTAAGACTTGCAGCTTTTTCCAAAATTTTTCTTCAATTTAGTTAGAGAGTGTTAAGATTTGGTAAACATTTTTCTTTCTAATTTCTTTAGTGAATAATGAAGATTTTCCAGTCAATTCTGTTTTAGATTTTTAGAAGTTTTCCTTTAAAAATATGTCTGCCAGTGTAAAAACTTTAATGTTTATAACACAATAAAGAATCTATTCTATTTTAAAGTTATTTGAGGATTGTAGAATTTTCTAGCAATGTTTTTCTTATTTAAATATTGTTCAACACTTTTCCTAGAATTTCAAAAAATTACCAAATTGCGATATTTTTTGTATAAGTATTCTAGACTTTTTCATCTATTTTTTTTTCTTCCTTTCAGGTTTCTATAATCTGATGGACGTTTGCTTTAATTTACTACAATATTTCAGATTTTTTGAGGGTTCTAACCATTTATTCCAAATTTTAGGACTTTTCCAAAAATGCAATCAAATTCTGCATTGTATAGCGTAGAAGATAATTTAGAGTGAATTACCTTGATGTAAGTTGAGAGTACATCTCTTCTTAAAGTCTTCGAGTGACAGCCTCATCAATCAAATATTTTCCAAAAAGTTCTCTCTTCAAAATATTTGGAATTTGTATTATTCTTTGTTTAATTTTATCAGTATATACCATATAGAGAGAGAGTTCTAGAATTTTACAACAATTCTTTCCAATAATAGAGAAAATCTGCTCAGACCAATCAACTCATCTCTTTGAGACCATCTTAATAATCTATAAAATGGTGATGTGGCCATCATAGTATTTTCCCTATATTTTTCTCGAAAACTATGAGGTTCTTAGTAGTGAGTTCACAACGTACATATTTTAAAGATTTATGTTTACAAATATTATATTCAATTCCAAACATCCTAATGTTTTATCACCTCAATCCATCTAACTGTATTTCGAAATTTACGATCACATTACACCTGGCATCCGAGAAGATTCACCGTCCCGGACCTACCTCAACCCGAAAACATTCCCGCCGTTAATTAACTGAACGTTGCCAGCGAATAAAACATTCGGACCTGCATATATGGTGAAAATCCAATATTCCGAACTGTGGCGAATCTACATATATTGCACATTACTACCATAAGTAGACTATAACAGTACACGGCCCCGAGGTGGAGACAGAAAAAAAAAAACATGGTTTTACATATACCTCGTATCTGTAGGTTAATCCGGGGTTGCCGTTATACGGGAATTACTGGCATATTTCGCCATCGCCGTAATTATCGTTATCTGTTTGCGCCATTTACTGTTCTAACGATATGTGGTATGAGTTATTGGAAGGTGGACGTGAACTGTGAACTATTCGGATTGTGTTCTACCAGTCATCGCGTGTAATTGTTTACCGAGTCGAATTTTTTCCGTTTTGGTTTGTCGGTGTCGGGGAAATAACAATACAATGCGCGGTAATGAAGTGGATACGATATTAACCTAGATTCTTTGTGCAATTTGCCACTAATTTGGTTTTACAGTTTAGACATGTTGCGAATCGTATTAGATTTGAAATCCTTCTTAAGCAATTTTGATCATCACTTTTGTATGACGAATTTTTATTCTGAACATTTAATTTTAAATAAAGCCATTCAAATGTTATACTTTTAATTTTATTTTGAAGTAAATCACCGATGTAAATTTTTTATAATATCTCCTCTGCATCAATTTAAGCTAAAACCATCTTTTTCTAATCCTTATATTCTTACACACTATTTTCTTGCTCTTTTGTTCTTCTTAAATTCTTCTTCATTTACTTCAATTTTTAATATCTCCTTTAGCCATCACAGACTCTGATCGATTAAAAAAAGTTATAGAGAATGAGCAGGAACAATTTCTAAGCTTTGACTTATTGAGTTTGAAGGAAGCACTTAATTTCATACTTAATTTCATTCAATATAATAAAATATACCAATAATAAAATGAATTAAAATTATTTAGTTCGCTGTAGAGAATTAAATAAATAGTATATAAAATATATCAAGTTGATTGAAGTGAATACATTTTATTTCGTTATATATCTAAATTAAATAAAAAAATACATTTACTTGCCAAGTAAAGAGAAGGTATGCATGTTTATAACATCTTCTTCTTGCTGTTCTACGTTTTCATTTGTGTTTCCTCATTGATGATTTAATGTTAAAACCATCGGTATTAACTTCAAATTCTTCTCCATGTGTGCTATAATCGTCAATTTTTTCTATAAAATCAAAATAGAAGCAATAATTTATAGGCCTTCACCTTTACGTCATTATTTCCAAACTTATTTTAAACTTCTTCTCTTTGCTTAAAATTCTACTATTCAACTGTTTGTCTGATTTTCCTTTTTGTGACTCATCGGGATTCATTATACCCATGGCAACATGTCAACACCTGTCATGTTGTCATGTATCAATCTAAAAGGTTTCACAGTGGTCTTTACAAACTCACGTGTAGCAGGAGAGCATAAAGTTCAGAAGGAGTTCTGGATTTAAAGGAAAATCAATACTGTTGAAACTAGGACGAGTCGTGTGAGACCTATCCATCATCGTCCCAAGGACCTCGAGGTAGACCTTATACAGTTTCGTGTTTTAGGATAACAGGAGTGTTGAGAATGTATCACCACTTCACTGAAAATAATTATTTGCCCAAATAAAAATATAATTATTTACAATATTAAAAAAAACAATAAAGAAAGAGTCGATTAAAATATCGCATTGACAGACAGTTGAAAGATGATATTTGGCAAATATTAAATGACGTTAACTGTTAATATAAACTTCTACCCAGTATACTATAAATTATAGCCGATAGTATCGAATTCAATTTTAATTTATTAAATGTCGTCTATTAAGACAGTTAATAATTCAACATTGAATAATAATATTTGATAAATGGCAGATAAGTATTGACAGCTAACAATTGACAATAATAGGCGGGTCTTGACAATTGAGAGTTAACTGCTTATACATATGTTATTCAGTATATTATAAAGTATAGATGATACATTATTAAAAACAGGTCACAGATAACATTGTCAGATAATCATTTGTCACATATGATAATTGACAGATGACAGTTCCTAATTGATATTGACGATAATAGTTAATAGTGAACAGCTGAAAATTTTAATAGATTATATATGCTAGATGATAATTAGCAGATAATGACAGATATTTTATATAATAAATGAGAGTTAGTTGATGACAAGTGACAGTTGGAAGATGACAGTTAATAATAACACTTAACATGTGGCAGTTGACAGATGACAGTTGATAGATGATAGTTGACAGATTAGAGACGACAGGTAACACTTAAAATACGTAAAAATAATAAATGACACTTAAAAAAATCACGTGAGATTCAATGTCATATACCAACAAAATACATTAAAACTAATAAATGACAGTTAAAAATACAAGTTGAAAAATAACACTTATTTGTCAATTTGTATTTTTAACTGTCATTTATTACTTTTAGTGTATTTTGTTGGCATATGACATTGAATCTCATGTGATTTTTTTTATAATAATCAGAAGGTGAATATGTTGGATGTGAAAGTGCCATTTTTAACTTTTTTTTATTAAAATTAACTTTTGTAGTACATTTTACTCCATGATCTCTTCTATATAATATTATTGTAGACCGTTCATTCTACGTTTTAGTGATAATGTACTTCAAATAATTGATCCAGATATTTTTGGCATCCTCATTTGAAGTAAGTCTTTTATTTAAAAAATTGCAGCATAGAACTTAAAGACAGAGTTTATGACTCTTCGTGTTCTTCCACTCGACCCATTATAGTTTTTACCAGTTGATAATCATCAAATAATTCTGGCTACTAAGGTAATATTTTGGCCATTTCTGGCGTATTCAGATCTAGTTTCTGTATTACTGTTGACAGGCAATGATTATAGTTAACAAATAACACTCAGTTAACATAGTTTAACAGATGACAGTTGACTGCTGATGCATACATCATTTAGTACTCTAATAGATGACAATAAACAGATTGCAGATAAAATCAACAGAATATTTTTAAACCCGTGATATTTGACAGATAACAGATGATAGTAATAGTATTTTATTTGCCCAACAGAATCCAATTACAGGACAAAAGATGGTGATGTGGCCATCATAGTACTTTCCCTATATTTTTCTCGAAACGCAAAAAGGCTATTCTTAATAATTTATTCATTTTTTTAATTCTCTGCAATTATTTGTTATATAAATTTCATGTAACTCCAACAGTTAATTAGCAATTGGCAAAAAATGTCTAAATTTTAGTTAAAGTTAAAAATTTTATGAAAAATATGTTTTAATAAAACTTGTTCCCTTTAACTTTTGTTTGAACATTTTTTTGAAATTTTTCATATTTAGAAATATATCACGAAAAAACAAAAAAACACGCCCATGAATGTTTACCAAAAGCTTTTTAGTACCTTAAGTTTAAAGTTTCATCTCAAACAGATAATTCGTTTTAGAGATACAGCACCCACCGACAGATACACACACAGACACAAAAATGTGTTTTCTAGAAATTAGTGTAATGGGTTCAAGGGACCACAAAACGGATATTTCCGCAAAAAAAAATTTAAAAAAAATCACGATATATACTATATAGGGAAAGTAATTATAATTGACAGATGACATTTCCTCTGTCACAGCTGATAGACCAACGTTGAATGATAACAATTGACGATATAAAAAACAGTTAACAGTTTATAATTAACAACTGGCAATTTTAATAGCTTATTATGTACAATAAATCGGTTATTTATTAACCGATTTATTAAATTGATTGGCCGTTTAAATACTATGAAATGACATTAATTATACATTTTTTTTCAAAATTAACTTCATTGACAAATGATAGTCAACTTTAAAGTTTTAAAGGGCTGCATATACTTTTCTTATTTTTTATACTTGACATTATTTTTCTGAATTCAATGATTCCCAATATGTTGATTTTCATTTAATATTTATGTCAGAAAAAAATCTTATTCATATGATATTTTCGTATAAATTTAGTGTGCCTTGAACAAAAATCAGAACAAACAAAAAGCTTAGCAAAGATTTGATTCAAGAGTTTCAAAATTTTTCAAAAAATCATTATTTATATTTATTTATAGAAATTATTTTGTGGTTTCTATACAATTTTGCTCAACTTTTTCTATTAGAAAATTGTCTTCTAAATTTCTATAATTTTCTCAGATGATCCATAATTTCAGTTTTTTTTTATATTGAGGTTTCTAGAGTTCTTTACAAGATTTAATTTTAGATTTATAAAACTTTTTTTATGAATTATAGAAGTGTACAGTATTTTTTTTTCTTATCTAATAAATAAATAGATATTTCCAGAATTTTTAGCAAAGATTTTATTTGAGTTCTAGATTATAGTTCTCTCAAGATTTTGTTTAACTTTACAATTTATTAGGAAATTTTCTTCTAAATTTCTAGAACTTACTTAGAGGCTTCTAGAAGTTTCAGAATTTCTCCTTCATATTTTCAGTTTTTTGCATTTTCCTTTCCAAACAATTTTGATCGGGGATTCTAGAATTTTTCACAAGTTTTCCTTGTAGATTTCTAGAGTTTTTTTTTTTGGAGGATTCTTTATTCTTTATTATCTTTGCTTCTCCTGCTTACAAAATTACAACAAAAAAATATATGATATACATACATAGAAGTTTTTTTTAGAAAGTTCGTTTCAATATTTATAGAATTTTCTTTGAGGCTGTTTCCAGTAATTTCTCTTCCAGATATTAATATTGTCTTATAAATTGCAATCATTTCCTTCGAGGCTCAAACATTTAAAAAAAAATTATTCCAGAACTTTAGACTTTTTTCGAGAGTTTAGAAATTTCCACTAACTTTTATTCAGAGCTGGAGGCTATAGATTTTTCTAGAAAATCTGTTCCTAGAAATTTAGACTCTTTTCAGTTATTTCTCCAGATATCAAGATTGTTTATTTTTTCAAGCTGTCTTTTAAATTGCGAAGTTTTTAGATGATTTTTTTTTCTAGAAATGTGGATTTTTTGAATATTTCCAGAAAATTGCAAAAATTTTCTTTAACTTGCCTTCTAAATCGCAAAGATTTTTCTTTGAAGCTCTAGAATTTTTAGAGTTTTCTTCTGGAAATCTAGATTATTTTCTCGAGGATTCGGGAAATTTCTAGCAATTTATTCTCCAGAGTTCAAGATTTTTTTTTAAGTCGACTTTTAAATTGCAAAGATTTTCTTTGAGGCATTAGGATGTTCTAGAAATGTTTTTCTAATAGTTTATAGTTTTGAAAATGGCCAACTACTTATTCCCCAAATTATTATTTGTTTTGTGTTATTGCATTTTTAGGTGAGGTAAATAGTGTTGTAGCCATATAGTGATTAATGTTTTCTTTTATTTTTGATTTATGTTTGGGCGTTTATTATGTACTCAAAGTTTTTTTGATGTTACTTCGATTAAACATTATACAATCAAAAATATAATAACAAAACAATATGTGTAGTTGGTTAGTTATAAATTTTCTTCGGCAAGATTTTCGATGCCCTATTTTTAGGGTAATTCGTAGTGCCAATTTTTTCAATCTAAATATTTGTGTAGCACCCAAGTAATTATCTGAGAAGATCAAACCATATCGCGTTATGCTTATAAAATTCATGTGATAGACAGTTTTTGCAACATTTGGTAGATATCTGGCAATCTCGCTCATGCTGTATATCACGGTGCTCAACTTACCTTTCAATTTGGCAATATGGGATTCTCCTGATAATTTATTATTGATTTCAATGCCTAGGAATCTATATGAGTATACCGTATCTCTATTAATGTCTAATTGTATAATGGTTATTTATATATAATAGTACAGAAGATTTTTGTGTAATTTCTTCTATATATTTTCAGAAATAAGAAGGTTAGTATCATCGGCATAGCTGATTATTTGAAATCGTTAATATTATTATAAGTCGTTGACAAAGAAGGTAAATAGCGTCGGTGCTGTTAGGCTGCCCTGCGGAAAACCTAAATTCATTTTAGGTGCTCCTGATTCAATTAAATTTCCATTTTGGACGATTGCTACCCGCTGCATTCAATTATTTAGGTAAGACTCGAACCATTTTAAAGCCGGTCCCTTAATTCCAAATCTTTCAAGTTTGTATAATAATATACATTCAGACGTATGCTTTGGATAGATCAATAAAATATAGTTTTTGGCAATTTTTCAATTTCTCACTTTCATCAGTTGGTATTGATATTTTAAATGACGAGTATTCTTGTGGGTACTTTTATTTAATCTATTCGAATTTAATGACTTCAAAACCTTTTTAAATATATTACCAACTCTTTGGGTGTTAAATTTTGTTCTAAGCTATATAAGCATGATTGCCTTCCAGTTTCGTTGCTCGTTTTATAGGATATTTTCTCATTCTCTATTTAGATGTTATGTTATCCACTCACCGTTATGAGTCTTGTTATCATTAAATGTATTTCTTTCATCGTTTTTGGTCGGTGTGATGCATTTCTGAATTACTGGCATTACTTCCCTTTTGATAAACTAGTTCCACTAAGGAACATTTCTTTCAATTCTTGGATATTGTTGTGGTGTCCTTCTTCACTAATTTTTCTGTTAGTGCTTGCACTTCACTTTGTTTGTTATTTTCATTTTCTTTGACAATTTTTATGGTATCTAGACGTTTAGGCCATTGATCACACTTGCGCTTATTTATGGATAATATCTCATTTTTTAACGGCACTATTTCCTTCACAAACTATTCTGTGTGTTTTTAAACTATATTGTTAATTATGTTTGTGAGTTCTGAACTTAAAAAAAAATAAAATAACAGATCACTTTTTGATCGTGATTCGGTGGCCATTTTTAATGGCCGTTTCTACCTGGATAATCTGCTTCGACACGTCCACCCTCTTCAACAGTCGATAGTATATAGTTAGCGGTAAACAGTTGTCTGTTACATATATCAGACAAGTAATATTTAACAGATAACTGATGATAGATGACAATTGAAAATAATAATTAGCAGTAAGCAATTGACTGATACATATGTCACCCAAGTATTATTTGACAGATCATAGATGAAAATTGACAATAATAAATAGCAGTAAAAAATTTACTATTGATACATATTTCATCCAGTACTCTACAAATTATAGCTTATAGATGTAAATTAGCAGATAAGATAATAGTTGTCAGATGACAAATGACAGTTGAATTATGACAGTTTATTTATGACACTTGATAGTTAATAAATAACAGTTGCCAAATATCAGATAATAAATAACCGTTGAAACATAACACTTGATAGATAACTGTTGAAATATGATAATTAAGAGATGACAGTTGATAGTAAAAAATACCAGCTTGAATATAACACTGGAGATATTGCAGTTGGCAGATAGCAGTTAAAAGGTGATAGTTGACAAATGGCAGTTGACAAGTGACGGTTAACAGATAACAGATGCGATTTGACGATTATAGTTGATAGGTGGCTGCTAATACAATTGCTATCAAATAACCTACAAATTGTAATTAACAAAATTAGTGATAATAATTGATAGATGACATATAATAGCAGATAACAAGGTATAGTTAAGAGTTGATGATTAGAGTTGACAGTTGACTGCTGATTTATATGTTTTCCAATAGCTTATATATTTTTACAAAGTTAGAGTTAAGAGTTGACGATTATAGTTGACAGTTGACTACTGTTATCTAGTCCCTTGTATGTTACAGATAATAGATGACAACTTTTTTCATTACAGAATTCAAAATCATCGCTGATAACATCAAAATTTTCTACTTATTATCATAAAATATTAGGTTGTCAAGTATGAAATGGAGCAAACTTCATTTTAATTTTTTTAGTCGCACACAATCACTTTAGACGCTGTTTTTTGACATAATTGGTTTTTTTGAGTAAAAGTACATCTTTTCCTCTTTCTAACGCATATTTTAGTTTTAAAAAAATTGTAATAGTTTTTTTGTATGGCAATTAAGTGAGACCACTGAAATCAGCGAAATTCTTGTGCTGATGAAGTATGAGCTCCAGCGTGAATCCACAACATGGTTGGCAGCTGCCAATATCAATAGTGTGGTGGCTACAAATGAACCACGTGGTCGATCCAAAACTCAGGTGGATAATGACGTCCTGAGAGCCACGGTGAAAGCGAATACCGGCCAAAGTACAAGTGAATTATCATTGACTCATTTGCCACACATCGGTAAAGTAAAAAGCTGAACAAGTGGATACCGCATGAATTAACCGATGCACAGAAGGAACGAAGACTCGACGCATGTTTTTCTCGCAATAAAGCCGAACCATTTCTTAATCGAATTGTTACGTGTGATGAAAAAATAATCATGTACGATAATCGAAAGCGTTCATTGCAATGGTTGGACAAAGATGAATTACCAAAACACTGTCCGAAACCAGACAGAAGAAGCTGATGGTCAGCGTATGGTGGTCTGGCTCAGGTGTCATCCACCATAGTTTTATAGAGAACCTGGCCAAACGATCACGACGGATGTCTACTGTTATCAACTAGATGAAATAATGAGAAATCTTGCGATTAAATAGCCAAAATTGGTTAATCGGATGACGTCAAACCTCCTGCACGACCACATGCCACACAAATGTCCGCGTCAAAGCCTAGGTTGAAAACTCTCTGTCACCCACCATATTCGCCAGACCTTACCTCCACTGATTATCATTTCATTAAAAAATTAAACAACTTTTTATCTGAAAAATATTCAATTCCGCACAGACTGCCAACATGACCTTTCAAGAGTTCATCGATTTCCCTGGATCACGGAAATGCTTCTACAGCAAAGGAATAAATGAGTTACCTCTAAAGTGGAAAAAGTGTATAAGTTTCTATTGAAAAATTAATCGAATTCAATTACGTCTATTTTTTGCTAGCATTTTATACTTGACAACCTAATATGCCAGATAACAGATAGCAGTTAAAAGAAGTTAGTTGCCAGATAACAGATAACAGTTGACACATGTCAATTTACAAATAACAGATTACTGTTGACAGTCAATGATTATAGTGAACAAATGACTCGTGGTTAACATATTTCGGTTAACAGATAACAGATGACAGTTGACTGCTGATGCATACATCATTTAGTATCCTATAAATTAAAGCTAATGGAAGACAATAAACAGATTGCAGATAAAATCAACAGACTATTGTATAACACAAATTGGACAAATAACTGATGATAAAAATAGTCATTGTTAGCAGTAAACAATTGACTGATACTTATGTCCCCCAAGTTATATTTGACAGAAAACAGATGAAAGATGACAAGTGAAAATAGTAGTTAACAGTAAACAATTGACAGGTATATATGTCACCCAAGTGATATTTGACAGATATCAAACGATAGACGACAATTGACAATAATAGTTAACAATAAATAATTGATTAATACATATGTCAGCCAAGTGATATTTGACAGATACCAAATGATAAGTGTCAATCAACAATAATAGTTAGCAGTAAACAATTGACTAATACATGTGTCACCCAAGTGATATTTAACAGATAGCAGTTGATATATAAAAATTGGCAATACAAGTTAGCAGTAAACAATTGACTGGTACATGTGTTAAGTAATATTTGACATATTCCAGTTGATAGATGAAAACTGACAATAAGAGTTAGCAGTAAACAATTTACTCAAGTCATATTTGACAGATGACAGTTGATAGATGATAATTGACAATAAAAGATAGCAGTAAACAATTGTCTGATACATGTGTCATTCAAGTGATATTTGGCAGATAACAGTTGATAGATAAAAATTGACAATAAAAATTAGCAGTTAACAATTGACAGCTGATACATATGTCGCCCAGTACTCTACAAATTATAACTGATAGATGACAGATATTGACAAATAACAATAGGTGGTATATGACAGTTTAATTATGTCACTTGAGATTTAAAATAAACCAGTTGTCAAATATCAGATAATAAAAAATTAAAACATAACACTAGAATTATGAAAATTAAGAGATGAGGTGACAGTTGGTAGTAAAAAAATACCAGCTGGAATATAACACTGGAGATATGACAGTTGACAGATAGTAGTTAAAAGGTGACAGATAGCAGGTGGGAGTTGACTTGTGACAGCAGATAACAGATGAGATTTGACGATTATAGTTGACAGTTGGCTGCTAATACAATAATTGTGATTAATATATGACAATTAACAAATGATAGATGTCAGATGAAACTTGACAGATGACATATGACAGCAGATAACAAGGGATAGTTGAGAGTTGATGATTAGAGTTGACAGTTGACTGCTGATTTGTATGTTATCCAGTACCTTATATATTTTTACAAAGTTACAGTTAACCCATTTGCATGATAAGCCCATATATGCACTCATTTTTCATTGAAGCAAACAAGAAAAAAATCTACCGGAAATAAAGACACCACAAAAAAGAACATTTACACCATGTTCAATCTTACCATGAAGATTTACCGGTGAACTTTTCCAAATCTTATTCAAACGACTTCATCGAAAAAAAAACTCGCAAACATTGTGTAGTTAGTTTACTTATCAGAAAAAAAGAAAAGATACATTTTATCAATGGGATAATTACCATACGGCCTTGTGCCTTGAACATTTCAAGTATTATTATCAATACTCTAATGAAATAAAAAAAAATTAAAATCGTTTATTTATGTAATATTGTCTTTATTTTTCATATTTTGAAACATTTTCATTAAAATACAATCAAAAAAAAATTTGGTGATAAGGAGGAATTTTCCAATTTTCCGTGTGAAGCAAATTGGTTAAGAGATGACAATCATATTTGACAGTTGACTACTGTTTATCTAGAACCTTGTATGTTACAAACAATAGATGACATTTTTTCTCATTACGGACTTCAAAATAATCGCTATTAACATCCAAATCTTCTACTTACTATCATAATCAGTTTCTTCTGAGAAATCATAGTTGGAACCATTAGAATGGGGAGCAATAGTTTACATGTCTTCGTCCGCACTTTCTTCTTTTTGTTTTCCATCAACTCATGTCACTTTTCAATCTTCTTCATCTTCTTGGTTTTAATCTCTTTGTCTTATATTCTCCATTTTCTACGGTTTATCTATTTTTCATCCTCAGACTCATGGGATATAATTTAATGTATTTTGAATGTATTTTGCCATCCAAAATTAGTTTAACATTTAAAAGTAGTTTTAACGAGGAAATTTAAACTAAAAACTAAACAACCTACTCATTAATAATTAATTAAATATATACTTTTTAATATTGCTGAGTTGCAAAATTTCTTATTTAAAATTAAAATAATCGATGTTAACATCAAAATCGTCTCCTTTTTACTATCACAAATATCTTCATAAAATCAGAAACAAAATCATTACTAAGGATAGCAATAGTTCACATGCCCTTATCTGTTCTTCCTTCTTTCTGTCTTCCATCAATTCATCCAACTTTTCAAACTCCTTCATCTTCTTTGTGTGAATCTCTTTGACTTAAATTCTCCCGTTTCTAGGGTTTATCTACGATAGTGCCTTTTTAAGTTCACGGAATGTGGAGTTTGGAGGGTAGTAGGGACGCTCGTGCAAGTTCTAAGGTATTCAGTGACTTATTATTAGTATATATATCGAGTATTATCATAACGAAGTAAGTAGTCTTTGAACTATCGTCGATTAAGCAACTCAATCTGGAAGAAATTGTTAAGTATAGAGAAAATAGAGTTCTGCGCATATTTAATGTTCCTTACTAAGCAAAGAAAAAGTGTTTAAACCATATTGGAAGAAATATCGGGAAAACCCATGGAACACAAGTAGCACAACTTCTTCAAGCAAGGCAGGGAATCAATTAAAAACGATTACCCTCCTGGGCGGTTTTTTTAAGGTCGCCACTTCAGATCTCATCGAAAAAATCGAAAAATTAATATTGGAGGATGCACGTTTGAAGAAAAAACAACTCGCAGAAATGGTTGGAGTATCTGAAACAACTATTTTTAAGGTCCTCCATAATCATCAGTCAGTGCTCACACAGTCATAAAAACAGCAGCGCGTCGAGTGTTAGCATGCGTTTTTTGAGCAAATAGTTACTGGGAAAGAAATTTGAGTTCATCACTATGAACCTGAGTCTAAGCATAATTAATGCAGAGGCATAAAACGGGTAAGAAATTCAAGTTGTCACAGCCGGCGGGGAAGCACATAGCGACAGATTTCTCGGGTACAGAATGAAATTTTATTGATTGATTAGTAGAAAAAAGTTGTTTCTATAACCGGAGAATACTACGCTTCAATTTTAGAGAAGTTAAAAAAGGCTATTAGAATAAAGAAGAGGATATTTAACCAAAGGCGTCCTGCTCTTGCACAACAATGCTCCTGTTCGCAGGAGTAGAGTTACGTTGGCTGCTTTGCTTAAGGTGGGCTTCGATATAATTGATTATCCACCTTATATAACAGATTTGGCTACCAGCGACTATTACAGCTTTCCAAATCCGAAAAAAAGAGCTTCGAGAAAAGAAAGTGAAGGATGTATATTTTTCAGAAAAGGATGAATCAATTTTTTATAAAGGTATTCACAAGTTAATTCATAGATCTGAGAAATGTGTTAAGATTACAGGTGAATATATTGAAAAATAAAAATAATTTTGTAATATTATTTCATTTCCTATTCCCTTCCGCGAACTTAGAAACCCACCCCCGTATTTTGCCACCTTACAGACTGATGGAAATTAAATTTTTAAATTATCGCTATTATCATTAAAATTACTTCTGTTTTACTATCAACAAATTTCTTCTTTAAAATCGAAACCAAAATCTTTACAACGAGGAGCAAGAGTTTACAGTCTTTTTCTATCCCTAAAAATGATTAATCTTCCAGGGTACTTCATTTCGTTGGTTTTAATCACTGACTTACATTTCCCTATACACTGGTTTGTCAATTTTCCCTTATTGTAGAATCTTTGGTATTTACTTCTAATCAACGTTGTTAATTAATATGAATTTATAATTTACATGGAGTTAAGTAACTAAATAATTAATCACGATGATATTTTTTACTTCACTCTTTTATATATGTACATTTCGAAAACTATGTGTTTATCATCAACATTTAACTGATTACGTTTAAAAACTGGTTGGTAATATTAAAATCTCCCTTGCGTTTACTATCATCATAATTTCTTCTATGACATCAAAATCAAAGTCATTGCAAATTAGAAGCAATCATTCACAAACATTAATCTTTACCCAGTCATTTATGACATTAATATTTTTTAATAGAAGTTGTTATATTGCCTTTTTTTAGATTATAGGAAGATATTTTTACTCGATAATTCATTGATTTAGCATACCCTTGAGATATAATTTTTTGTCTATCATTTAATATTTTAAATAATAAAGATGGCAATTAATGTTACCTTTTTATCCATTATTAATTTACACAGAAGAAGTCATTAAGAAGATTCCCATGCAATTAACTACACTACGTCGGGTGATTAAAATTGATTAAAATATTCAAATTCATACCACTAGCAGCAAACATCAAAACCGCATTAGATAAACTAGCCAGGCCAATAATATTAAGACATATTCATTGCTGGATTAAACGTAAAAGTAGTTAACGAGTGAATAAATATAATATTTACGTAAAACCTACAATCTCACCGTGGCGGCATAAATAAATACAAAACACATCTCCACTTTATTCTAATTGTACATTATATATATATGGTAGAGAGATTCGATAATTTCGAATCACAGTTAGAGCGATAAATTCGAAACGAACTCGGGTTTAAGAGATTCTGCTAACTGTACATTCCGTACTCTCATCACGGTCTCGTTACTCTGTTACATTTCATTTGCGAATGCACTTCCTTCAGGGATCCGATGTCAATACAATTGCCATTGTTGCATCGCTGATTAGATTCGTATCGGCGACGGTTCGTCATTAGAGTTATTAATCGTCGCGCTCTGTTCTATTATTACAAGTTCGATTTTAATTTGTATAATTAATGATGTATGCAATCGCAATCAGTGCCGATGGTCGTCTGGAAATTGCAACGAATATATTTTTTTGGGTTATTAATTAGTAGCTCAAAAATATATAATAATTTTTACACTTAAATTACTCATCTGCTTATATCCTACTTCCCTTATTCTTTTATTAATACCAGATGTATATTTAGAGTACTATGTACTCATTATCAATGGTTTATAAACCATAAGGAATTTTATTTCGTTTCATTTTAATATAGAACACTTCACATTACTCAACCCGAAATTTAGTATTCTTGATGAAAGCACTGTCTGGTAAACAATTGTCTTTATAAAAAGTCCTTAAACTTGTATGTATTTTATTAATTTAAGTTCATAATGGATTTTCTAACATCATCATCATCAATACAATCTATTAATTTTTATTTGAGTTTTATATTGATTATAATAATAATTTATTCCAATAAAAATATTTTACAATTATTAGATAGTAAACTTCTCCTAGTCCATGTTTTAGTAATTGGAGGTTAAGTCAGAAGCCAAGTATACTAGTATTTGTATTATTCATATAATATTTCTGAATATTTAAACAATTAGAGGATGAGTTATAAGTATAATCAATTACAAAACTGTAAAATAATTTCACACAATTTTAACCATCCACATAAATCAACGTTAACTATTTGACATTGTTGTATTATTGTTTTATTTATTAAATAAACCGACGATAAATAATGTTGATGATCCGTTGATTATTTTTATTTATTTTTTTATAGAGTCGTGCAATTAAGTGCCGCGCGCATTCTCATAAATTTTACGGAATTGATTCGAGCTTTATTTATATTTGTAATTATCGCCGGGCGTATAATTTTACCAATACGAGTAATTGCGTTATTAATTGTGTATACTCAGAATAATTATTATCGGTGGTTTTATCGGTGGGGAGAATTGATTGCCTCCGCATGGAGCAGAGGTGGATAATGAAGGAAAGGAGGAAAAAATACAGACTTTAATTAAGTGGGTGAATTATGCGACTGTAAGTGACATTTTTGTGAGTGTGATTAATAATTTTATGTAAATTAGGTAAATTTCTATGTAGACTGAAAAAAATATTATGTTTTTAAACAAATAATGGAAATAACTTGGTTACCTTTATTTTTTATGGCGTTTAGAGGATGGATTATAAACCACACACTAATTCTACATGTGTAGAATTATAATCACTTCTTTAATTATGCTATAACTCACCCTCCAATCAGTAAAATATAAGCAAGGATTTTAATTAAAAGTTGTAAAACATAAACATAACATTATTGCAAATTTTAGAAGATATTTTACTGACTGGAAGATGGGATAGAGGCCAAATACCCACCCACATATAAACTTTAATTCTTTATCTTCTTGCGGTTTCCAATAAAATTAATTACAAAACTTTTTGAATAAAAATGAAATTAAAAAGGTAAAATTTTTGAGTGAGTAAATTAGTAATAATTTTTGATGCATGATGGATGGGCAGACTTTAAATCTAAATTAGATAAGATTAGCTAGAGAAAGTCATTTATTTTTAAACTTAAATTTTGATTTTGTTTTACTTTTATTACTTTTATTGTTTTGTAAGCACCAAAATCATCAACAATTAGACTTTAAAATTATTATCTGTATGTAATGTGGGTGGGTGGCCTCTATCCCACCCTCAAATCAATAAAACATAAGCGAGGGTTTTAATTAAAAGTTGTAAAATATAAATAAACAAGGCAGAAAGACCTCTGGTCGATAGCCTTTTGACGAACTAACTCACTAACACATCATCCATTATTCATTATTTAAATGTAAATATGTATAGTTTGTCAATAAAAATGTGTATTATTATTATAAATAAACACAAAATAATTGCAATTTTTAGATATTTATTCATACAAATTAATGGGTTGTGGGATGTTAAACGGGTGCACCGAAGGTGATTAGGAAGGGAAGAAGACATATGTTGGATCACAAGGATCGTCAGTCGTGAATTACGTCATAATAAAGGGGCTAAATAGGGAAGAAGTTCGAAGAATGGAAGGAGAAGAAGTCTTGCCAATAATGGTGGAGATAGGATTGAGAAAATTTAGGGAAAATGAACAAGGATAGGAATAGTGGAAGTTAGAGGATAGTGTGAAATGCTATCAAGAATATTAACTGGAATAAAGTTAAAACAATGGAAAAGAGTGAAGTGATTATTGCGGGATGCGGTAGAAAAGTGGAAAGAAGGGATGGGGAAAGATACGCTTGGTTCGATAAAAAATGTCGGGACGCAAAAAGGGAGGTAATGAAGGCTTTGAGGGAATGGACCTTGGGTAGATGAGAGGAGAGAGAGATGGGCGGTGGCAGCGAGGACTAAGTACGCAAAACTATGCGAGAAAAAGAAGATGCAGACCTTGGAAAAACGGCTAATGAATTGAAATTATGTAGGAATGAAAAGGAGATATGGAGTATTTTAAAAAGAGGTGAGTGGAAGCAAAATATAGGTGTGTCTCTACAAGAATGGACAGAGAAATGCAGTGTAATGAGTGGTGAGCCAAATCAGGTAGGGGAAGAAGAGTCGATTGGGGAAGTGGAAGAGTTTACGAAGGAGGAAATAGAAAAAGCATTTGATCAAATAAAGACTGGGAAAGCTGCTGCACTAAACGGATTAAAGGCAGAAATGTGGAAACAGATAGGAAAGGAAGGAAAGCAGAAGTTCGGAGAGCTGCTGAATCAAATGTGGAGAGGAGAAGCAGACTTCCCAAAAGCATGGCTTATGTGCCCGGTACACAAAGGTGGTGATACATTAAATGTAGAAAATTATAGAGGGATAACAATTATGTGTTCCGGGTACAAAATTGCCATCACAGTGGTAAAAAATAGGATAGAGAAGGAGGTGGAGATCAATGGAATTCTGCGGGAGACGCAAAGGGGGTTTTAGAAAAGGGAGAGGAACAAGGAGTGAGTGCAGAAATGGTGTAGAAGGGTGTATGAGGAAACGTGGGTGAGTGCGAAAGTGGGAGCGAATGTGTCTGAAAGGTTTAGAATTTGGATGGGGGAGCGTCAGGGATGCCCGTTGAGCTCTTTACTGTTTAACATATATACCAGTGAATTTGAAGTGATTTTAAGAAAAGGGCAAGCGGGCGGAGAAGTGATTGGAAAAAAGAAGGTATGGATGCTGGCGTATGCGGATAATGTGGTGCTTTTGGCGAGAAAGTGGGGAGAGATAAAGGAGGTTATGCAAAGAGTAGAGAGATATATGGACAAAAGGGAAATGCAAGTAAATGCTAGGAAAACAAAGTGGATGCGATTTAGGAAGCGTGGAATGGTAGGAAGAGTGGGTAAATTAAAATGGAAGGGGGAGGTGATTGAAAGAGTGAAGAAATTTAAATACTTGGGCGTATTTAAATGCACAGATGGATACAGTGAGCATGCCAAATGGGTACAGAAGAAAGCCAAAAAGTTTGAGGTATAGTGAGGGAAATGGTTTTCAAGCAACTTTCAATTGGCGTGCCAGCTGTGGGATGCATGTGTGAAGCCCATTTTGTTGTATGGAGTAGAAACTTGGGGAATAAGGAAGTATGAATGTATTGAGAGAGAGCAGTCGTTATTCCTGAAGCAGATTCTGGGGGTGGAAAGATCAACACCTGGGTACATTCTGCTTTAGGAAAAAAATAGAATGAGTGTGCATGAGAGGCAATGGAGAGAGTAGCAAAGTATGAGATAAATTTAGTTGGATTGGATAATGAGGGATTGGTGAAAGAGGTATGGAGAACGTGCATGGGGATAAAGGGGAGTGGAAGATAGACCGTAGAAAGATGTATGAAAGGGCAGGAGTATTTGAGAATATTGTAAATGAATTGTTGGAGAATGGGGTAATGTGCGGGTATGGATGAAAAAGAAGTGGAAAAAGGTTCGAATGCAGAAGAGGCAAGGTTGTATCGGAAGGAGCTCATATAATCCAGAGTAAGAAAGATTGCAGGTATATGGGAGGTTGCCAGGGTACCTGACTAATAGTGTCTTCTCAAATGAAAAGAAGATTACCCTGGCGCGAGCTAGATGCGGTACGGAAGAGAGAGGAAGGAAGATTTGGATGGGAGAAGGTTATGGTAGGTGTGCACTGTGTAGAATGGGATGGATACATGGAGTGATTTGGGAGAAGAGTGTGAAGGGGTACGCGAGGAGTGGTTGGGAGGAAAAAGGAAGGTATTGGAATAGATGATAGAAGATGGAGCTGGTATACATGTTTTGGTCAGACTTCGGTGGGAGAGGGAAATAAAGAGGAAATATGATAGAATGTTTTTATGTATAAGTTTGTATATATGTATGTAGAAAGTCGGTTTTGTAAGTTAAAGTTATGCCAATAAAGGTTTTTTTTCATACAAATAGAGGGATAGAGGCCACTCACCCACCCTACATATACATATAAATTTCAATTACAGATCGTCTCGCAGTTTGGAGTAAAATTAATTACAAAACTTTTTAAATAAAAAAGCGATTTAAAAAGGTAAAATTTTTGAGTGAATAAATTAGTAAAAAAAATGATGCATGATGGGTGTACAGACTTTAAATCTAAACTAGATTATATTAGCTAAAGAAAGTCATTTATATTTAAATTTAAATATTGATTTTGTTTTATTTTTTATTACATAAAGGGTTTGATTGTTTTTATCAGCAAAATCATCAACTATTAGCAATTTAAGTAATCATACATATGTAGGGTGGATGGCCTGTATCCCACCCTATAATCAGTAAAACATAATCGAGGGTTTTAGTTAAAAGTTGTAAAATGTAAACAAACACAAAATAATTGCATTTTTCAATTGATGTATTCATTCAAATATTTCAAAAATGTTTAAATCATGTTTTACTAACTGCAGGGTGGGATAGAGGCCACCCTACTTATTTGTACTTTAATTCCTCTCAGTGGTTTTATTTTCACAACACATACAAGATTGTTTCAGAAAATGTTGTTAAATAATTATAAAATTTTAGGGCTTAGGTCAAAACTATTATGCAGGGTGGATGGATGTCCACTATCTTACACTCCAGTTATTATATCATAAATAGAGAGTTACTAAAAATTAATTGCCCATAAGAAAGTACTTACGTAATAAATGAAGTGAATACCCACCTACATGTAAATTTATACTTTAACTTATATTTATATAAATGTTTCTAATTTATTTATTATTTATTCTGTTATTAATTTATGTATAGTTACCTATATGATTTATTATGTAATGTAAGAGTAACTTTACACAAGTTAACCTAATCGACATAATTAAACATTTATATAAGTGCTGATGATCTAAGCCATGTCATTAATTCATTTGTATTTGCGTTGTGCGTGCATTATTGTGAATGTTATACTTATTTATATTAACTAGATTTTAATAATGTTATTTATTATTAATCGTTAGGCCGAATTTGTATCCTGCCACTTTTTTTTTTATTGTATATTTTGTAAAAAGGTGATACCGTAAAATAAACAAACAAACAGACTATCACTGTTTGTATTTTCTGACGCTGTTTCAGTTGATGTTGCTAAATTGAATTTTAAAAAGGACAAATATTACAAAAACATGCAAAAAAAGATAAAAAAAGATCATAATGACACCCATTTTTTTTTCGAAAACTGTCGAAACTATAGTCGCCAATAAAGTTTAAAAAAGTGTGTGATATTATCAAAGGTATTTACAATCATATATACAAAACATTTACATCTTTGACTGAACAATTTCGTGATTATATCTTTAGTATTAGTATCTAAATTACTTACCTTTTTCTTGTAAATCCTTAATTCTTCTATTCTTTTAAATTTCTGGGAGCAACTCCTTAATTCCTTTGAGGTTGGCAAGTTTGGGTTCTTTCAACTTCTCCAAACGCTTTATTCGCTCTTTCAAAATATTCTTTTTTTTCTCCGCAAGGGATATTCCTAGTTTCTAGTAGGATTCATGTCTTTGAACTCGATAAAGGTTTATTTAATGTGGGAGATGGTGCTGTTAGAGTTTTTGTTTTTCAGCTCTCGATATCAATTCAAGGACTTTCCATGCTAGTTGCAAGTCGGTAAGCTCTTTCTCTTCAATCCTTTCATTCGATACGCCTTCTTTTGCCATCTTCATTTCCTTCCTCTGCAACATTACCTTCCTCCTCTATATAAATAACGGAATCATCGCCATTTTGGGAGAAGGTGCCTCACCTTTGATGAAAATATTATCGACCTTTCATCAGTCTTTTTCCTCTTCTCCTTGGCCTTTACTTTTTCTTATTTTACTTGCCATTTTTCTTATCCTAAGCTCCCTCTTCTTCTACAACTTCATACTCGCCCTTGACCTCCGTTTGCATTCCCTCCTCGTACTCTTCAAATGAAACGTTCTCCTCTACGTCAATCTGAGGAAAGCATGCAAAAGCAAAAAAATAAAATGATCACAATGACACGTTCAACCTTTTCATCTCAGACTCTACAACATTCTTGATTATCTCTTTAGTAACAGTATCTAAATCACTTACCATCTTCTTGTAAATCCTCAAGTCTTCCATTCCTATCAAAATTCTGGAATTACCTCTGTTAACTTTTTAATCTCTCTCGGACTTTTCCAACTTCTCCAAAAAGGTTTATGCGCTTTTGCAAAATATCCAACGTCTTCTGGTAGTTTTAGAAGCTTTCGTCGAGCTTGTTGTTCGCTGCTAGGGTTCACTCCTTATTGGTAGTAGGTATTTTTACTATTGGTTTATGGCAACAGAAATATACAGCGTTTATCTTTCACTACAATTATAAAGAAAATTAAGATTTTAGTAGCACACGCAAGCGTGGAGATAAATATCAGTAAGTGACAGAACGGAGGTGACATTGACAACTAAATTGGCTGCGACAGCGATACGTCGATCTGTGTACAGCCTAGTCTATTGATTTCTTTAAGTAGGAATTATGTCTTTGGACTCGAAGCAGATCGATTTTTGGATTTTGACATTGGATTTGATGACGCTGTCCAAGTTTTCGTTTTTAAGGGAGATTTAGTCTCTTCGAGGACTTCATACGCTGGCTGAGAGTCGGTAAGCTCTTCTTTTTTAGTCTTCCTAATAGATTTGTATACGTGATCATCTTTAGTTCTTTCTTCCGCAACATCATTTTCCGCCTCTCTGTCTACCTTTATTTTTTGCTCTGGAAAAAGCAGTCTTACCGTTGATGAAAATATTAGCAACTTCTGTGTCATCAGCTAATTAACCCTCCTTGGCCTTCTCGGCGATTTTGTTCTTCTTTTTTTCTCATCAGCGCCCTCTTTTGTTTCTGCATCGTCTTTCTCGCGCTCGCCTTCCTCACCAGAAACTTTTTCTTCTGCGCTGACCTCCTTCTGCACGGTATCTCCGTACATTTCGGTACAACAGGTACACACACTTCACTGAAGCGGTACACTTATTAAATTAAGCAGGAGGGCTTGAAATTTAGTGTCGATATATCTCTCTATAGTTTCTGCCATCTGTATGTCGTCAAGAGATTTTTGAAGCTGCACAGAAATTTCTAGACTAAAACGAATGGATAATATGTAGCTCAATTTTTCTTTGTAGCTTAAGTTCAGATATTTATGAAGGGTGGATGAGTAGCCACTTTTCTATTCGCCGTTTATTAAATCGTATTCATAATTTATCATTAATGATTGGAATTGAGTAGATGCTAAATCTTGATAAGTTTTACATCAAAATTAAGCATATTTCTACTGAATTCCAATCATTAATAATTTTGCTAAAAAACGTAATTTAATTTACTAATAAATAAATACTTATAGCTTAAATTTTTACGTACAACATTTTATATTCCTTATCTATCTTTATCTCATCAAGAATATTAATTCCCCGCACACAATAACTCGCGTAAATGTCTAAGCCAAGCGATTTTAATTTCTATTTAAATTCCATCGCCATACTTAGAAATGCAGTTTTAATTACCACTGCCCACCCACACCGTATATGATTTACATAATTATTTATCGCACACTCCACCAGGGGTATTGAATTGCTCTTTTACTACATGTAAACGTATTGTTTCAGGTGAGTCGCTGTCGCAACGTTGACAACTGGAAAGGGAAGAGGAGAAAAAAAGAAAACGATTCGTAAGTTAATTACACTGTCATAGGTCTAAGATGATGTATTCAATTAGGGATAAGTTAATTACATTGTTTCTTAGTTATAGTTTATGCCTTTATATTCATCAAAACAGTTAAAAAAATTTTGATTTTAAATTACTTCATCAATACAGAAATGGTTAAAGATATTAGAATGTTAGTTTTTTTTTCTAGTTTTATATATAAATTATAACTTTTTTATGGACAAAAATTTATTTAAATGGTCGTCTGGATGATTTTAATTTCGAAGGTTAATTCCAAATCGATTCAATAATGTGTTATAGTGGCAATAAAACTAAAAGATTGCGATCAAAGAGTTGTAAATATTTCACCAGTCCGTTTTTTTTTTTGGCGGAACGAGCGAAATATTCATGCAAATCGGGATTCTGGAATTACGATTAGCTGCTGTTACTATGTTAAGCAAAAAATCATTACTTAATAAAATACTGACACAACAATTAACAGCCTCATCAATTCAGTTTTTCAAAATAGTTAAAGAAGTAGTTATTAGTGCTAATTAATATAAAATATCTTGTACAAGTTACACAATGTCATACTTATTTTGTGAGTAAGTATTTAAGTAAATAAATATTTATTCGTGCTATTAACAATTAGGTTTTACACATGTCATAGATACATTCGAATATGGTACTAGTGTACCCCTAAATATGGGGGTATATGAAATCTATTAAATTTTTAATTTTTTTCAATCAATAAAAAAATCTTATGATCATAATACAGTAGTACTATGGGAGGATTTGATATTATGTATGTCTTAACATATATAAACCTTCATATAATTGATCGTAAAGTAAAAAATATTCAAGGTTGATTGTAAGAGAGAAAAAAAAAACATAATATCGATATTTTTAGGCGGACTTCACAATTTCCGCATATAATACCCCAAAGGCAAGAAAACAATATAGAGCCATAATAACTCCAATCCCCAAACTTAGACACCATTACCATTAGTTTATAGCAGAAAAGAATTTGGCGAGTCTAAAAGATCAAACATTTTTCTAATTCGTAAACATGAAGACGTGAAAAAAAAAATTATAATAGAAAAGAGTTTGAGGGCTCTAGGTGCAAATTATGGTGATCAATAATTTCCTAAATTCGCAAACGTCGATATGTAAAAAGTACTACTAGTTCATAGCAGAAAATTCTGTGGCGAGTCTACGTGCACAATTAAGCGTCAAGTCATGTTTCATTACGGAGATAAAGCGGCAATAAGAACTCCTCGCCGGATACCCTAATGATTCCTTTCAAATTTCACCTCGCGCACCATTACCACGGACACTTGAATGGGAGAGAGAGACATTTAAATGACCTAGACATTCGATTATCTTTTAATTTGACAAGAGCTACGTATATAATTGACCCCAGTGTGCGCTACGAATATCCGAGTGCGAATAATCCAAGCTTCTAAGATTAAAATGGGGAAAAGTAAAAATCTTTTTACTTTCTCAATTTGAAAATTTGGTTCCATCAAGAGAGTAACAGAAGATTATATTTCAAAGACTTTAAAAAATACGAGAACAAAACTTTTTTCACAACTATGATCTGATATGTGGTGATGAAACAAAGTTATCGTGTTCAATTTTATCAAAAATATAATTTAAATTTAAATCAGCAATTTAAGATTTTCTTGGTCTGTTACGTAAAAAGTTTATAGATAAGTAAAACAGTAGTTTGTCACTTTTTTCTTTTCTTTAATTATTACTAAATAATAGCCGTCAATTATCAATAGTACGAGGGATGGTAGGAAACCACCTGGCGAATAGAACAGTCACCGGATGTGTGCTAACATGTTGAGTTGTGTTTCAAATGTCTCTGCAAAATCTAACTGGCATTGTATGTGTTGTTTATGTGAGTATGTGAGTATGACTTCGATATTCATCGTGAATTGAAGAATGTGTATGAAGAAAATGTTATGGATGAGTCTTCTGTTCTTTCAACTTAGGATGATGAGCGTTTGGGACGGCCATACACGCATTTCTAAATAAAAGGAAAAGGTGAATGGGAAAGTATAAAATCACAATATTCCTTGATTCTGAAAGTGAAGAAGAATTAAAATCATACAACAAATATATAAAAAGAAAAAGAATTTTAGAACTTCATTCTTCAACAGAGGAAGAGGAACTAATTGAGAATGATAAAACAACAGCTTCAGAGAAGGATTCAGAGAAAACAGAAGTGATACTTATATTCCGAAACTTCGTAAAATTAAACGAAATTCGGGGAAAAGATACACAAACGGGAAAAATTATACGTGCCAAAGTTTTTCAAAATAAAGATTGCCAATGTCGAAAAGACAAAAAAAAAAAAATTTAAATGAAACAGAAAGAAAACGTATTTTTGAAATGTTTTGGAACTTAGGAGACTTTAGTAAGCAAAATATATTGCTATACGAAGCAAGCTAACGCTATACTTTAAAAAGAAGATGTCAGAGAAACGAAAAAGGTTCACATAGAAATGAGAATTTTACGTACTGGTTAAATTCTAAAACAGGTAAAGTTTTTGTTTGTAAAAAATTCTTTTTACACACTTTTTAAATAAGCGAAGGACGTTTGAAACGTGTGTAAAATCTAAAAATGTAGGCAACGATTTACGTGGGCGTTTGCCTGGATCGTCGAGAAAAATATGCGATGAAGCAAATATGGTTATTCAAAACCATATTAATAGTTTCCCGAAATTTTAATCCCATTATACGACGGATCATAATTTCAATAGAAAATATCTACATCCTGAACTGACTATAAAAAAAATGTTTGATTTGTATGAGCTTCACTGTAAAGAAAATAATTTAAAAGCAGTTAATGAATGTACTTATAGAAAAATATTCAAAAAAGATTTTAATCTACAATTCCACCCACCACGCAAAGACACATGTGATCTATTAAACATAAAAGTTAAAGCATCAGAAAACCATGAAGAAGAGAAAAAACTTATAGAAGAGCATATGATATTCATTTAAAACTAGCAGAATCAGCTAGAGATGCGTTGAAACAAGATCAAGAACTAGTATCAAGTAATCCATCGCATAGTTTTGGCTTTCTTTCGATTTGCAGAAAGCTATCTACTTCAGTAGCTTATTATAAATGCAACATGTATATTTTAAATTTAGGCATACACAATTTCCACAACGATAATGTATACATGTACGCTTGGGTTGAAACAAAAGCTTCTACAGATTCCCAAGAAGTGGCTTCATGCCTCTTCAGACACCATTATACTTTAAAAAGTGAAAAACATATCATTGCATATAGTGACATGTGTGGAGGACAAAATAGAAATATCAAAATAATCTTTAATATCTTTAATGTGGTTAAAAATTTTGTGGAAATCATAGAACACAAATTTTTAATATCAGGTCATTCATCTTTACCTAATGACAGAGATTTTGGCGTTATAGAAATGTCGTTAAAAAGAAATCATTTACTATTACGTTCTTCTTCATTACTTTAACATGAAGAAAAGTGCTACCGAAAGTCATCGTATTTTAGTAGAGGTTTATGGTGACCATGCTCTTGCTGAAAGAACGTGCCAGAAGTGGTTTGCATGGTTTAAAAGTGGCGATTTCAACTTAGAAGACGATGAACGACCCGGACAGCCAAAAAGGTTTGAAGATGAAGAATTGGAGGCATTGATTGATGAAGATGCGTGCCAAACGTAAAAAGATCTTGCAAAATCATTGGGAGTTGATCAAGCAACCATTTCCAGACGTTTAAAAGCATCAGGATTAATCCAAAAGCTTGGAAATTGGGTGCCGTATGAATTAAAGCCAAGAGACATCGAACGCCGATTCTGCATGTCGGAAATGTTGCTTCAACGCCACAAAAAAGTCATTTTTGCATCGGATTGTCACTGGTGATGAAAAATGGATTAATTACGATAACCCCAAGCGCAAGAAATCATATGTGAAGCCTGGCCAGCCATCAACATCCACGGCAAAGCCGAATATCCATGGCGACAAGGTTATGCTCTGAATTTGGTGGGATCAGAAGGGTGTGTTGTATTATCAGACGATCAAAGGGGACCTCTACCGAACACAATTAATTCGTTTGAAGAGAGCGATTGCGGAAAAACGACCAGAATATGCAAACAGACACGAATCCATAATTTTCCATCATGACAACGCTCGGCCACATGTTTCAAGACTGGTTCAAAACTATTTGGAAAACAGTGGGTGGGAAGTTCTACCTCACCCGCCTTATAGCCCAGACATAGCCCCTTCTGATTACTACTTGTGTAGATCAATGCAGAATGCCCTCACTGAAATACGCTTCACTTCAAACAGGGTATCAAAAATTGGCTCGATTCATTCTTCACCACCAAGCCGGAGAAGTTCTTTGGGAAGGAATCCACAAACTGCCAGAAAGATGGGCAAATGTTGTAGCTTCCGATGGACAATACTTTGATCATTGAGTGTATAACCATTGTTTCACAATAAAGCCTTAATTTTCGAAAAAAAAAACGCATGAATTAATGCATACTCCTTATAATATAATAAAAAAAAATGTAGAAAACGTAATAATTTCATACTAAATGAAATGAAACAAGAGGATTTTATATCAACAAGACTCTTAGAAGAAGCAGTTTACAAAAGATCCAAAAATACCAACGGGGAAAAAATAAACTGGCTGCAAATATGCTGGATGCGATTTTTAAGAAATGAACCATATAAAATTTTATATAAAACAACCATGAAAATACAGGGTTTAAAATTCTTGATTTATTACCACGTCAGGGTAGACCTAAAAAATTTGGAAAATATGTATTGCCATCATTATACAAAAATATAAGAAGCATCACATCACTAAAATACTTTGAAAAGGCACTTTCAAAATAAACGGAAATAGGAAAAGTATAGTTTTTTTTAATAATTTTCGTATAGTATAGTTTTCGTAAGCAAACTGTGATACCCCGTCTATTAGAGTGTTATTGATAATTTGCCTCTTTTACCAATAACCATGTGTTTAGTTTTACTAATGTTAATTTCTAAACCATAGCGAGTGCTGACATCTTTTATTCTGTTCATTAGTTCTTGTAAGCTGTGAATATCACAGTATCATCTGCATATCAAATGTTGTTTAATCGTTCAAAATTGTAGTCTTAGTAAGACTCATTGTTGTAGATTCTCGAAATGTTTTCATATTTTTAAATTATTCGTTCAAAATTCATCAGGATTGCCATGTCGGTATTCTCAACTAATTCTCTGAAGATTTCTTCTGAATCAAAATTGAATATGAGCTGCGAAAGAATTCAACCTTGCCTAACGCCTCGAAGAATACTAACTGCATTGGTTTGCTCCTCTGCAATCTTATTGATAGTAGCTGACTGATTTTAGTATAGGTTCTGGATGATTCTAAGATCATCAATCCCTGTGTTTTTCAAGACCTCCATCATCTTTTAATGTTGAATTTTAAAAAACGTTTTCTGATAAAGCAGGCAAAAAAAACACAATTTATATC
This sequence comes from Ontholestes murinus, assembly GCA_963969525.1. NCBI lineage: Eukaryota > Metazoa > Arthropoda > Insecta > Coleoptera > Staphylinidae > Ontholestes > Ontholestes murinus. Next base: position 4,743,045 of record OZ018387.1, read on the forward strand.
TCTGCAGCGATGTAACAATACCTGCGAACTGAACCGGGCGTCCCTTGTTCCCACACCCTTCAAAAATCCTAAATGTGTATCCGTTACTCTTTCTTCACTTAACACACGAAATGGCAAAAAGATTTATATATAGGTATACTCTATCTTTGCGTATCTTGCAAATTTTGAGTAGATTTTGATATTTTGTAATATAATTTTTGTAATATTTTGTTTGAAAGGAGTGCAAAGATGTAATAAATAATAATAATAATAAAAGCCACATGCTTCGGGTCCCTGTGTCTTTGGTAATGTTATAAATTCTGAGATGAGTAATTCTTTTGGGATGTTCTCAGTGTTTCAGATGATATTGAATATGTTTTTTTAAGAATTTGACAAATTCATCATCAAGAAGCCTGAATAATTCTAAATGTATCCCATCTGGAGCCTTTCCTTCCTTTAGGGTGTTAATGGCAGCTTTGACTTCATCTGTCATGATAATAGGTCCAGACTTGGTTTGAACGTGGAGTCTCCTCTTTTATCGAAAAATAACTGTTCGATATCTATTTTTAAGGTTTCTTAATGTCTTCTCTATCTACAATCAGCTCTCCTGCATCATTGGGAAAACTAATACCTTACTTTTCTTTTTGAACTTTCCCACATCCTCTTATGTACATTGCATCAAATCTGCTTTGTAAAACTTTGATTTCGTGACATCATCTAATTCTTTTTGTTTGGCCTCTCGAATTTTTCTCTGTATATTTTTCTGTATGCTTCTATATGTTGAGGGATTGCCCTTTTGTTTCCTTCGTTCCTTTATGAGTAACAAAATTTCTTTTGTCATCAAGATTTATTGATATTGAAGGCTTCTACTTCGTTATACATGTTGAATAGAAATTAAACAAATTTATACGTGTGTTTCATTTCTATCAAGATTTATGTTTCGTTGTATCATACTTAAGATACTTGTCCTTGATATTCATTGTGGCTTCGGTAAGTATCTTTATTTCTTCTTCTGTGTTAACAATTTCCTCCTCAATCTGTCTGCACTTGTCATTGATGTCCTTCTTGACTTGGTTCTTTAGTGTGTTATTCGTAAGTTTTCTGACATTATATTTTGTTTTTTTCTTTGTATGATCTTGAGTTTCGTCCTATACTCTCTCCTAAGTTTATTGTGTTATTACTGTATATCAGCACCTGGGTAGGCCTTCATGATTGTGAAGCTGTTTCTATATCTTTGATTTACTAATATATAATCGTAAGTCTTCTCCATCCAAGTGTAGATTCGTCTCTCTACTGACTTATAAAAAGTGGTCGCTATATCTTTGATTCACTAAGACATAATCTTAAATCTTAAATGTAACTGACCCATAGGACATATTTAGTAATAAGCCTAACCAATCACATCAACGTGTAGACAACGTAACTTGCTACATACAAAACGAAATATATGTAAAATGTTCAAGTCGTTTTTCTATTCTGCATAATCCTGGACGAACCTAATCATGCATAAATACGAAGAGCCCGCTAATTAGGAAACAAAACATCCAGCGTCTGCAGAGCGGTTAATGTGTAATTAGAAACAGGCAATAATAGAGTCCTTACAGCCGTAAAATAGAAACGCTGTACTAACAGTACTCCCTGCATATAACCGTGTGCATTTATCATAAATAATAAACAAATGTCTATATGTGCGCGGCCACGGTGCCACGCCATTATCTCCCTAGCGCCTCTTTTCTCTCTTCCTCGCGGAATTAATTATTGTAAATTATGTTCCTAATTAATGCTCGAGTGGGCAGGAATCACGGATTACGTATAGTGTGTCTCATAATATTTTCGCAACTGTATTAAATGTCTGATTGTAAATTACTTTAATATATTACTATAGCCTCTAAAAATTTAATCATTAGCTAATTAAAATTTAAACACGTAGTAACGGTCGCAACAATCATTATGATTAATTAAAATTTACATGCTTTGTATAGTTGTTTCAGTTTTGACGAAGATTGACTAAAGTTGATGAGCTTGGTGAAGTAATTTGAAGTTAAAATGTATAGAGAAGTAAACAATTAATTTTTCATCACTATAATCGATGAAGCCTTCACATCTTCATTTATGTTCTGGACGCACAAATTAATTAGGAAAACTGATGACGAATATTCAAATTTTGGCCAAAAACTTTATCTTCTCAACAGTGATCAACTGAAAAGCTTTAAGATTTTGGCCAAACATTCGATCATTATTCTTCCAACCTAACTTGACACTTTTTGCTTGTTCACAAAACAAAAGAACTCTTGAGTGGAAGATGTGAACTGTATTTAGAGTTGCAATGGAAAATTCAGTCATCACTCCTCCACAATTTTGACGGATGATCATACATCAAAATTGTATTAATTAAGGTATTAACTCGTTAACTAGACATCAGAGAAAGATTGTTTAAGATAGAGAAAAGTAGGACGTAAAAACTTCAAAATAAAAGATGTTTTAGGAAACACCATTTAGACTTCCAAATTTAAGTACGCTTATTTTCAAGCAGATACTACTGATAATGTAGGTAATAAAAATTAAGGATAATAAAAAAATTCCAAAGCCTTCGCGTGTTGCAACCAAAATGGGAATATTAAAAAAATATCTAACAATCTATAGGAAAAAAGCCCGCGGTGTAATTTTTATATGGAAATATGCAAAAAAAAATCCATTGGGCCGTAATAGCGCGCACTAAACATTTCCCGATAACATCTCGAGAGCAGATGCAAGGATACCGTTTAATTGCGCCTGCATCGCGAGAGCAGGAAAAAAAAGGCGGACGTAATTTTAATTTAATTGGTTTTAATTGTAGACTCGTCGCCTATAAAACTAATGCTGCGCTCAAATTAACGAGAAATTCCGAAATTTTTCGATCGGTTATATATATGGTATATATGTATGTATAGAAGCGCTAGTGAGAGATTCGAGATCGTGATTGCTGCGGACGATAGGGGCCCCCATCTCGAAAATTCCTGAACGCTATCTGTGAGGAATAATGGGCCGCGATTAAACGTGGAATATGATAACCGTTAAGGAGCGCACAATAGTTACTTAATTATGTTCGATTGCTGAAATTTCGTAACGTCTTCGGGTCGTCCTTTATTATCAAAATTACAATGAGAATATCGATGGATTGTGTTGCCCAATAGAAATTCTATACGCCATAAAAGACAATTATGGGTATTGTGCAATGGATGTGATGGGTATGCTTTTCTTTATTTCGGTGTTGTTATTGTAATGTAAATAAAATTGCATCGCAAATCGATCAAATTTTTTATTAATTAATCTCAGAAGTTTGTTTTCTTAATTGATTTATCGTCCAAACAATGATGTAAGTTTAAACCAACCACAACGATACAAATTTAAATGGCATCTCTAAAAACTATCAAGAATAAGATTTTGTAAACATGTGAATTGGGTTGAGGAGAGTTAATTCTTTAAAGGTTTTTATGAGTTTGGGGGACAAACAACATATCATTTCAGTATGATGGAGCACCTCTATTTGAAGAGCTAAACCACAAATTTGCTAACCAGTAGATTGGATTTGATTGATAATATTTTCGTTCGGATTTTTCGAAAGTCTGGATCAGGATCAACCCAGTATAGATCTAATACTAAAGTCCAGAAATGCACGAAAGATAAGTCAGTTACGAGCTAGATGAAAGAAATCAAACCATGTAGTAATTAGGTTTTATTTTTATACAATTTTCATATCAGTATTTTCCTTTAGATTTTTAAAATCTTCGAAAACTTCTTCTTTAAAATTTTTCCTAAGGTTTTACATCAGTATTTTCCATTAGGAATCTAAAATTCCGGAATCGGAATTTTTAGAATTTCTCCTAATGTTTTATATCAGCATTTTCCCTTATGATTCTAAAATGTTCGAAAACTTTTTCCTTAGTTTCATAGATATATTTAGAATTTTCAGTCATATTTTGAAGATTTTTGTTTTTGAGAACTCTTTCTAAACTTTTGTCTCTATTTCAGATAAATTCTACATTTTTTCTTAAGGTTTTTGGATACAACCAGAATTTTGTATCTTATTCTGAAGGATTTTTTAACGAATTCTCTATAAAAATTTGATTCGTTGAAGTTTTTATAACTTTTTTACATTTTTTTCTTATAGTTTATGAATATTATGAAAATATATCAGCAATTTTCCTTGGTATTCTAAAATTTTCGAAAATTATTCTTTAGTTTCATAGATATATTCAGAATTTTCAGTCTTATTCTGAAGATTTTTTTTTGAGAACCCTTTCTAAACTATTCTCTCTATTTTAGATATTTTCTACAATTTTTCTTAAGATTTTTTTAATATAACCAGAATTTCTTATTCTGAAGGATTTTTTACCAAATTTTTTATAAGAATTTGTTACGTTGAAGTTTTTAAAACAATTTTTTTCTTTTCTCAATTTTTTTAGCAAATTCATTTAAAATTTTTTTCGTTGATACTTTTAGAATTACTCCATTAAATAATTTTATATTTTTCTTATTCAATTTACTACCCAATTTATTTTGTCGATATTTTTTTTAATTTGCGACAATGTCTCCTTATTTATTTTTGTTTTCATATTTCATTAAAATGCTTTGAAATACTAAATAAAATTACATGGAAGCTCTTATAAAAATATCGAGAATAATTTGGAAAAAACTTAATAGGAAAAGAAATGTATCGATTTTTTACGCATTTTATATATTATTCTAATATTTCTAAGAATATTTTTATAACGATCCTGCAAATTTTCCTTGAGCTTTTTGTTACTTTCTAGGATTTCTAAAATTTTAGAATTTTCCTAAAACTTATTCTCAATTTTTTAATGTTTTCATAATTTCATGCCTCAGTATTTTTCTTTCCTTTATTTTGAAATGTTGGCAGTTTTTTTGCAATTTCTCTATCAAATATTTTTGAATTTTCTAATGAAATTTGTTTTTGATATATTTTCTTTAATTTTTCGATTTTATTAACATTTTACGTCAACCCATTATAAAGAGAAATTAAATGCTAGGAAATTCCAAATATCCTAAGAATAAATAAAGACAATAAATATTATCATTTTTACTAATGAAGTTTTCTTTAAATTAACTTCTCCTGACGTAATTTTCTAAAGAGAATTCGAAAACTTTTAAATTTCTTATAATTTCTCCTTGAATTTTTCTTTTTAATTTTATCATCATTTCAATTTTCAACTAAGTTTCTTTTTACATTTCTTACAATTTTTTGATTTTTTATTATCAACTCGTCATGTCTTAATTTTTGAAAGCTTTCCTGGTATTTATTTATTTATTCATATCTTTGTACTCCTTTTTAACAAAATAAGTTAAGATTTATATTACAAAATACAAAAATATACTTAAAATCAGATGGGAGGATTTAATGTTATAATAATTCCAATTGTCCTAAAAAGAAATTACAGAAAAGTTCTTAAAGTATCGAGAAAAAATTGTTACAATAATTCTATCAGAAAGAGACATTATATTCTAGAAAATTCCAGACATTCCAAGTTAAAATAATTTAAAACATAGTAAATTTTCCTTTACGAAAAATTAACATTTTTTCAAGATCCTTTAAGTTCATATGACGAACCTTTAACGGCATTTTATTTTCAAGGTCATCATTTAGGATCATTCAAGATCATTTCAGGTCATACTAAAGTCATTAAAGTTTATTTAAGACTTTCCAATGTTTATTTAAGAATAAATAAGGTCATCCAACAGTCATTGTAGATCATGTTAGGTTATCCTACAAACATTAAATAACATTTTATTTTCAAGGTCATCCTTTGAAGTCATTTAATGACCATTTAAGGTCATCGAAGGTCATTCGACGATCATTAAAGGTTATTTTAGGATTTACAATGCTCTACGAACTTTTGATTCATCTATCACTTGGTGAAACATATTGTAGCGATTGGGTAAATGTGTAATTAATTAATTTCACTTGGTTTTATTTGTTTCACAATTTGTGAAATTGTCAAATATTTGATGGTTTGGACGTTTACTTCGTGGTACATCTTGAATGAGTTGAAACACGATAATTTTGTTTTACCAATATATTTTAAAATTGCACCTATAGTCATTGTGTAATTTTAAAATATAGTGGCAAAACAATGTTATCGTGTTTCAATTACAATAAATAAGGTCATCCAACGGTCATTCGAGGTCATCGAACTTCATCCCATAAACATTTAATGACGTCGTATTTTCAAGGGCATCATTTGAGGTCATTCAACGGTCATTTAAGATGATCGAAGATCATTCGACCATCATCAAAGATCATTTAAGGATTTACAATGGTCATTCAAGAATGAATAAAGTTATTCGGGATCATCATGACCTCAAGTGATGATCTTGAAAATACAATGATTTAAATGCTTGTCTTAAGCCCTTAAAAAAACCTTAAATGACGATATTAAAAATACGAAGTTATTAAATGTTTGGCGGATGACCTTAGATGACCTTAGATATGATAGTTGGATAACGTTATTTTTAAATTAAAGACCATTGGATATAGTTAAGTAACATTTAGTGATTGCCGGATAAGCTTAAATGATCTTAAATAATCTTAAATGATGACCTTGAAAATAAATATTCGTTATTTAATGACAATGAGATTTTGCAGTTAAGATTATTTAAGATCATCTAAGTTAATCCGATAATTTAAGAATTTCTAATGATCAATAAAGCAGAAATAGTGCCATTCAATGGTCAGTCAAGGTCATCTAAGTTCATACGACGAACATTTATTGGCTTCGTCTTTCAAGGTCTAATTTAAAGCCAATCATTTTAGGTCATCTGATGAGCATTTAAGGGTATCCAACGATCATTAAGAAAGATTCGTTGGATAACCTTATTTCTTATTTAATGACCATTGGATATACTTAAATAATCTTTAGTGATCGCCGGAGAAGCTTAAATAATGACCTTGAAAATAAATAATCTTAAATGATGACCTTGAAAATAAATGTTCGTTATTTAATGACATTAAGAACATCATTTAAGATGATTTAAGATCATTTAAGCTTATCCTGTTATTTAAGGATTTCTGATGATCAATAAGGAAGAAATAGTGTCATCCAATGGTCATTGAAGGTCATCTAAGTTCATCCGACAAACTTTTATTGGCTTCGCATTTCAAGGTCTAATCATTTCAGTTCATCTGACGATCACTCAAGGGTATCTAAAGGTCATTAAAAAAATATTCAAGGTCATTAAACTACCATTCAAAATAATTGAAGATGATGCGACGATTCATTCAATGGCATCGTATTTTCAAGATCATATTTAAGGTCATCCGATGATTATTAAAGGTTAATAAAAGATATCAACACAGATTATAGAACATTTAAAGATATTCAATGGCCATTAAAGAATAAATAAGGTCATTTGATATTATCCAAGGTCATCCGAGAAATATTTAATCGCATTGTATTTTCAAGGTCATTCGACGGTGATTCAAGATTACTGTAAGTCATCATCTGATGATCATTCAAGGGTATCTAACGATCGTTAAAGAAGATTAAACGCTCATTCAAAATAATTCAAGATTATGCGACGATTCATTCAATGGCATCGTATTTTCAAGGTCATTTAACGGTCATTCAAGATTATTCAACATCAGTTAAGGTCGTCCGACGATCATTTAATAATATTTAAGGATATCTAATGGTCAATAAAGGATAAATAAAGTAATCTAATGGTCATTTAAAGTCAAATGGGTTAAAGTTCATCTGAAGAACATTTATTGTATCGTATTTTCAAGGTTTCATTTAAGATCATTTAAATGTCAGTTAAGATAAGATCATTTCATGTCATCCGACGATCTGCTAAAGGTCATTCAAGATTATTGAAGGTCATTCATGATCATATAATGACATACGACGGTCAACCTAAGGCAACCAACATATATACAATGTAATTTAAGGTTGAACCCTCTAAAAATTCTCGGAAACTTAAATTAAATTATTGAAAGTCAGCGGTACATTCTAAATATACCGAAAAGTTCTAAAAATCTACCAAACAAGTTGAGAAAAATATTCTTTAAGAAAATTATTGAAAAGATACTGGAAACTACAAAAAAAAAAATGGAGAAAATTTTAGAACTTTAGGAATATTAATTAATAATTTAAAATACGAAAACAATTCGTGGATCTACAACAATGAGTCTTACTAAGACTAGAAAGTATATTTTATTATTTAAGCATATTCCTGGAAAATTAGGAAAATTCATGTACTATCAAAAAATTTAATAAAAATTACTAAAAATCTACAAAGTAAGTTGAGAAAAATTCTTGAAAGATGGAATGAAAGTAACTGAAAAGTTCTAGAGATTTACAAAGATTCTTAAGAAAAAATTTTCTAGAAAACTACAAAAAAATTTAAAGAAAGTTTTATAACTCTAAGAAACATTTTGAAGAATGGAATGCAAGATACTGTAATGTTATAGAAATCTACAAAAATTATTAAGAAAAATTCAAGAACACTCTAAAAATTTCTTTAAAAGTGTGATGAAAGTTTCTAAGTTTTAGAAATCTACAAAAAAATTTAAGAACATTGTAGAGGCTCATAAGAAAATTCTTAAAAAAAGGGAATTAAAGTTACTGGAAAGTTCTAGAAATCTATAAAAAACAAACTGAAGAAAATTAGGATAATTTCTAAAAAGATCTAAAAATCTACCAAAAAATTAAGAAAAATTCTTAAAAAATGAAATGAAAGTTACTGGAAACTTCTAGAAATCTATAAAAAAAAAAATGAAAAAAAAACTCTCTAGGAAAATTCATGAAAAACTGATTTACACTTTCTAAAAAAATTCTAGAAACCTTTAGAAAAATTCTTTGAAAATGTGATAAAAATTCTAGAGGCCGATAAGAAATTTTTGAAAATGGAATGAAAAGTGAAAAGTTTTACAAACCTACAAAAAAAAACTGAAGAAAATTCTAGAAGTCTCTAAGAAAATTCCTGAAAAATGTAATGAAACCTTTTGAAAAATTCTAGAAATCTACAAGCATTTTTTTAGATTTAAAACAATAATTCGGCCCATAGAGGGTTAATATCACTTTAGCATTCAAGGTTATTTTAGTCATTCAAGTTTAATTTTGATCAAAATGATGGTAGCGACCGTTACTATGTGGTAGTCAAATAATTTTCACTTTTTTATACCACTATTTACTAAATTTAGTAAATAGTGGTATAAACACGTCAAAACTAAATTTAGTAAATAGTGGTATAAACACGTCAGAATTATTTTCATTTACACTTTTAGTTTTGACCATTTAAAATTACCTGAATTCATTCAATGACAATTCAGTGGTACATAATATAAGTTCAAGACTATTTAAGGTCATTCAAATTTGAATCATCTGTAATAGTCAACCGATTATTCAATATTGTTTAAAAGTTTTACGTCGATTATTCAGACAATTACAGTTATTTAGGTTTTCTGGTGGTGATTTTTTCATTCAACGGTCATTTAAAGCTATTTCAGGACATTCCGCGGATCTTTAAGGGATTTAACAGTTGTTCAGGTTTATTTAAGTTCATACAACAGTCGCGAGTGACCTAAAGGGACCTTGATTGAAAATTTAATGACCGTTTAATCACCTTAAAAACGTAGGTTTTAGATTAAATTAAAATTCACTTGGCTTGTTTCACAAAAATTTCACCAAGTGATTAATGAGAAACAAGTATATGACACCTTAAAAACCTTAAAATCTTCACACAACAGTCTTTAAGTCTCACTTGATGCTATTTGAGGACACATCAACGGTACTAATTTACATTCTAAGTTTTTTTTAACGTCATTTACCATTGGATGACGTTAAATAAACTTTGAAAATAAATTAGTACCTTTGAATTGTCCTCAAATGGCTTCAGGTGAAACTTAAAGACTGTTGTGTGAAGGTTTTACGGTTTTTAAGGTCATTAAATGATTATATCATTAAATTTTCAATCAAGGTCCCTTTGGGTCACCCAATATACATTCATTTAAGATCATTTAATGGTCATTTAAGTTTATATTAGGCCGTGTAATTGTTATTTAAGGGTCATTTAAGTTCATTTTCTAACGACCAGCCAAAAATCATATTTATGGTGTTACCACTATTATTCCCCAATTAAATTAGTTGAGAGATATAAGTTAATACGTATTTATTGAATAATACTGCCAAAATTTATATCATTTCAAGTTGTTATTCATATTATTAGCAAAATTATATTTATTAAAAAGAAAGTGTTGAAATTTATTAATATGCTTTTGTAAAGCAAGAATATTTTTTAATTGATCGACTAAAATTTCTTGCTCTTGAGTGTTTTAACTTGAAGTGTAATTGTAAATGTAGTCGGTATTGCTTAGGCGTCCAACATGGACATTAATTGATATATCGAAAAATGGTTGAGCGAATGTAATGCCGGCGTGTTAGACAAAGCCTATTGACAGCTCGTGGGTCACAGCAAGGTCATAAAGGCAATGACTCTGGCGATCGTGATTCAGGCTCAGGTGGTGTTCGCGTGGGCGAACCGTCTGATCTGTTTTATCGGTCCATCTGCAGCATCTGTTCTTGCACAGATCTCTCCTTGCCTCCACCAAAGTCCTCCTTGACAAGACAGCGCCGATGCTCTAATCTAGATCGACAGTTAGTCCATTCAGACGGTGTATTCCCGCATACACGTCATTACCAACACAGAAACACATTACACCGGCCATATGCTTATGTCTTTGCGTAATTTATGGCTATCCACGGTTTAAATGTCGCTCTTCGGCAATTAACACCGGCCGATTGCGATCTCTGCCCGGCGTGGACGTCCTGTCGTTCGTGCTCGGTAAAAGGATAAAAGGATAACCCATATTTTATGCATAAAACGCTGTTACTAAACCAACCAACTCGAAAATATTTTATCGGCGAGACCCACATACGGAGAATGTCTTGTTTACAAACAAATTAAAAGTCGTGTGTATGCTGAAAACGTTCCCAGACGCTTGATTAATGCACGCGCTAATATTGTGTTCATGTAAATTTATCGTCGCCTTTTTTTTCTCCCTCTACCTTTTAATCAATTCCATTTCGATTGCACTTAATCGCATTACTAATTTATGCAATTAAAATTTATGCTTTTACACGAACGAGAGAAAACTCTGAATTAGGCGTACTCCTAGGAACTCAATTAATTGTAAATTATCGTGCATAAATTATGTAATGATATATTATGATACACTAATGAATGCGCGAACGTTACGGTAATGATTTCCGTATAAATATATGTCGTGATGAAAGACTAAATAAATAGTATTTTGAATTTTTCTACTCTTAAAAATCTAAAAGAAATTAAATCTGGTTACTATCTGCGCTTCATTGAAAATTTTTCACTTATCACAAAACCCCTCACAAAGTTACTAAAAAAGGACACAAAATTTGATTGGTGTTTTGAACAACAAAGGTCTTTTGATAATTAAAAAAATATTTTAATTTCAGAACGTTTACTTAGCAGTAGTAGTATTTGGCTATTGACCCCGTGGTCACTTTAAAGGATCGCCCCCGTTACTCTAAAGCAGCATTAATTGGATCTCAATGGTGAGTTATTCACCCATCCAACTGCTGACCCGTACCAACGTTGCTGCTTATTACTTATTACTTTCGCTATATAGAATAATAATAATAATAATAACTAAACTTTATTTCAGAGAAATGTTAACAAAAACAAACAATATAATTGAATACATAATTGAAATTGTGTCAAATCATAATAACGTGTGTTGAATTGTGGCGTGCTCTAAGTCGTGCTCTGTTAACATTGTAAATTGTCAGTGATAAACATTAACAAAAATTACCATCTTTCGCCCTGGTGGTTCTGGTACTTCAGGGAGCACTTTGCCAGACTTAATTTATTAAATTATATCCTGGCTTAGGTGGTAAGTGAATATTAACCTCCAATATTTAACTGGAACCTTTCAAAGCCGAAATCCAAAGTATAATTAGCACGTTTGAGGTCAAAATATGGTCCATTCAGGAGAAAATGAACAAATTGTATGATGACTTTGATACATTAGAAACACAATTATCGTCTGCTCCTAATCAAAGAGGTATTGATCAAACGATTTCTTCAATCTCCGACGTGGCTGTAAGCGAAGCGGTTTCTGAAATAACGGAACGAAATAGTAGGAAGCATAATCTAATTCTATTAATTATTCCTGAATCCAATGATACCAACGCAACTAGTAGGACAGAAGAGGACCTCGTCAAAGTTTCGACCATCCTTCAGCAACTTGGAAACTTCTCAGCACCTCAGTCAGTTCCTATTGGGAAAAAGGAATGAATCAAATATACGTCTATTAAAATTAATTTTTAATAATGTGGCCATCGTCGACAGCATATTAAAAGCCTCACTTGCGGCTACTACTAATAATTTGAAATTTAAAAGAGATCTAAGTCTGATGCAACGTAATCATCTAAAATTACTATATGCGGAATTAAACGATCGTTTGAAAAGCGGTGAATCTAATTTGAAAATTAAATTTGTATATGACAAATGCCTGCAAATGTATTATCAGAACGTTCGCGGATTAGCAACTAAAACACATACTTTGTATAAAAATATATTATCAGCAGATTACGGTATCTTGGCGTTCACTGAAACTTGGCTACACGAGGGTATATTTGATGCTGAAATGTTTCCAACCAATTTTTCTGTTTTTCGGGCAGATAGAGTTGGAAAAAAAGGTGGTGGTTGTTTAATTGCTGCCGACTTAAAATACTTACCTCGACGTGTTAATATTACTGCAGTTATAAAAGACTTCGACATTGTTGCAGTCAAATTGCTTGTTCACTCTAAGCCTATGAACATCATTTGTATATACATTCCCCCCAACTCTACTTTGCCATCTTATAATGTCTTACTGGAATTACTTGATGAATATATTGATTTTACCCTACCTACGTTACTAATTGGCGACTTTAACTTACCACATTTTATTAACATCACGTCCACTGGTTGTACGAAATCTGCTCAAACTCTGGCATTAATTAATTTTACTAAATATAATAAATTATTTCAGGTAAATAATATATTAAATTCTAATAATAGAGACCTCGATCTGATTTTTCATACCAGTAACCTCAGCTGAAATGTGTTAGAGTCGGCTGATCCATTAGTAAATATTGATAAGCATCATCCTCCAATTACTCTTGATGTCTCATTGAAAAATCCTTTAGCGTCCACGTTTAACATGAACTCGTCTAAGGAGCAACTGAACTTTAAAAAAGCTAACTTTCCCCTTTTATATAACAAGATTCAAGAGTGTAACTGGGATTGTGTTGTTGGTAGCATGGATCCAAATATTGCCTGCGCTCAATTTTATTTTAAGTTAAATAATATTTTCAAAACTTGTGTCCCCACAAAAAATAGTAATTTAAAAAGGAAATTCCCTATATGGTTTACAAAGGTAACTAAAACACTGATTCGTACTAAAACTAGATACCTAAAACTTCTAAATAAACGCTTGAGTAATTTCTACACTATTAAAATTAGAGATTTGCGCCGCAGAATAAAAATAAATATTTCTGATGATTACCAAAAATATATTGAAAAGCAGGAATCCTTTATAAAAAGTGATCCGGCGAAGTTCTGGTCTTTTATACGTTCCAAAAAGACATCGTCTCGAATTCCTAGAAACATGTGTTATTGTAACAATAATTTGGAGACCGAACAGGATATTGTGAATAGTTTTGCTGACTTTTTCAAGAGTGTCTTCAGGCCTGTTTCTGTCTCAAGTACTAATACTAGGATTTCTTCGTGTAGTAATTCTAACTTACTAATTAAAAATTTGTCTGAAAAGGAGATCATTGAAGCTGGTAAGAATTTAAAACCTAGTTTTACGTGCGGCCCTGATGGAATACCCTCTTTCATTGTAAAAGATTGCATACCGTGTCTTTTTACTCCATTAAAACACATTTTCAATGTAATTCTATCAACTGCATCATTTCCCGACATTTGGAAACTAGCTCGCATATGTCCAGTTTTTAAATCTGGAGATAAAAACGAGGTGACCAATTATAGGCCTATCGCCTTGATAAACATCTTTGCTAAACTATTTGAAAGCATTATCTCAAAGAAAATCTATCAGCATATCTCTAATTATATTGCACCGCACCAACACGGCTTCGTTAAAAACCGATCAACGAGTACCAACCTTTTAAATTTCACACAATTTATATCACATGTTCTTGATCGGCGTGGACAAGTAGATGCAATATACTTAGATTTTAAAAAAGCATTCGATAGTATTAGCCACAATCTTGTAATTATGAAACTATCTGACCTTGGGTTTTCTCCTATATTGTGTTCCCTTATTGAGTCATACTTAACTAATCGCACTCAATACGTGGAACATAATGCTTTTATGTCCTCTAAATTTGTTGCTTCTAGCGGTGTGCCTCAGGGGTCTAACCTGGGGCCTTTAATCTTCATATGCTTCATCAATGATATTGTTTCGAATATTAATTCTAAAATACTATTATATGCTGACGACATAAAATTGTACTCTGAGATTAAATCGGAGGATGATTGCCTAATGTTAATGAGAGACTTGCAGACAATTGATGCCTGGTGCGTTGCTAATGATCTGCAACTGAATCTTAGTAAATGTACACATATTACGTTTAACCGAAAAGATAATCCCATATTATATAGCTACTCTATTGGCAATCATCTGCTCTCTCACTGCAATGTGGTCAAGGATTTGGGTGTCTTGCTAGATGATAAATTAACTTTCGAAACTCATATTAATGAAATTTGCAGTAATAGCTATAAAATGTTGGGGTTTATCATGAGAAACTCCAAAGATTTCAAAAACAGTGCCACTCTAGTTAAAATATTTTACGCCTTCATTAGATCTAAATTAGAATATTTTTCTATTGTATGGTCGCCTTTCCATTCTTGCTACATTCAGCAAATTGAATCTATTCAGCGAAAATTTTTAAAGCTTCCTAATTTTAAAAAATACAAAGAGTATCCGGTCCAAAATTATGACTATAATCTGTTGCTTTCGGAATTCAATATGTCCTATAGAAATGCGTAGAAAATTGGGATCTCTCATATTCCTCTACAACTTGATTCATAATCGAGTTAATGACACTCACTTACTCGCGCAACTAAACTTCCAGGTTCCGAGGTTAAATGCAAGGTGTCCTAATTCTTTTGCGCTTCCGACTGCGAGAACCAATGTTTTATACTATTCGCCTCTTTTCATTATGGTAAGGAACTGCAACAGTCTTTCGGATTTGGACATATTTAATACCTCTTTATTAGAGATTAAGACACGCACACTAAACTGTAATTAAAATGTGTTCTATATGTTGCCCATATACTAAGTTACTTGTATTTGCCTTTTTATTCATAGTTTTCTATTACTAGATTTATAATGTTTGTATTTTATAAGGTTTGAACATTTTAAAAATTTTGTGTACTATGTTATGTTTAAGTTTTGTTTATATTTCTCTGTTAATGGATGTTGTATCTGTTGAGAAATAAATAATTATTATTATAATATGGAGTATTAACAAGCAGATATAATGTCGAAAGTTAACAACAACAAAAAAAATTAAGCCAAACGCATGTTATAAGAGTAGGCATTAAGAGAATAAAGTTCTGCGTCCAACAATAAGCGAAATACCTCAGTTTTATATTTACTGGACAAATGAAGCTCTTGTATTTTTCTCGGTAACTGATTGTAAAATTTAACATCTGTAAAATGCATTTCGTTCGGTGGTTGATAATTTATGGGCTGGATGCGTTATTTCTATGGATCTTGTCTCATAAGTATGATTTCAAATTTCCAAATTTGGATCTAGTTTTGAAAAAAAAATTAAACATTCATAAATAAATAAACTGTAAATAAAAATAATAAAATAAATTTGATTTTATTATCTGTTAATTGAATAAATTCAGGGGCATTGATCTGTGACTGTTTTGTTTTAAAAAGAACAGCATTTGTTTTTTCTTTATTAAGTCGCAGCATATTTGAGGCAAACCACTTCTCAATGTTTTCAAATACATTATTAGACATTGACACAAGATCTGGATGCAGTGCGGCGGAGGAAGACCAATAAATTTGTGTCGTCAGCATAATTGGTTATGCAACATTTTGTATTTAATCTCAACCGATGTATTGAATAGGCGAAGCCGTTACTTGTTGAAACTCCATTGAAATCACTTAATAAAACACTGGTATAGCGTGAGGTTTCAAAAATTAATTTATTGTACTACGACAATTGTTTCACCGATATAACAGAACTTCCTTCAAGACCAGTAATTCGTTACATAACTTTATTAATAATGCAAAAGACCCAACAGATAAAAATAAAGAATCAGGCGTCTATTTGTTACCTTGTGGAGATAAATAATATAGTCCCTAGAATGCTACCCTGAGGTGTTCCTCAAACCATTGTAATATGTTTCCTCTTATTTTATGATTTTATGATCTGTTGTATCATACGCTTTAGATAAATCTAAAAAAATACCCTTTGTATTCAAAGGCATCGTTTATATATTTAGTAAATTGAAATATGGCCGTCTCGATCGATTTACCTTTGATATATGCGTGTTGAAATTCACTAAAAATTCCTGACATACTCAAAAACTTTAATAGCCTGTCACAAATTGCAATCTCAAATAATTTTAAGTATGGTGATAGAAGACTTATAGGCCTGTAGTCATCCATATTCTGAGAGTCTCCTTTTTAAATATTGGTTTAATAAGTGCTAATTTCAATTTATCAGGAAATATTCCGAATTTAAAAGAATTGTTGATTATGTATACCAATAGTTGCGAAATTAACGTGATACTCTGTTTGATAATGTTGTTTGAGATTTCATCATCTCCGCTACTATATTTATTCTTCAGTCTATTAATTCTGATTGATTTAGATTTCCTGATGCTCCCTGTAAGTTTTGTTGTGATAGAAATTGATTAAACATTTCTGCTACACTGATTGGGTCTCCTTTTAGTCTCTTTTTTTTCAGTAGGTTTATTGCTAATTTGTTTGAAAATTCCCCACATACATTTCATCTTATTGTCCGATGATTTAATTTTATTATCATATGTCGAATATCGCGATAATCTCAATAATTTTTCGTATTCCTGCTTCTTATAGGTATATAACTGTTTACAGTGATCACTATAATGCGAAAGTACATATAGTATATCCAGATCTTGCTTACATTCTTTTATTTTCTGAGGATCTGTATATAATGCCGATATTTGATGTTTCCTTTTAATGATGCAAGTTATTGGAAAATTTTGATTAAATTCATGACTGAAAATATTCCACTGTCTGTTTATATCATTTATATCCACATTATATACAGATTCCCAGTCACATTTACTTAAAGTAGACATAAATTCTTTTTTGTTTGCTTCATTGAATACTCAAATTTACGAATTTTAATTCCTGTGGGCCACGAAGATGGAAAAATATATATAGGGGAAGTATTGTTTTTGTGCATGAAAATATCTGTGAGCGCTGTATCTCAAAAACGAACGACCTTATTGAGATGAAACTTTAAACTTAAGGTTTTGAAGAACATTAAAAAAACCAGAAGGGATGTTTATTCGAGACCGTTTTTTTTTCTATCGATATTTTTCTTAATATAAAAAATATTACAAAACTTTTTAAACTAAAGATAAAGGCAATGAGAATCTGAAGTTTTATCGAAATATATTTTTCATAAAATTCTTAACTTCCTAGAAAAACAATAAAAATTGAAAATTTTGCCATTTTTTGTTTGAATGTAAATTTCTTCCAAAATGAGGAAATCGAGATATAAATCCTAATGCTCAATGACATTCTGAAATTGTTCCAAAAATTCTATTCAATGGGCAGATTTCGTGAGAGATTTTAATGGCTATTTACATAATACAACCTCTGACAACAAAGTTTCCTTCCTCTTCAGAGTTATTTCCATTCCAACGACTCAAACTCGCTTTGAAAGAAAAGAAATTTTATATTCTTGACTTTCAATGCTTTTGAACTCCATCCTAAAAGAAGCCTTCTTGATAAGTTTTCAGGACTGAGCGGTGCATAGTTATGAGAGGTGACTATTTCGAAAGAACTTTTGTTAATATTTCAACTACGTTAATGTTGCTGAACTTTATTGTCAGAGTTTGTATTTACAGAGATAAGAGAGAGGATAAATTAGGAGATGAAAATAAGTAAGTGATGGAGAAAGAGAGGCAAAGAGAATGTTCTGAAGTGAAGCACAATGATGGAATTCATAAAGAAAAGGCGGTATGGCGAGAGACGCTTCGTTTCTTAAATCATCCTGGATTTAATTTAATATTTCTTCTCCACCTGGTTTTAGATGATTCGTCTTGAACGTGAATTTCTGCCAAAATCAGAAAGCAAGATATAAATCTTAAACTTTTGTTGGTTTACTTATTGTCGTCCTGTAGCGTTAAATGAATCTTCTTCTTGGGGTGGTGTGAACATGGTGGAATTTTACTGATGTTGCTCGTAAGCCCAATTTCGTGAAAGAGTCTAAATTGGTAATAATAAGTCTGTATCTCAATGTTACTATTATTGCATAATCACAGGCTATAGACATTTGAAGATGAAGAAATCATATTTTGTATCCTTAATTTTATAAAAAAATTCGAATTGATATTTTCCAGCAATCAATATCTTTCTGGACGTCTAAATTTTTCTAGATTTTTTTCATTTATTTTGCAAGAATTTTTCAGCAATTTTTATTCCATTTTTGAGTTTCTGGAATTTAGTTATTTTTTCAAATAATTTTCTAATTTTAAGAATATCTCTTACTAATTTACGAATTAGAAACGAGGCTTCTAAAATTTCTATATCTAATTAGAATTTTCCAAACATTTGTGGAAATTTTCTTCTAGTATTTTAATACTTTCAATCCATCCCTTTTTAGATTTCTGGACTTTTTCAGAAATTTTTTATCGATGTTTTTTGAGTATTTTCTAATTGTAATATTTTTTCTACGAATTTCTCTTAAAAATTATGCGGATTAACTTGAAGTAATTTCTCTTCCATATTTCTAGATTTCCTTAAAGATTTCTAGAATTTTCAAGTAATTTATCTTCCAACCTGCTAAAATTTCAATTGTGGCTTTCAAATTTCAAATTATAGTATTTTTTCGTTCACATTTCAGGAATTTACAAACATTTCTGATTTCTCTTCCATTAAGAAAAAATCATTTTTTCATTCTTTAATTTATTGGAAACATATTTATTGAATGTAGTCTTACTGACATAATAATTTTTATGCTGCTTCTCTTCTTCTCCATTGGCCATTGACCGATGATCTTTCTGCTGCTTTATAAATTTTCCTCTAACAATTTCCAGCAATATATTTTCCAGATTTTCCAAAAAAATTATCTTTCTTCGTTCTTTTATTTGATCAAAATTTTCTAGCAATTTCTATTCCAATTTTCAGAACTTTCCCTTATTTATTTATTTATTTTTACCCAACAGCCAAAAAAAGTCAATTACAGAGTTAATTAGCTTTAAAACTATAAATTAATAATTATAATACAATATCAAAAATACAAATGACAATAATAAAAATATATAAGTCGTTTACGTTGTAGAAAATTAAGTAATAATTAGAAACAACACGAAAATAAATTAAATAAATTCTACAGAATTTACGAAATATTTTCGTGTTTTTTCTAATTATTACAAATGACAAATCATACAAATTTATACACGAACATAAATTGTAATTACTTAACCAAAATACTCTAGACAAGCAACTACATGATTTAAAGGCGGTAAAATATGGAGAATATTAATTAATAAAGGGATTAGCTTTGGAATTTTTAAAAGAATTGTTCGAGGGTTCTCTTGCATGTTTCTAGAGTTTCCTTAATCGAATAAATGTTTTCTGAAAAGTCCTAAATTGTGAAAATTATGTTCCAAGGGTCTAATGATTATCAACAAACATTTTTTCAGATTATTTCGTGTTTATTGTGATGCTTTGGATTAGCTGTTAATAAAATACACTAATATACACATATTACATTAAATTTTGAGCACAGGAATCACAGGCGGAATCATTCTTCAAAATGTTCTTCCAGTGAAACCCATTAAGAATGTTCCCATTTATTGGAATTCTGGAGAATTTCTTCTAATTCTGATAGGCTTTGTCAGCAACCTGTCTTCAACATTTTCATATTTTCCTATTTTCGTTGTAGATTTCTAGGATTTTCCGGAAGTGTCTCTTTAAAATGTATGCAAATCAACATGCATTAAATTCTATTCATTATTTCTATTTTTTTAGAAACCTTGATATTTTTTAATTTTATTGGAATATTTTAAATGTAGAAAATCTTCTTTTAACATTTTATATTTTTCATATTTTACAGAAATGTATCTTTCAAATTTTTTATCAGAATTTTCCAGCAGTTTCTGTTCATTTTTTTTTAGAAGTTTCCACCATTTTTTAGAAATTTTCTAATTATAGAAATTTTCTCGAGGGTTCTAAAATTTTTAAACAATTTTTTTCCTAGATTTCTAGAATTTTTGGCAATTGCTCCTATAAGTGAGGTTTATAAAATGTAAATATTTCTAGACTTTTCTCTTCCCTAAAAATGTCTAGTTTTTTATTAATATCTCCTTTAATTTGCAAGAATGTTCCTCTCCGTTAAACTGTCTTCAGGATTTAATAAATTTTCTGATTTTGTTTTATCTAAATTTACCATTAATTCCTACTCAATCTTTTAAAAAAAATTAAATTCCGAGAATTTTCTAGGGTTATAATAGTTTCAAATATCATCTACTTCAGGTTTACAGATTTTGCCTGTAATTTATATTTTAGATCATTTTCATTTCATCATTCAACATTATGTATTCTTATTTTTTTTTTGAGTAACAGCATCATTTAGTCTTACTGAACGTGGTGCATCATTTGTGCTTGTACAGTTACGACGAAACTCGGCAAACCAAACATATTTGATGGTTGAATTCTGTGGGCCGGATTTACTATTAAGAATCAAAGTTTAATCATTCGAAAGCTACAATTTGTACACATGTCAAAGAATGGTCTCGAAATTTATTAAATGATTAAATTTAATTATTTGATGATACAAATCATTTATAGTGCCTATTTTGGTCACAATATTGTATAAATTTTAGTATTTATCGTTAAAATATTGCAACAAACGGCCTATCGTTATTTTATTACTACACTAGATACATTCAAGAGTGCATGAGCGCGAAAACCCACTTTTACCTCGTAAACCGCGATCGAAGCCATTTCTACGAAAAGCGAAATAATAAAATAATATCCGTTTTGCATAACTAGTAAGACCCGTTACGGTTTTCCTATCGAAAGTGAGTTTAATGGTGAGGTCATAGAAAATGACAAGATGATAATTGTATAAATTATATTAATAAAATAAAATATACACTTACATAATAAGGAACAAAAAATATCTTAATTATTAAACAAAACGTGTATGAATTATATTGAATTACGCTCGTTATTATTGCGATCTAAATTGTTAGTTATTTTGTAAGCAAGAAGAATAAAGCACATTAAAACGGGATAATTATTAGTACAAACAGGCGCCAACCATTAAATCACTGATTCACTCCTAAACCGCGAAAGCAAATAACATTTTATTAGAATGAGTAACGAATTCATGCATATTAATACTTCTAGAGAATCAATTTGTAAATTCCAGTAGTCTGAAACTATAAAAAAGTAATAGCAACAAGCTTGTTGTAATTGATTTTCACGTGAATTGTCAGTAAAACAAATTCTAATTAAAGTCGTAAATTTGATAACATTGACATTGTTTTAAAATAAGCGAAACGTGGTCTAATCCATGCAGAATTTAAAAATAATTAGTTAATAACTTAAGTATTACTAAAAGTTGATTAACAATACTTAAATTTGATCAATTTAAATTAATGAATTGAAGCAGTCAAAAAATGGTGCTTCATTGAATTTCAATTACGTTGATTAATTGTTTCGATACTAAACTTGCAATTTGAGATGCCTTTTCTAAGATTTACTCCTATTTACCTTAAAGGTCTAAATAATCCCTTCATCTTTCAATTGTCTTTGGAACTTGTTAACTGTTAAATACTCAGTCAGATTTTGGTCAATATTAAAAGAAAATCTGCAATTCGGTTTGTCTTTACTTGACTGTATTTCGATTTACTTCAAAGATCTGAAACATTTTTGGGATTTTTCATCCTCAAGTCGCACTTTGTGGTTTACTGCTATATGCTTTATTAGAAAATGGTGATTAAGTCAATTTCAGTACCACTGATGAATAGTTTTAGAAGGAAATCTGCAATTTAGCATCTTAGCCAGAACATGGAGATCACGTCATTTTAAATGTTGCTGATGAGGGAATCTGCAATTTAGTTGGTTTTTCCTGTAGTGGATTTCCATTTAATTCGAAAGATTTTCTCATACTCGAGATGTCCTTTGGTGGTTGATTGTTAAATCATTAGTCAGAAAATAGTGATCAAGTAAAATCTTGTGCCTCTGATAGATGGATTGGGGAAAAGTCTGTAATTTGGATTGTCTTTTCTTGGATGTTGAATTGCTGCGGTTTAAGATGATTTTACCTATAGAATTTTGGCTAGTTTCTCCTTTTGTTGTGCTATAGTTCATTTCCGTATTGTTAAGAAGTCCATTAAGGACATTAATAGCCTTTCTCTGCCTTTATTTAGGTTGTTTACATCGCTGCTTATTATGATTTTTTAGGGTCTAGTTTGACGATTTTTTACACAGTAACTCGTAATACATGTCCACTTGGTTCACTTATGTCTTGGCGTGTTCCAACGCATATTTATCAATTAATTGTTAAATAAAATTAAAATCGCATAAAATTGTTGAGAACCTTATCTGAAATAACTTAAGCTTTTGAATATTCATCATGACCATAAATATAAATCACTCATAACATAACATGAACAAAAATGATTAAATTAAACACAGCACACATATTTACGATATGCAAATCTAATTGTAAATTTTGTAATTTGTACAAATTTCTTCAAAACGTGATCGGACTGTTACGCGACCCGACCGCGCCACAAATATTTATTGAATTTCTCTACGTTACCATCACACACGGTTTTCCGCATAATCGCCGTGTTTCGATGAATTCGCGTCCGTCGTAAATTTCCCGAAGAACCAGCGCTTCCTAATTATGCGCCGTCGTCGAATACTAATGTTCGGAATGTGTCGCCGTGGTGCATGCTAATTGCGTCGAAAATGAGTGAAGAGCTCGCAACTGTTTACATATGAATACATTTAAATAATGGCCGGTGGACGGCGACGGCGACAGTTTAAATCCCGTCCGCGTACGGTGAGGACGGTGTGGTCAAGAGTTTACCGGCGACTTTAAGTCTAACGCGAAGAAAAATTTTCTGTGTGGTGATGTACTAGGTGATAATGAAATTTCGATATGTGAATTCGTTGAGGATCGAATCGAAGATTCGAAAGGTAATTAAGAAAGAGGGTAGTCTTATAGTTCTTCAGATGATCTTGTCAATAAGAAGGTATTTACTCATTTAATAATCTAAAAAGTGTAGAGGAGGTTCTACTAACAGATAATAAAGATGAAGATTTTGTAGAATTTCAATTGTGGATTATCACGTAGTAACGGTCGCAACCATCACCATGATGAAGATTTTGGTTGCTAATGAATATAAATCTGCTAAATCTGCTTTTTCACACAATGTAGGTATATGCATCTTATAATCTGATATTGTCTAATATTGCATCATGTCGAGACAATATTTCAATAGATAACCTTAGTGCAAGTGAAAAACCTTAAAAAAAGTATAGAAAAGAAGGCTTTTTTATTAAAATTCTTGCAATTGGTGGCATCTAATAAAGAAATGATACAACAATGATTATTGACAGAAATTATATGATTGGTTGTTGTGCTTGAGCTATCTCTTGGTGATACAAATAGCGATAAAAATGCCAGAAGATTTTTTAGATTATATAATATAATATATAATTATAGAAGATTCATAATTTTCTTCTTTCTATGCACTGCTTAAAATATTTCCCAATAACTTCAGGAATCGGCGCTAAATACGTTCATCCTATCCAGAAGAAACAAAATATTGCTTACGTCTAGATTATATTCTAATAAATTAAAATATATCCTTCAGGAATTCGCTCTAATAACAATTGACAGAAGAAGCAGTCAACATCTATTTTCTATTAGATGTCACTGTATACATCAACGATTATCTTGTCAGTTTAAAATTAAAATAACACACCACCTAACAAAAGAGAAACGAATGCAATTAGAAATAATATATTTTATTATTCCAACTGTAATCTTTAATTTATTACCGTAATGTTTTGATTTGTCATTTATTATAATGTTTCCTCTGTGTTTTTCATCTACAATTAAATGAGTAATGAAAAATAAAATAGGAAAAAGACGTTCACTTCCCTGAAGATTTTTGATTTTTGAAATAAAGAAATAATAAAATTTAAAAAAATCTGATTGTAAAACTGTCATTTGTTATTTTACATCTGTTATTTCTCTTCTAGCATCTCTCATCTATCATAACTTTGTTTTGCAATCTCTCTTCAGTCTTATTGCGTTTTATCTTTAACCTTCTATGTATTATTTTGTTCATCTGCTTTTTTTCGTGTATCTTCTGTCTGTCCTTTCTTGTTCTGTTCTATATTCTCTCTATATCAATTTTCTATATTCTGCCTTCCTTCTGATATCTCTCATCTGCAATGTATTAAGGCTCTTCTGTAATCTTGTATTTTTTGTATTTTATTTTCTATATTCTGAAATCTGTCCTCGGTTTTTTTTTAATTTTTTTGTCAGACAGATGACAAGTTGACAGTTGATAGTTGTAGTTGACATTTAACAGATGTTATAATCATATAACAGATCAGAGTTAACAGTTTATTTATTTATATATTTATTAATTTCTGGACAATGCCGATTTTTTCGTGTATCTTCTTTCTTTCCTTTCTTATATTTTATATTATCTCTTCTATCTCAAGAATTACATCTTTTATTTTCTGCCTATATTCTCTATGTATCAAATTTTTATATTTTGTCTTCTACCTTTTCTTCTTCTGTATTTTTGTTTGTATTTTTCCTTTAGGTGTGTATCATCTATAATAAATTAAACGCTTTTTTGTAATATTTTGTCATTAATTTTCTGTCTTCTGTTTTCTTTCTATATTTTGTCAGACACATGGCAGCTGACTCTCAACAGTTGACATTTGACAGGTGACAGATGACATTTGACAGGCGAGAGCTGACAGATGATACAAGACAGTTGAGAGATTCCAGTTTACCGATTACAGATAACACATGACAGATGATTGTTGACAATTGATAGTTGAAGGTGAAAGTTTACAGATGACACATAACAGAAGACACATGACAGATAATCATATAACAGATGATAGTTTATTAATTTATGGACAATGCCGTTTTTCTTATCTTCTGTATTCCATTTTCTGTCTATATTCTCTCTGTATCAATTTTCTATATTGTGTCTACTATATTTTCTCTTTTGTATTTTATTTGTCTTTTTTTTCTTCTGGTATCTGCCATTTGCAATATATTAACGCTTTTCTGTAATCTTGTATTTTCTTTCTTAATTTTCTGTCTTTAATTTGTTGGCCTCTGATTTTATTAAATATTTTGTTTTTCTATATTCTGTCAGACATTTGACAAGTAAGAAATAACATATGGCTGATGACAGTTGTTATTAGCAGATGACAGTTGACAGATGATAGATTACAGTTGACAGACTACACATAACCGATGACAAATGACAGATAACTATATAACTTATGACAGATTACAGTTTATTTATTTATATATTTATTAATTTTCAGATAATGTCGTTTTTTCGTGTATCTTCTGCTTTTCCTTTATTATATTTTATATTGTCTCTTCTATCTCCTGTATTCTATCTTCCATTTTCTGTCTATATTCTCTCTGTATAAATTTTCTATATACTGTCTAGTATCTTTTCTCTTTTATATTTTTATTTGCCTTTTTCCTTCTGGTGTCTGCCATTTGCAATATATTAACGCTTTTCTGTAATGTTGTATTTCTTTTGTCTTTGATTTTCTGTTCTCTGTTTTTTTTTTAAATATTTTGTCAGTCAGGTGACTATTAACCGTTGATAGTTGCAGTAGACAGTTGACAGACGACGATTGATACAAGACAGAAGAGAGATTCCAATTGACCGATTACAGAGAACAGATGACAGATGAGAAATGATAAATGATTGCCTTCTATATTTATCAGTCTTCATCTGCTATTTGTCTTCTCTCTTCTAAATCTGTAATTTGTTTTATATTAACATTTTTTTGTAACCTATTTTCTATCTATTGTCTTTTATTATTTTTTTTTTCTTTAATCTTTTATATTTCGTCTTCTATCTCCTGCCTTTGCCTTTTGTGTTTGTCATCTGCCTTATGTAATCTTTCGTCTGCTATTTCTTCTTCTCCAACCTTCTGTGTTTTATTTTTTGTCTTTAGTGTTTTATCTGTTATCTTGCTCTGTTGTGTTCTATATTTTCTCTTCTGTAATTCATCTTCTGTCTTC
The DNA here is from genome assembly GCA_963969525.1 of Ontholestes murinus. Taxonomy (NCBI): domain Eukaryota; kingdom Metazoa; phylum Arthropoda; class Insecta; order Coleoptera; family Staphylinidae; genus Ontholestes; species Ontholestes murinus. Next base: position 4,769,633 of record OZ018387.1, read on the forward strand.
TGCCTTTCAGCTTTTTTGTTTGTCATTATCTCTCTGAAATATGTTTTCTGGCATCTGTCTCTTATTTTTACCTGTAGATAGAAGACATCAAATAAAAGAAGAAGAAGAAAATCGAAGACAGATGATAATAGCATCTGTCTTTTTATTATCATCTATCTTCTATTATTCTTTTATTATTTGCCTTCTATATTTTATATTGTATCTTATATTTATTGTTTTGTCATTATCTTGTTTGTCTTTGTCTTTCCTCTTTAGACTTCTGTATTTGTTCCTTCTATATTTACTATTTCTCATCTGCCATCTACCTCAAGGAATCTTTCATCAGTTATATAAAACCGGTTTTCTGTCTGCCACCTTTTATTTCCTCTTTATTTATATTTCTCATCTTGTGCTGTATTGAATCTATAGTATGTCTTTTGCCTTCTGTATTTTACATTTGCCATCAATCTGTTATATATTAACTGCATTCTATATTCTGCTTTTAACTTGTCAACTATATTTTATCGTTTGTATTCTATCTTTGATTTTCTGTCCTCTGTTTTTTTTTTTAATATTTTGTCTTTCTATATTTTGTCTTCCTCTTCTGCGTTTCGCCTTCACTAGATGTCTGTTTTCTGTAATATATTTTTTTTTTCTTCTATCCTTTATCTTCTGTCTTTTATTTTTTGTTGTTTATCTTCTGCCTTCTCTTTTCTATCTGCTATCTGGTTTTGTCTAGAAACTTCTATCATCCACCTTCTATCCTCTTAGTTTTCTTTTTTGTATTTCTTTTTCTCTCTTCTGCCTTTTAACATTTGTATTGATCATGTTTTATTTTCCACCTGTCTTCTGGTAGTTGTTGTCTGTTATATATTAACAGTTTTCTGCAATCTTTCTTTTAATTTTTGTCTTCTGTCTTTTATCTTATGTATGATGTCTTTTATTTTTATTTTATCTTTCTTTTGTACTTTATCATTGGTCTTCTATCTTTTAAATATATTATTATTATTATTATTCGTGTATTTATCATTTCTCATCTGCCGTTTTATAGAATTTCTTATCTCTAATAACTGCTATATGTAATCTGTTTTCGGTCTTTATTTTTTTATATTTAGTTTTTTATCTGCCTTTTGTATTCCATCTGTTGTCTAGTTCTGACTTTTCTGTAAACGGTGTTCGATAGTTTTGTTTTTCTTAATTCTGTTCTGAATTCTGTTTTACATCTGTTGCCTTCTGTATTTATCATTTTTCATCTGCCATTTGTCTTTTAAAATTTGTAATTTGTTTTATAATAACTTGTTTTGTAATATATCTTCGGTCTTCTATTTTTTATCTTTATTTTTTTTATATTTCGTCTTCTATCTTCATCCGCCATCTGTCTAATGACATCGTTGATTTGTTCTGCATCAAGTGCTTGCTGAAATATGTTATCGTCTATCTTTTGTCTTATTGTTTAGTGTCTTCTGTCTTCGATTTTATTTGTAATTTTCTGTTTTCTGGTATCTGTTATCTTTTGTTCATATGTAAATGATGATAAATTCTTTCTTGTAATCTGTTCTTTTAAACTTTCTGTCTTTTATTTTCATCAGTAGATAGAAGACATAGAAAACAGATGATTAGACAGGTGTTATTATCATCTGTCTTCTAGTTTCTTCTTCTTCTTTAATTGTTTGTCTTCTATCTTCTATCTTATTTTCTGTTTACTGTTTTTTCTATCTTCTGTTTACTGTTTTGATTTTATGTTTTGTGTCCAAATCAAATCAAATATTATTTATTTTAAGGTGTCATAAAAAATTACATACAAATTGAATTAGTGTCAGGTTTCGATATTAATTCTGTACTTTGTCTTTCAACTTCAGTCTTCTATACTTTTCCCTTCTATAATTATTATTTCTCATCTGTCATCTGTGAAATGGAATCTTTAATCTGTCATATAAAATCGGTTTTCTGTAGTGACTTGTCTGTCTGTTATCTTATATTGTCTTATATATCTTTAATTTTCTATCTTCTGCCTACTGTCTTCTATCTGCTACATTGTTTTGTCTTGTAACTTTGGCTTCTGCCTGCTATATTCTATATTTTCCTTTATGTATTTCGTGTTCCGTATTTCGCTTTTTGCCTTCTGTATTTTACATTTGTCATCTGACTTTTGATATCTGTCATTTGTTATATATTAAGTATTTTCTGTATCTTTGGACTTTTACCTTCTATCTTTTATCTGATGTATTCTGTCTTTTACTTTCTGTATTCTATTTTTTATATTTTATCTCATTTCTTATGTCTATAGATTATTTATCTTTTGTCTTTTGTCTTCTATAATTATCAACCCTTGTGCCACAAGGATTTTATGTGTTTAATTTGTTGTCTTTTATCTTCTCTTTTCTATCATATATCTTCTATATTTTCTCTCTACGAAGAGAATGGTTGCGATCATTACTACGTGGCAATTCATACTGAATTGAAAAACTCATTATGTTTTATGATGAATTAGCTTCTCACTTATGTTTTAACCACAAATCTCTTTCTTCTCTGTATTCCGTCTTTTTATCGTCTGCTTTTTGCCTGATGTATTTTTTATTTCTCACCCTTTGTCATGTATCTGTTTTTTGTCATATATTAACTGTTTTTAATAATAGTTTTTTTGTATTTTGTGTTATGTCTTTTATAATTTTTTATTTATTTTTTAACATGTGTTTTTTGCTTTATTTTCTATCTTTTATCTTGACTTCTCTCTTTTGTCGTTTTGGTGTTCTGTATTTGTTATTATTTAACTGCCATCTTATGACATCTCCAATCTGTTCTATAGGAACTACATTCTGACATCTTCCTTCTGTCATTAATCTTCTATCTTTTATTGTTTATATGTTATCTTGAATCTTCTGTCTTCTAGCTACTATCTTTCCGATTCGGTTGCCTGTCGTTTTCTTTCTGTATTTATCATTTCTTCTATATGTTTTATGGCATCTGTAATGTGTCATATATTAAGAGTTTTAAATAATCTGGCATCTATAAGGTGTTTTACAAAACCAGAAAGGATTTCTGCAGAGAAACAAAATCTGAATTTTTATGGTGGATTTTGAAATATGAAAAAATATGAAGTAAATAATATCTTATAGTTCTCGGACTATATTTTAAGCGCCATAATAAATAAATCTACCATCGCTAATATTCTTGACCTTAGAGATATATTTTTGAGGATGAAGAACGCTGAATCTTGTCTCCGTTTGGCTCAGACTTTTATACCATGTTCAAAACTTTCACGACTGATATTTTCCCTTATTTTTAGATTTTTTGGGGACTATGTATTCTAACCTAACCTGACATAATCTAACCTAACCTAGCCTAATTTAATCTAACCTAATATGCACAATTAATGTCTTTGATAAACTAAAGGAAGAAGTTTGTTACCTGGAGAAATTTTATAAAAACAAATCAATAGGTTTTGTGGTATCCTTTTTGTAGAGAAATAACTTTTACTAGATGGGAGATACATTTAGGAGTTGAAGGAACTAAGAAGGGGAAAAGGTAAGGATGTTATAAGATAATCTTATTTATCTTGAAACAAGATGCGTAATTCTTAACAATCAAAAAAGATGCTTGAAAATAAAGTGTGCTAAGTAAGAGATACATTTTGGAATTAAAGTTTAACGCACGAATTCCCTATTTAATCTACCATTATTATTATTATTATTTACTCCTTAAACAAATTCTTTGGCGTTAAAGAATTTTGTCTATTATATTCTAAATAGATAGAATAATATATGCCACCTCTTCAAAATAATAGCTGCCACCACCTACCGAGCAACCAACCGAAGTACCATTTCGCGCCAAAAAAAAAAACCTAACTAGTTAATTTCTTGCGCAAGCACAATTTATGCATTATGGCCCATAATATATTCCTACAATCTAATTGAAAATATCTTTTTTTAATTCGCGACGCGGACGCTAGGCTATATGAGCCCAGGAATTTATTATGCTACCGTCAAATTGTAATTTATTGTACGGTATGATATATAGCGGTTGTAAAATACTAACGTATGGATTTTTCTCCCCCTCTCGGCTGGTTATTTCTTTCTGGGGCGGCGCGCATATTTCACTTGCGCACCAGCGCGATGTGCACAAAAATTCGACGGAGGAATATGAAATTTATCACTGGAAACTATTATGTACAATAAAATATTGCTATGTCTTACAATGAAGAAATATTCATGTTTGTTAATATTCGCAATGGTTTCAATTATAAAATGTATTCAAGTCATTTAGGTTGTTGCAGAAAATAACTTGATTGTAAACCTTGATCACTGAAGAAATATTAATATTGATTGTACATCTTCGCAAAGATTTGAATTATAAAATATATTGAAGTCACTGAATTGAAAAATTTACTATGTTCTAACCACAAATAATTTGTGGTTAAAACATAGTGAATTTTTCAATTCAGTGTAAGTATGGATTACCACGTAGTAATGGTCGCAACCATTCTCTTTATATTGAAGTCCTTTAGGTCGTTGTAGAAAATTCAAAGATGTAGATTGTAAATCCTGATCGCTTGATTTATTTTTATTGAATTAATTGCCTACTACTTTTAAAACGTAAAAATTGTAATTAATTTCTTTTTAGAGACCAACATTTTTCCAATCTAAAATTGGGACACTCATTATGGCTCAATAATCTCATTTTTAAATGGGCATTCCCATTCAAGGTCGAATCGAATTAACAATTTCACGCTTCTTTATTTGATATGGTTTGGTTACCAATTAATGTTCTAATTAATAGGTTGATTGCCTTTAGATCGATTTGAAATTTGTACCTACATCACTATTTAAAACTTGTAATAATTTTTTTTGAATTATTCAAAACGATTCATGTAAGCATATAAAAAAGCAGATCCTGTTTCGAAGTACTACATAAAGTACTTTTACTTTTTAATTTATCGTGGTCTCGGTGCGGTTGTTCTTTGCAAGCGCCAAAACGATATTTATGGCACTCGCTGCTTTTGGGGATGCCTTGCACAATCGGACAGCGGCATTTTACAATTCGGATTCTTGTTAAGTGCATATATGGTGTTGTCAATTTTTCAGATGCATGTGCATGCTCGTGTATGAAAACTTAACCTTTATACACTTTTCCAGTTGTTGTTTTTTTGCATTGGTTACGACAACGTCTGATAATGTCTTAATTTACAAGTGTTGATTCAGTTGATTCATTGAAAGCGGCACGAGGGAAAGCGGTTTTTAATCGAACCACTTTCATCCTCAAAATAAACTAGATAAACACTAAGATGAAAGCTTAAATTATTAGGATGGTACCACAAGGATCCAATTTGGACCTTTTTTAAAAAAACGTAAATTTTAGTATTATTAATATAGATATAATATATTTATATATATTGTAAATAAAAATATGTCTGGCTTCTTCTCTTTTTCTTTATCTCGAGATTAAATGATAAAACATATTAAAGTCCTTTGGATTGAGTTTTCCAAGGGTGAACAAATCATTGACCAGAGCACAAAGTCCTGTATGTTGTTGTAGAAAATTAACTAATAATTTAAATTTACAACAATCAATCTTAATACAACTATAAAACAAATAACTTCTCTGTAACGTTATTTTAAATTTATTATTATTACATTTTAAACCTTCTTGATTGATTTACTCCTGTTTTTTTTTAATCGTACTTCCACGTAGGAATAAATCGAATTCTCTTAATACATTACGTTTCGTTCAATTTCACAGTACAATGGACCCGTCGCAATTATCTTAATTTAATAGCACTTTTCACAGTATTAGCCATAAAGTGCCCCACAGGAAAATGATCGTAACACAGTTTCAGTAATTAATGCCGGCGAGCCGTTACTTTAGAGGCTATTGTTGTGTGGTGCAGAAGGAAAAAACCGCGTGTACCGTTGTGATACTCAAAAAGTCAAGTTATAAACAAGAATATGGTCAGTTTACAGTGTGCCTCGTGATAGATTTATCACGGTTTCTGTAATGAGTTTATGAATATGTGAGAATGCTAAAAGTTCTAATGCTGTGAATTTATGTGCGAACATTTATTTACACAGTTATTTTAAGCTAAACGTAATTATAGGTTGGTAGAAGTAAAAATATGAAACACAACAAGAGTTTCACTTCTCCCAATTTGAAAATTTGATTCCATCAAGAGAGTAGCAGAACAAGTATCGATCAAATTATAATTCCTGAATATCTTAAGACTTTATCACCAGTTCGTTTAATTTTGTCTATCCTTGCACATGATAGACATTAGAAGTTGATCCATAAAGAAGTATTCGTTGTAATTATAATAATTGGAGGGTGGATAGTGGCCACCCACCCACCCTACATATACAATGAACTTCAAGCTAAAACATAGCTAATAATTTCCGTTATACTTTAACAGAAACCGTGGTGTATATTTCGAAATCATAAAAAGGGATCGTGATGTAAATTAAAATGCATATGTAGGGTGGGTGGGTGGCCTCTATCCTACCCTCTAATCAGTAAAACATAAGCAAAAGAATATTTAATTCATTAAATAAGTTTTTAAAAAAAAATTGGCATTAATAACTGCATAAATATTATCTCTGTTGCAATTCCCTTTTCAAGAAACATTCGTTTAATTTTAATGAGTGTAGGATGTGATACACCCACCCACCTTACATATTTATCGAACTTTTTGTACAGCAATTAAAACACTGCTGTAGTTTTTAGAATCTTAAAGTAGAAGTCGTGATAATTACAATAATATTGTCCCTCTTTTTATTATATTTTTTTAGAAATGTTCGCTTTAATTTTAATAATTGGAGGTTGGATAGTAGCCACCCACCCACCCTACATATACACTGGATTTTTAAGTTAAAACATAGCTTTTGATTGCCTTTATACTTCAATAGCAACACTGATGGATTATTTTAAGAATCTTTAAAGAGAGATCGTGGTTGAAAATAAATTGTAAATGTAGAGTGGGTGGGTGTCCTCTGTACTACCTTCCAATCAGTAAAACATCAACACAGATATTAAATTATTAATAAATTCAAGAGAAATTATGCATTAATAATTACACGAATATTATCTCTTCCGCAATTAATCCATTAAGAAATATTTATTGAAATTATAAGAATTGGAGGGTGGACAGTGGCCACCCACCCATCCTATATATAAATGAACTTCAAGCTAAAACATAGCTTATAATCTCCATTATACTTCAACAGAAACCCTGATGTATATTTCGGAATCTTACAAGAAGGATCGTGATTTAAATTAAAATGGATATGTAGGGTGGGTGGGTGGCCTTTATCCCACCCTCTAATCAGTAAAACATAAGCAAGAAAATTATTTAATTTATTAAAAAAAAATTAAAAAGATTTAGGCATTAATAACTGCATAAATATTATCTCTATTGCAATTCCCTTTTCAAGAAACATTCATTTAATTTTAATAAGTGTAGGATGAGATACACCCACCCACCTTACATACATATCGAACTTTTAACTAAATTATGCTTTCAAATTTCATTGTAGAAATCATGATTGAAATTGTTTATGGATTCAATAAATACATCACTTATGTGATTAAAGTTTCTGATAGAGGACACCCACCCACCCTGCATATTCATTTTCGTTTAAATCACAATTTCCGATTAAATATTCCAATAACCACACTAGTGTTTTCATTGAAGAACAGCATGATTTAAAAGTAGTTTTATAGCTTAAAGTCCTATGTATATGTAGGGTGGGTGGGTGGCCTCTATCTTACCCTCCAATCAGTAAAACATAAGCAAAAGATTTATTAAATAAATAATAAATTAATAGAACATGTATGCATTAATATTTCCATAAATATATCACTTTTGTAATTTATCTTTTTAGAAATATTTCCTTTCATTGCAAAAATTTGTGGTCGAATTGTAGCCACCCTTCCACCCTAATTATACATTGGATTTTAAGCTAATAAATACCTTTTGATTCCTGATTTACTTTAATAAAAATACCGTTGTATTTTTTAAAAGCCTTAAAAATGTGATTGTCGTTAAAATGAAAATCTAGATGTAGTGTGGGTGGGATGTCCACTATTATATTCTCCAATTTTTTATTTTTATAGCGAATATATCTTGCAAAGAAATTACAAAAAAAATAATATTTCTGCAGTTATATTAACATATAATCCTTCTTTAAATTTATTTATTAATTAATAAATATATCACGTATGTTTTACCAATTGAAGCTTGAAATTGAGGACACCCACCCACCCTACATATACATTGGACTTTAACCTTAAACACTACTTTTAAATCCTCTTGTTCTTCAATAAAAACACTACTGTAGTTTTTGGAATCTTGAATCAGGATTGTGGTTCAAACAAAAATTAATATGCAGGATGGGTGGGTAGCCTTCATCTGAAACTTCAATTAGTAAAACATAAGTAGAGGTATTTATTGAATAAATAATAAATGATAAAGATATTTATGCTTTAATAATAATTAAAAATTATTATCTTCCCTTATAATATCTTTCACATAAGAAATATTCGTTTAATTATAGAGAATGAAATAGTGAACACCCACCCACTCTACATATTTATTGGATTTAAGCTAAAACACTGCTTTTGCACTTTCATAGAATCACTATTGTAATATTTGGAATCTTAAAAGATGACTCTGTAAAAGAAATTTTGTAAATTTGGAAGTAAAAATAATGAAAATTCTGAAGAGTAAGAAAAGAAGTATGAAATTTCAGAAATGACACAATGTGGAAAACAGAATTTCTAAAAATTGTAAAATATTTTAAGAGAAGGTGAGATAATCTGGAAAATTCTAGAAAAACAAGAGAAAAGTTTATAATTTGGGAGAAAATTCTCACAATTTGGAAAACAGGATTTCTAAAAATTTTATAAATCGAGTGAATAAATTCCTCGAAAATTGTAAAATATTTTAAGAGAAGGTCGGATAATCTAGAAAAACAATAGAAATTGGGGGGGGAATAGCAGAAATCTGAAAATAAACACAGTAAACTCTCATAATTTGGAAGAAAAAATCTTAAAAATTCTAAAAAATGAAGTGTGAAATTCCAGAAATCCAGAGAATTTGATATTGCGGAAAAAAATTCTATAGTTTTGGAGGGAATTCTCACAATTGAGAAGACAAAAATTCTAAAAAAAATTATAAATCCAGTAAATAAATTGCTGGAAAATTGTGTAATATTTAGGAAAAGAAGATAATCTGGAAAAACAAATGAAGTTGTATATAACTAGAAATCTGAAAATCAACACAGTAAACTCTATAAAAAAAAAAGTTATAATTTGGAAGAAAAAATATTGAAAATTCATATTTCTGGAATATCACTTCCTTCCTTACTTTCTAGAATTTTCAACATTTTTTCATCCAAATTATGGGATTTTTTTACAGTAAACTATTTTCAGATTTCTGGTGGTCCACAATTTTTCTTGTTTTTCTAGAATTTTCCTACTTCTTGTATTGCCGGAAAATTTTAGGAGAAAGTTCTCACAATTTGGAAAACATATTTTCTTAAAGTTTTAATAATCCAGCAAATAAATTGCTGGAAAATTGTAAAATGGCTGAAGAAAAGGTAAGATAAATTGGTAAATTCTAGAAAAAATTTCAATCAACATTGCCAAACTTGAACATTCTAGAAATTGAGAAGGCAAATTTTTATGAAGCAAAATATGCTGCAAAAACTGTGGAAATATTGGAAACAATTAGGAATAAAAGCTTTTCTAACGTTCTAGAAATTAAGAAGGGAAATAGAATTTTTGAGGATTTAAATTTGAAAATTCAAGAAATCTGAAAGAGTAATTGCTGGAAAAACTAACTATTTTTATTTTAATTATTACTATAATTTTTGCTAGAGAACATTCTTTCACTGTGAAAGATATCCAATTTTAACTGCAGAACATATTTACAGTGTAATCGATACTTGTTCTGCTACTCTCTTGATGGAACCAAATTTTCAAATTAGGAGAAGTAAAACTCTTGTTATGTTCCATAAATTCAACTAAATTCAATTTAGTTTTAACTTTGATAATGATCCGCAAGGACCGAAACACGTGTCAGTTATCTGAAAATGAAGAAATGGAACATAACAAGTATTTTACTTCTCCTAATATTTACAGTGTTCTAAAATATACTGCAAAATCATATAAATCTGGAAGAAAAATTACTGAAAACATCTGGAACTTATGGAGAATATTCTCACAATTTTGAAAACGAAACCTGCTTGACTATTCTAGAAATTTGGAAGGGAAATTGCTGAAAGATAGTAGCATTTTTTTAGGCAGAAAATGCTGATAATGATGATAAGTCTAGAATCTGGACAGTAAAGAGAGGAATATAATTCTAAAACCTACCTTAAATATTCTCATCATGTTGAAAACTAAAACTTTCTTTATCCTTTTAAAAATTGGGATGTGAAATTGTTGGAGATAACAAAATCTTTGAAAATAGTCAAGAGACACCGGAAAAGCTCAGAAATCTGCAAATTAACACCTTATACCCTTTAAAAAAATCTTCACAATTTGGAAAAAAAAAATCCTGAAATTTTTAGAAAGTGGGATAGCAAGTGAAATTCCAGAAATCTAGAAGAGGAATGCGCCAAAATTCTAAAGATTCTTATAATTTAGAAGACAATTTTTCTAAAAATTTTAGAAACCCAGTACTATTTACTATTTTCCTAGCAAATTCCTAGTAGAATTTTTGAGCTTGGTACATCTGGAAAAATAAAGAAATTGTGGAATTAATTTCAAGAACTGCAAAACTGTACAGTATGAAAAAATAATTTCTCGAAAATTCTAGAAATTGAAAGGGTAAATTTCTAAAAAGCAAGAAAAAACTAAGAAAATTCTGAAACTGTACAATTTGAAACAAAAACATTGTTAACATTCTAGAAATTAAGCTGGGGATTTTTGTTCAGATGTTCTGGAAAATTCAATCTGAAAGAGAAATTGCGGGAAATTTCGAATTATCTTTGTTTTCATCATTACTGTAAAATATCTATTTAGCAACTATTGCTAAAGAACTTTCTTTCACTGTAAAACATCTTCAATTTTTATTTTTTTTATTTTTTTTATATTTTCCTGTTGATATATTTTATTTTTATTGTAATGATTATAATTTCTGCTCCAGAGCAGGTGTCATTTTTAGTTGTAAACAACTTTAACTTCTGCTAGGGAACATAATTATTTTTTACTCGAACACCTCTGCAGAATATATTCAATAATTAACCCACTCATGATTTAATTTTGACTGTAAAGAACTACAATTCCTGCTGTGTAACATCTTCAAATTTTATGTTAAATCACCTCGTAATTCTGCTACGGAATATATTTAATTTTTATAGTAAAAAATCTCTTTTTTCTACTGGGAAAAATTAATTAATTTTTCTGCACCACATCCACAATTCCTGCTACAGGACACATTTATAACGAATTCCTGCTGTAGGAAATAGATGTTATTGTTACTGTAAAACATCTACAATTTCTTCTTAGCAACATTATTACCTTTTATTTGAAACAATTCCAATTCCTGCAGTAGAATATATACTTAATATTTACCCTAAAACTTTAAATTTCGTTATGGAATATATGTTTAAGTTTTAACTGATTGTGTGGTCTCTAATGAGTAGTATATACGCGAGAGTTTTTTGCTGTAAATCTTCTCTTGGCTCTTAGAAATTTTCTCATTATTCGATCAATAGCAATAGATTAATGTATCTATAATAGCATATTCACTAACAATATGCTAAAGCCATTTTAGTCCACTACCCCTAATAATTTCCTGTCATATCCACCTTCCCATACTATTTATTTCCACGTATAAAATAAAGAATGTAATCAACCGGTCTTTTTTGTGGTATGAATTAACGAAATTATTCGAATCGGCAAACATTATTATTTTTTTTATTATTTCCAATAACACCTTCGCAAACGTCAATTACCGTAACGCGGTGAACTGACCAGATAACACCGGCTGACCTTTCGGAACATTTTTCAGCCTCTCCCGCGGCCTTTATGGACCGAAATTGGTATAGAGTGCGATCGTTAATCCCAATTTTAGTATCCCGCGCGTTCCAACGGTACCTACCCGTAAGTATAGTACCTTAGTTAACAGTTTGAAAATATTGCGACTTGAACTTGTGGCCGGAGGTCAATAATGGCTCAACATATTTGTTCCGTCGCCCGTTCCCGAGTGTCATCTATATGATGCTCGGCCGTGTAACCGTTAGAAATCGTACGCGACCCCTGGCCGTTTTTTTTTCCATCCGATTTTAATTAGACACGAATAATTGCAATCGCGAGACAATGCCTGGTATATGTGGCCGCTGTTATGATTTTATTTTAGTATGTAGAGGATTTATGTGGTATTATTTAGCATGGATAAATTTACACTCTAATAAACTCTAATTTCAAATCAACCTTTATTTATATGTACACTAATAGTAGGAATCGAGAGTCGTTTGCAGAACATTTTTATGCCATATCTATACAGATGAACAGAAGTTTATGACAATTATTACCGGAACCATATCCATAAACAGCTGATGTAGATGTTGTACAAAGTTGGACATAGAATAGAGCCTTGTGGAACGCCTAAATAAATATTACTCTAAGTGAAAACAATGTTGTTAATTTTACAAAAAATCTTTCCCTTTGATAAATCGGATATTCCGAAAATTCTAAATGGAGTACTACGGAATTCAGGCAAGAGATAGATGCTGTAAAAGAAATATTGAAAAAAAAAACAATTATAACTCTAGAAGAAAATGCTCCCAACTTGAAAGGAAAAATTACTTGAGACTTTGGAAATAACAGCCGGAAGATGTTGAAAAATTGTAGAAATCTGGAAAAAAATACTAAAATAGTTAATTAGAGAAATTTGTAGAAAAGAGTAGAATTTTTGAAGGAAAATCTAAAAAAATTCCTGAAATATGGAGGATAAATTACAGGAAAGTTCTAAAAAGATAATCCACACAATTTGGACCAAAATATTTTTGAAATTTTGATTGAGGAAGGAAATTGTTAAAATAAAACAGCATGTTTAAAGAAAAGACAGAAGTTGCTTAAATATTTTAAAAGTCTTGAAGAGTAATTGCTGGAAAAAATCTTGAAAATTTTACAAATTAAAGAAAGACAAATATTATTGGAAAATAGTAAATTTTTTAAAGAAATTTTTTTTTTAAATATTGAATGTAGAATTATTCAAGAGAATTAGGAGATGCTGGAGAAGTCCAGAGAATTTACGCAGAAATTTTGAAACTCGTATAAGAAACTATTTTTTAAAAGTCCAAAAATTAAGGTGGAAAATTGTTAGAAAATAGCAGGAATCTTAAAAATTCTAGAAATCTGAGAATCTGAGAGAAATTACAGAAAATTCTCACAATTTTGAAAATTAAAACTTTCTTGATCATTCTAGAAATTGGGAAAGGAAATTCTTGGAAAAAAAACAGAATATTTAAAAATAAGGCAGGAGATGCTGGAAAAGTTGAGAAATCTAGAAGAGAAATTAGCAGAAAAACTTCTTTAGGAAAAAATCGTCATAATTTATAAGAAATAATCTTAAAAAATCTAAAAATCGATGCTAGAAAATTTCAGAAATCTGTAATCACTATTGAAGGTTTGAGTTTACGTAAAGTATACTTTGTGAATAAACTCAGTGTTATTTTTCATTTCATTATCCAGAAACTTCGGTAAAATTATACAACCCTTCAAGAAAATTGCTAAAATTGGTAAGGGAAGCCATTAGTAACTTTTAAAATTAAAAAAAGAAATTATTTCAAAAGATAAGAAATGAGAATTTGACGGAAAATTCTAAAACTCTGAAAGAAGATCCTCGAAAGTTGGGAAAACGATTATTAAAAGTTTTAGAAATTGATTTTTCTAAAAGAAGAAATATTGGTAAATTTCCGTAACCTGATAGATAAATTATGAGAAATTTCTAAAATTTTTGAAGAAAATTCTCACAATTTGGAAGAAATTTTCTTTGCAAAATTCTAGAAATTGATGAAGGAAGTTATTGGAAAAGAGCAGATTTTTAAAAAGAAGATAGGTGATGATAAACAGTTCTAGACATCTGAAAGAGAAATTAATGAATAATTTTGTAGGCCTTAACGAAACCATTTGGAATATTTTTTTAAATTTTATTGAGAAGGAAAATGTCTCATAAAAACAAAATGTTTAAAGAGATGAAAATTCAAGAAATCTAAAAGTTTACCAGTAAAATTTTAGTTAGAGAAAAAAAAAATGGAATTCTAAAATTGCTGGAATATAGCAGATTTTTTTAAGAGAAGATAATTTATCAATACTGAAATTATTATAATAACTTATGACTCACCAATGAATGTAACTATTCTGCTTGGAAATAAACTAACTCTAAACACTTAAAGATGCTGCAATGTTATAGACATATGGAAAAGAAATTAATGGAAAATAATCACATTTTGGAAGTCTTTTTTTTGGAGATTTTACAAATTAAAAAAATAGCAGATTTGTTTAAAAGACAGGAAGTTTTGAAATTCTAAAAATCTGAAAGTGAAATCATTGGAAAATTCTAGAATATCCGCAAACAAATGTTTTGAAGAGAAAAGAACATTTTAGAAATTTGAAAGGAAATTGGAGGAAGATTCTAATACTGGAAGAAAATCTTGACAATTTGGAGGCAACAGAATTTATGAAGATAGGAGATGCTGGACAATTTTGAAAATTAGAAAAATACTATGCAATAATCTTGACATTCGTCAATTTAAATAAATTATAAACATAAGAATAAATTTATATGAATTACATATTAGATAAAAGGTTATTTTTATTATGAAAGGAAAATTATTTTTGCATATAACATATAAAATAATTAATAACAAGTGTTTTAATTCAATCAAATTAATTAATATTTGTCTAACAGATCAACAAATTCTGTCACACAGTAAATTGCATTTGTTACTAGAAGAGTTTTAACCTTGGCTTTGAACATTGAAATACTGACCAATTTTATATTTTATTAGTAGTTATATAAGATAATAAATGCATGCTTGGGAGACTTTTTGCACTGTTCATGATCACATTTATTTGCAGGTGAATTCTAGAAACCTCAAAGAAAATTATCTTCATTTAGAAGAACATATTTATGAAAATTTTAGAAATTGGTAAGGGAAATGGCAAATGAAAATGGATTTGGGAGATTGCAAAATGTTTGAAGAGTAGATAGGAGACACCACGAATTACAGGAATCTGATAGAGCGATTGTACAGAAATTTTAAAATTCTTTAAGAAAATCCTTAAAATTTTGGGGGAAATAATTGAAAATTCTAAAAATTGTGAAGGGTAATTTCTACAAAAAAGCATGATTTTTACAAAGAATACAGAAGATATTGGAAAATTCTAGAAGTCTGGAAGAGACTATATTGTAAATTTTATTACCCTCCGAAGAAGATGCCCATTTCGACCATTTTGAGAAAAAAATAAGTATTCTAGAATTTGTGAAGGGAAATTACTGAAGAATAGTAGAAGTTTTGAAGAGAAAGCATGAAATGGTGGAAAATTCTTTAATTCTATATAAGCAATATTTGGAAAATTCTAGAACCCTTCAAGAAAATGATTTCTCAATTTAGATTGTCTTTCCTGCATTACTAAAATTTTAAAGAATTTTATTTTGTCTTCTAAATTATCAGGTTTTCCTTCCAAACATTTAGAAGTTTCCCGCATTTTATTTTCTAGATTTCTGGTATTTTCTAGAAGTTCCTGCCGTATTTTAAAGAATGTCGATATTTTTCTACTATTTATAAAAAGTCTGGAAGAAAAACCTCACAATTTAGAAGGCAAAATAAAATTCTTTAAAATTTTAGTAATGCAAGAAAGACAATAGTAAAATTTTTGAAAAAGAAAAGAAAATTAAAAACTCTTGCCTTTATTCCTCACAAATTAAAAAAAAAAATATTAAAGAATTTTTCCCGGAGTTGCTAGAAAATTTTAAATAGAAATAAATAAATAATAATAAATAAAAATAAAAATAATAAAACCCTTGAAGAAAACTGTAATTATTTTGAATTTTATTAAAATTATATACACAATTTTATTCTAAGCTTTATAAGCTTAATTAATAGTTTAATTTATTTAGTAATTGTGTTTATAATTTTGAAGACGACTAAAACGGCGAGAAGTTTTAAAATTGCAATGATTGCGTTTGACTTTGTTTTTTTTTTTAAATTTATTAAAAATTGTTTTTCAAAATTATATTTTTACGGAATCTCCTTTAAATTCCATAAAAAATTATATGCAGATTTCTATTCTGATTATGCTTGTATAGTTTACTCCGAGTGGAGTAGTTTTAAAATTGCAATTTTGAATTTGGCTTCGACATTTTAGAAATAAAAAAAAGGATTTTAAATTTTTATGAAAATCATACGCACATATAAATCCTGAATATGTTTAGTTAGTTTAAAACATCTAGCAATTGTTTTCCCAATTTTTTAAAGTGATTAAAGCAGAGTAAAATATTAAAAAAGCAATTATTACATTTTTTTTAAACTAAATATAATTTTGTGTTATTTTTATAAAAATAATACGCACATTACTATTTTTAATATGTCTAAGTGGTTTTTATTATTTGGCAATTCTTTTTCTATTATTTAAGGTGATTAAGACGGATTAGGAGAATTTTTGATGAGAAGATAACAGATGCTCTAAAATTTTAGAAATATTGCAGAAAAATTCTAAAACTCTGCAAGAAAATTTTCAAAATTTGAAAGAATTTCTGTTTTTTATTCAAAAAATTGAGCAGGAAAATAGCAGAGTTTTTTAAAAGAAAATTTCTACAAAATTCTACAAATTTGGAAGAGAAATTACTGGAATATTCTAGAATCTACCGAGAATATTCTCAAAATTTTGAGGAAAACATTTTTAACAAATCTATAAATTGGAAAGAGAATTTCTGGAAAATGTAGAATTAAAGGAATTCTTGAAAACTAGAAATCCAAAAAATTAATAATTATGTTCTTACAATTTGAAAAAAAATAATTGCCACATAAAATCAGTGGAATTTTGCAAAATAAAGTAATAATTGTAAAATTGCTTGAAGAATTGAAATTACCTTAGCATTTGATAATTTTTAATCAGTTTAAATTTGCTAAAATTTATAAAAATAATGAAAGTAAAAAAAAAACATGAAATAGTTTTAAGACAGTTGAAGGAAATAATAGAATTTTTGTTTGAAAACAATTGCAATTTTACAAGAAAAAGAAGCTAAGAAGAGTTATCTCTTTTAAATTATTTTATTTAAAGTTCCTAACCCAAAAAGGGATGTGATAATTTTTAACAATAAATAAAAACGACTGAAAATTTTGTATATTGTAACTATGTATTTAAAATATTTTTAAATCGTTTCATGTTTTTGAAAAACAAATTTTCTTCGTTTCTTCGAAATTGTCAAAATATAAATTTTCCAGATTTCTGGAAATTTCCAATTTCTTGACTTCTTTTAAAACATTCTGTTATTTTCAATATTTTCTAAAATGAAAAAAAACTGAAGATAATTTCTTCAGGACTTAAAATGTTTCAGTAAATTATCCTATGGATTCCAGAATATATTAGCATCTCTTCAAAAATTCTTTAGTTTTCAAATTTGGAAGGGACATTTCTCACCCTTCCAAATTTTTAAAATTATCAAATTCTTAATCTGAAAATTTGCTTCCAGAGTTTTAGATATTTCTCGCATTTTCACTTCAAGTAATCTAGAATTTTCCCCTCCCACATTTTCTTTAAAAATTCTACTATTCCATTTTTAGAGTCTTCGCGAATTGTTTCTTCTAAATATTAAAGATTTTCTACCCGAGATTAAGAAGTTTAATTTCACTTATCAATTTCTGGATTTTCCATCATCTCATCGAAAATTCTGCTTTCTCCAACTAATTCCGTCATGGATATCTAAAAAATTTTTAAATAATTTTCTTCTAAATAGTTTTGGAATATGGCCGAAATTTCTTTAACTTTCAAACGCTTCAATGTATTAATATAATTTTAATTAAATAAAATTTTTAATTTAAACTAAACCACTGTTTTTGTTAGCGCTTGCGCCCACTCCTCCATCTCTGCTACCGCTTTTACCTAGCGTATTCTTGACCTACCTCAAAGAATCATTTACTATCAGGATTTTAGGTTAATAAATCATTTATTGTAGTAGCGTATTCTACAATAAATCATGAATTGAACTAGCGTCACCCTAACCTTCCACGGTATATTATTTATTATTGTTTATTTATTGTCATAGGTCAAGAGTACGCTAAATGAAAGCGTAGTTTATAGGGCAAAATTAGTATACTGGAATTTTGCCCCATAAACTACTCTTTCACTTAACGTACTCTTGACCTACGACAATAAATTGTACATTAACCTATCGTAATTCTAGGTTAAGAAGTAGTTTATTGTAGTAGGTTAAGAGTACCCTTACTTAAACGATAAAGAGTTGAATTTAAACAATAGATCTCGATACCACTCTGAATAAAAAATACTGTAACGATTTTTTTATATTTGAATTGTGCTATTAGGTTTTTGAGGGAAGTATTGATAATGGCTCAAGTATAACGTCCCAATTTGTAAGGTGAATATGATTGGATCGTTCAATTACTTTGTTTACTGTATTTCAGGTAGAAGTCTTTCAATATTTAACATTAAATAATCTATATAAAATAACTTCTAATCACTATCTCCACAGTTTATTTTCATTTTGCTAAATGTACATTTAGTTTACGTTGTAAACATTTTCAATAGCTTTACACTTCTACTATATTGATAAATATGGCACATGCCATTGTTCAAGATATTCATTTTAAAAAAACATTCAGTTATCTAAGTCCTGTAAGATTTAGACTTAGTACATCACAAATTACTTTTAACCAAACTTAAAAATATTGGATTTGAGAAGTGGCAATGAAGTTTTTTGAATATTATTTTGAAAGTTGCAGTTAGATTACTAAAACAAATGGACATCCAAGAAGACTAATACTATATCAGGTATCCCACAAGGATCTATTTTAGGCCTTCTTCTATTTACTACTCACAATATATTAAAAACAATTATTTTTATCAATTTGATAATACATTATTTTATTTATTTATTGCATCCAACAGACGGAATACTCATTTAGACACACTGTACACTTGATCGTAAAGTATTTATTAAGGAGGCGTTCTTGGAATCAATGGCATTTTCCAGGCGACACGGTGTAATTTGCCAATTAAAACGATGTCGTAAAATATCGCCGTAACTTTTTGATATATGTGTTATATTAATACGAGCCGCGTTGCGGAATTCAAAATAATAAAAATAATAAAGGAGAAAACGTACGTAATGGTCGAGGCGGAATGGAGGGTGACGCGCCCGGGGCGCCATTCTGGGATAAATGTTAACGGCGGGATAATTGATAATTTACTATGTCCTCACTCGTGCAAGTTAATTAATGTGCGACGGGCTCGGATTAAGATGGATATAGTTACGTGCTTGAAAATAGTTTTATGAAACCCGTCAGAAATTGATATTAAAATTGAAAATGATTATAACCATAATTTCATACAAAAATATAACGAATTTTAGTAAATTAAAGTTGTAAACAAGACAATAAAGATGAGCTGAATGATTGAAATTTTTATTATCTAAAAAATCTTGTAGTTCCATCTACTTCTAAAAAGTACTACCTAAGTATACTTATGGAAGATATAGCGTAACAAACAGTCACATTTGGACTGTGAGGAGAAGATCGTGTATGTTATATATGAAGTTATAAGTTATTGATATTGGGTGCATAGTACCCGAAATGTACATCTAGCGAAATAAAAATTAATTGTAAAGAAAATTAATTTCTTCGCCTGAAGAAGCTACAGTGTGTCGAAACAATTATCGCGAACAGCAAAATAAATATATGAAAGTGTTATCGTATTTCATTTATGAAAATTTACTAAAGTGTGTAAAGAAAGTGTTAGTGTTTTAATCAAGTTTTGTCGAGAATGTTTAGTACCGAAAATTTTGTTTATTCACTGGGTCAGGAAGATGAAATATATAAATTATAAGAAGCAACAGTGTGGTGAAACAATTGTAGTGAGTTAAATAAAAATAATTATATTACAAAATATTGATCGTACCAACGTTATTAGTACTTAATTCTTATAAATAATAAACTGTAAACTATAATAAGAGTACCTAATTACATCTAATTAAGCCGTATTGACGTACTGTAAGGTACAGTTTGTTGATGATGAACGGCGGAACGGGTCCACCCAGATTCGGTACGATAGGTACTAATAGATTCGTGTACCGCGAACGGCCCAGCAGCCACCGTTCTTTCCGCGCCGGTACGGACGAACAACACGCGTTAGATGCTCGCATCAGATTGTCGGCATTTTCTCACCATCAATATTTACAGTAACGTATTACGATCACATATTACATCACCCGGTGTGGCAATAAAGTACGGAACAATGTACCGTGCCCGGTATCTTATCCGGATCGGCACTGGGACGGTTCAAGTAGGCGCGTAAATATCTGGTGAAAATGTAACGTTTTCGAAAATTACAATGGCGTTTAATTTTATTCGAAATTAAAGATTTCACAGTACGATAAATACAAGAACTGTTGATTTCTCTTATATTTTTACAGATTTTGGCATTAATATAGAAAAATATATATATGCACCAGTTTGTCCTTAAAATCCTCAACTATTGCTACCAATACTAAAACTTCCCCAGTGAATGGAAGAAAGGGATAATTATTTGCATCCCCAAACCCGACAATGATCCATCGTATCTCATTACCCTCCTAAACTATTTGAATCCCTCCTTTAAGAAAAAATTCTAGGTTTCTCTAATATATCCATTCCCAATTACCAATTTAACTTCATCCCCTAAAAGTCCCATACACTTCTCCTTACAGTCCTCCCTTCCAATCTCCAAACAAAACACCTCGAAGATTACATGGCCGCTGTGATTTTTCTTGACATAAAAAGACGTTTGACTCGGTGTCAAAGGTCTGCTTTATAAATGTTTCCTCCTAAAAATTCCTCGACACCTTATCATTTTAATTCATGAATTCCTTAATAATCGATCCTGCTAAATAAAAATCAGAGAATCATTCTCCAGATTATTCCCTCTACAGCAAGGTGTACCTCAAGGATCCCCAATCTCTCCTATACTTATAATACTTCGATCTCACCATATATCTTTTTCTATGTCCGAATGACACGGTACTAATTACACATGCATCTAACGTTTCTACTGCCCTCGACTCTCTACAAGAGTTCCTGGAGAGTTCAACATTATCAAATCCTCCTTGGATGTACCTGATGTCGGCATGTGTGTAGATTGTGCAGGATCAATTCTTACACGCAGAATGCAGCTTTTGAAAAGTCGTACTCAGAAATATAGAGCTCACTCAGCTCTTAACAAGCTTCCAAATCAGTCATGAAACTTTCTAAATATTCAGTCAGTTCCTTGTTGTCATCGGCCGTCCTTTCCTGGACCTTCAATATAGCAAATTTTCGTTTCTTCGTTGCACTATTTCACCTGTCTTCTTTTACGATGGAGTCGAAAACATCCATGGTCTCCTTGTACCTCTTCTGTGCTTCCAAGCGCGTTGCCTTGTTCTTTTTAACCCTCTGGCTGCCTAGAAATTTATTCGATAGGATTTTTTTCTTCAGACGATTACAGTCAAGTTCTGCTATACATGAGTGAAACACAGTTTGGCACTTTTTTCACTTGTGAAAAAAGTGCCAAACTGTGTTTTACTCATATCAACATTTTCACGTACTCAAACAACCAAATTAATATTCTGCTATACATACTTGCTCCAAAACCAAGTGTTTCACATTGCCTAGCTTATCAACATCATCAGATAATTCGGCCCGTCAATAGTAAATAATTTCCTCGCTCTGTTTAGCTTTGATTTCTCTCCACATCCTAAACAAATCTCTTGCTTATGTCCAACTTAAATCGGCCATTTCAGGAGTGAAAAAATAACAAACGGAAGTCCGGAATTGTTCTCTCCCGCCAGTAATTAGTGTGTTAATCAATTCAAAAGTATTGTTGTGAGTTGTCAAAATTGGTTTTTAGGTTTATTTCTTGTATTTCCATTTATTCTAACTTATTACAGTTTTCATCTGTTTTTACTAAAAAGGTCTTTGGCAAAACATGTATGATGAAACAGTGAAGGAAAGGAACTACAAGTTAGAGTGGAAGAACATTCTTCAACAGTAAACTCCACCTTTCAGCTTGCTGCCGAAATTGTTTGTACATTTTTGTTTAATCTTCAATGAATTATATTTATGAACCTAGTTTGATAAAGTACTTATAAACAATTAACTGTTTAATATCAACTTTAAATTATGTGATAATTAATAATAAGACAAAATTTTCTTATTATTAATTATCATGATTAATACTGCACTCAGATTTCAATATTTAATTTTGTATATTTAAATTATGTATTAAAAAGTGTTTACCATTCTTTTTAAGTTTAAAGTTTTTGAAGAAAAACTGATTAATACAAATTGAAACCTATCCTTTCAGCTATTTAAAAATTTTAGGCCCTGCGTTCGGATAAATTTTATTAACTCTTGGCACTTTATTTTAGAAAGTTTGTTTTGAAGTTTTTTGTCATTCGTTTTTCTACATTTCTACCGATCTTAAAACATTTTTTTTAAACGTTGCAACTGGTTTTACAAAATTTCTAAGTGGGTTTTGTAAAAGAAAATAATAATTTAATTATTGGAAAGTATTCAACAGATTTTTTTTTTGTTATAATTTTATTTTTTTATAAAATATTAGCCTTTAAATAATCGTTTTTTTTTTTTGGGATACATTTAACTTTTAAAAAAATATATTTTTGATTGAGTTTTTTCAAATTTTGAATTAATTTTTCAAACTTTTGCAAATTTTTTATGTTGATAAAGTATAACATTTTTAACTTACATTTTTACACCTCTTTTTATATTTTATTATTTTAGTATTTCTAACAATTTTAATATCTTAAAGCTTTCATCTATTTTTAAAATAAAATAATGTTTATAATCAATTCTAATTAATTTTTCATCATTTTTTTCCAACAAATAAATAAAACAGATTAGGGCAAATTCTATTTTTTTTTTCAAATGTTTTTTTAAAAATTCTTCAGCCGTTTAAAAGTTTTAAAGACTTTATTTAAAATTTTTCATTTTTTATGTTATCATTTTCAACTCTTTTAGTACATATTTTTATTATTAATTTTATTCTTTTTAAGAATAAAATTAATAATAATAATAATTAATAAATTTTTTCAACAGTTTTTCCTTGTATTAGATTCTTTTCTATATTTACAACGGTCTTAAAATTTTTAAAATATTTTTACCAAAATTTTAGATGGTTTTTGTAAAATAAAATAATTGTTTTACGGAATTTTTTTTTTTCATTAGAAAGTTTTCAAATATTTTTTTGTCAAAATATCTTTGTATAGTAAAATTTAAACGGTTTAAACAAATCGATTGTTTTCAAAAACAGGAAAGTTTTTGATTGCGTTTTTGTAATTATTTAATTATTGATAGCATTTTTTTTTTTGAAATTCTTAGTTGAGTTTTAGCAAATTTTCAATTATTTAGTAAAATCTAAGTAACTGATGATACGGCCTTGATCACACATGCTCCTACAATACCAAAAGCCCTTCAATTCCTTCAAGAGCTTATTGACTCCCTTCAACAATGGTTTGCAAAATGGCGCATTAAAATCAATCCCCACAAATCACAACTCCTAATCCCTTATCATCGCACCAATAATTCACCCCATAAAGTCTTTATTTCCCAAACTATGATCCCTCCTTCAGTTTCCGTTAAATACCTGGGCATAACCATAGATCAAAAAATCAATTTCAAAAAACATACTGCTGTAATAAAAAATAAAATAACTTCTACGGCAAAATGCTTTAGGAACTTAACTTATAAGAACAATGGAATTAATACTAGCACAGCTGTTAGAATTTATAAAATGATATGCCGCCCACTACTCGACTATGGTTGTGCCCTCTATACCAATTCCAACAATCCAACATCCCGTAATATTGAAGTTAGCGAGCGAGCATCCCTCCGTACCCTAACCAAACTCCGACATCCTCTTAATCCTTTACACAATCCATCTAACCAGCTCCTCTATGATACCACTTTAGTTATCCCTATCCTAGAACGCCTTCGATTCCTATCAGAAAAATTCTCCAAAAATCCTTTCAACTTCCATATCTTATCCCAATATTGTCTTCCCAGAAACCCTAATATTAACCCTAAATTTAAATATCCCAATTCAACCATATTTGATTTCATTTCATCATTTCATCCTTTTACTCAATAACGACTGACGCCATATGACTGGACAGCACAAGGCAGAAAGACCTCTGGTCGATAGCCTTTTGACAAATTAATACATTAACACCTCATTCATTATTCATTATTCACTATTCCAATGTAAATATGTACAAAATTTGTCAATAAATATATGTTACTACTACTACTACTCTAAGTAACTTATAGTTTTTTTTTTATAGAAAGTTAGTTTTTACATTTTCAACAGAACAATTGCAACTAATTAAAAAACTAGTTTTTAACTGTTTCTTTTATTTTCACCATAATTTCAATTGTTTCTAGTAAAATAGAAAACAAAACCGATTTAGGCAAGTGGCAAATTATGATTTGTTTATTTTTTGTTTGTAAATTATAGCTTGCTCGTTTTGGATGTTTTTCTAAGCAAATTTTCGATGTTTTTTTTTGATGAAGTACGATATATTTTTAATTGGATTTCAAAAACTAACTTTTAAAATAAATTTTCAACTACTTTTATTTTTTTCTGTCTCCAGCGATTTAAATATATTAAAGTTTTCAACTGTTTTTTTTTTTTTTAACTAGTAACTAGTAATTTTGAAAAAAGTAAAAAGTGTCAATTTTTTCAAATCAATATATCTCGGTTATTATAACAGAAAGAAAAAAACTGTAAAAGACAAAGTTTTAGATAATTTTATGCAAATTAATAAAAAATAATCAGAAAATTTTTATCGCCATTATTTTCCAAGATATGACGCAAACTTACATTTTTTTAAATGGAAACCATATGACCTCATTCAAAAGATATTTTTTTCTCTTTAATCCAATATGACATATGACATAGTTATTTCTAAAAGTAAGTGAGTTATAGTTATTTTAAAGTTAAACAATTGCAGTTGTTTATAATAATAGCAATATTAAATTTTATTTTTTTGCTATAATTCTACTCAATTTAAAACCGAATAAAAACTTGTTTTTAATCAAAATATCAATTGTTTTTTTTTGCAACTGTTTTTAATTTTCTTTTAGAAAGTCTTTTGTCAATTTTATTTGTTATTTTTATGATATAAATTTTTCAGCAATTTTTTTGTCAATATATTTTTAACGTGTTTTCTTTTACTTTAACTTATTTCAGCTGTTTTTTTGGTAGAATAGAAAAAATAACTGTTTCAAGGAAATTTTTAATTGTTATTTAAAGATAGTTGTCGAAAATTTTGGGACAAATTTTCAATTGTTATATTTTGGTAACTTAAAACTGTTCGCTAAGAAACTAATTTTATTAAATATTTTGCTTTAAAAAATTTCAGCAATTGTAAAAATAAATTGTTTTTTTAAGGGTAAAACTAAAATAAAATACATTTTGTTATCAGCGTACAGTTGATTATATTTTACGGAAAACAATTTAAATTTTTGTAAAGACTAGAAAACACATTTTTATTTAAAAAATTATTGGTATTTTATCAACAATATATTTAAAAAACAGAGTAAAAGTGTTCTTGATATTGCAAACCGACCATGATTATAATTGCACGTCTCTGCAGCCCAAAAATTCTGTGTTTGACAGCTGAGTGACCCTAGGCAAGTATGCAGTACGTCATCAAACTATGGCATGTACCGAAGTACGCTGTTTTTAAAGCTGTAAAAATTTAGCAGAAGTATCAAAGTTGTGTTCATTTGATCTTAATGTGAATACTACATTATTTGTTTTTCATTTCGAATGAGTTTATTACTTTTAAGCCAATCGCACGAGATTTGTTTTGCATTAAGATTTTGTTGAACCAGCTCTTCTATATTAGTATCTGTATTTAGCAAATAAGAATGTTTTACAAATATACTGGTAATTTATGAAATCATAAATATAAATCAGGAATAATAATGGGCCCATAATTGAACCCTGCGGAACACCATGCTTAATTTTAAGTGTAGATAAAATTTCATTTTTTATTTTGACAACTTGGTTCCTATTCGATAAATATGAGCTAAGTAGTTTTCTACTGGGTCCATCAAAACCGTAATGCAATAATTTAGTTAGTAGTATCTCATGATTGACACAGTCAAAAGTTTTCGTGAGATCTAATAAGCTAGTTACACAATGCCCACGATTTTCAAAGGCTTCTAAAATGTTGTCTACCAAATGTAATACTGCATCTTCAGTAGACTTTCCTGCGCTAAAACCAAACTGATGATCATAAAGAATTTGTTGGTTTTCTAAATATTGATGTATTTGTATGAACATATTTTTTTCTAAGACTTTCGTAAATAGGTACTGGAAGCAATGAAATAGGTCTGTAAATTTTTAGATCATTTATATCACCCATTTTATACAGGGTGCGGCAAAACAAACAGTGCAGTTTGGAACGTCCAGTACATCCCGTGTGGTGGGGGTACCTACCTGGGAGGGATCTCATTGTGTCGGGGGGCTCGTGCCGTTTTTAGTCGTTACCATGGTTTGGTCTGGAGAACGCTTCCAAGAAATGTTGAACCGGATCCATGCGAGGTCAACTTTTTTCAGTAGTGACGAGGCCCACTTCCATCTCTGTGGAGGGGTGAATAAACAAAATTTTCGATATTGGGCTGTAAATAATCCAAGGCAACTTTACGAGAGGCCACTTCACTCCCCAAAAGTCACCGTGTGGTGTGCGATTTCCAAATTTGGGGTGATTGGGCCTTATTTTTTTAATGAGATGTTGGAATTTTTTTACCTCGTTTGGAAGAGCTGATGGAGGAAGCAGATCTGGGAGACATCTGGTTTCAGCAGGACGGAGCTACGGCCCATACTGCTCGAGTTTTAATGACGAAACTGCGACAGGTGTTTCCTGGGCGCCTTGTTTCTCTGAGAGGTGATGTGGAGTGGCCACACGCTCCCCTGATCTGAGCATTTGCGACTTCTTCCTGTGGGGCTACCTGAAGGAAAAGGTTTTTAGGCATCGACCTTGCACCTTTAAAGAACTCAGGGATCGAATTCGGGAGGAAATCGCGGCTAAACCCATCGAGATGTGCCAAAATGCGGCCGAAAATTTCAGAAATCGCATTCATCAATGTATCGCTGCTGGGGGTCATCATCTTTCTGGTGTCATCTTCAGGACTTAATGCATAAAACGGCATGATGTACCCATTGAGATAAAATAAACCCCATGTCTTTAAATTGCGCCGTTTTCTTTTAATAGCCCTTCCTAACTGCACTGTCTGTTTTACCGCACCCTGTATAATGGTATTGCCATAGCTGCATTCAAAAGTTCAGGAAATGTAGATGCCTGATAATATATGTTAATGGTAATATTTTTACATCAATGCAACTCTTTAATATGTCTACTGTTAAGCCATAAATATCTTCACTTCTACTTATTTTCAATGAACGTACTGTATTTCTTACCTGAATGCAAGATACTTGCTTAAAACCGAATATAACAACAGGTCTCCTCTGCATTAATTGTATAGGATGTAGGCAGGAGGAACCAAATTATCAAGATGATGTATATATTTAATAAAATAATTATTAAAAGTGTTAGGTAATATATCACATTAACACTTTTATATAAATAAAACTATTTAATCACTTTCAAATATATTGTAAAACGCTACACAGTGTGGCGAAACAATTGTAGCGTTTTACAATATATTTGAAAGTGATTAAATAGTTTTATTTATATAAAAGTGAAAATGAACTTTCAACATTTATCAGCCTCATCAATTAATTATATCACATTAATCCTGGTTTTGTGCAGATTGGTTACTGTTGAAATAATGATTAATGAAAAATCACACTGGACATCTCATCTATAACCAAACGGACTTAACAAATTCACCTCTTTTAAATTTACAATTTTTTGAAATAAACAAAAAAATAAGTTCTTCTGGAAGAGTGAGAAATTGTTAATAAATCGTTTATAGCATAAATATCACATTCAAAATTACTAACCTCTGCTTGAAATTTAGCATTTATTTCTTCAAGCCACTGAATTTTATCCTGCATCAGTTAATTGGATAATTTTAATTGTTTCACCAGCTCCTTCATGTTTATGTAGGCTTCCTTTTCGAAATCTAATTCCAAAACATCTTCCGTCGGCAGTGGACTTATGGATGACATCAAAGTAATACCAGAGCACATTTTAACTCTTCGTACACAACTCGGATGGAAGAATGAATTACAAACAGTGCACTGGGATCTTGATCTTGCAATTGAACCGCATGCACACAGTTTATTATTAATTGCAAGTTTACAATTAGACTTTTTAGCTGATTTTGTATCCAGCTTAACCCCCTCATCCACATAGCGTTGGAGACAGGGTTTTACTTTGATATAGCAAATTCTCCGTCAATCGAGGAATTACTATAAAGGTGCAATCTTTGGTCTAAACATAATTAAGATCATCAAACGATGATTCAAGGGAATTTCGTGTAACATTGCGATAGCTCAAGTCGTTTAACATCAATCGGCAATAATCAAATGGAATGAAATGTTGACTAAAGTTATGTAAGATTATCTAATGATCATAAAGTCCTTTTTAAGATAATTCATAGTTATCAAATGGTAAATCAAGGTTAGTTGAATTTTAGATATTAATTTCACATTTTTCAAATATTGTTTTTCTGTTAACAACAGCCATAAGACTGTTTCTATCTATTTTAGATCTTATCAACTTATGGCACCTGAAGACAAGAAAGTGAAGATGGAAGATGATATGGAGTTTTTTTCGCAGCTTCTGGTATCCATAAATTTTTGTAATAATGTTTTTACGTACAAAATAAATTGAATCTCTGCTCTTCGTCTCTTTACTCGTAGGTTGCCCGCGAGCCTAACCCTCACAACTCACGCCGAACGATCTTAATCAATGAAACAATTAATTAAAGCTCGCGGCTTTAATTAATTGCGAGGCATTTATCGGAGAATTCATCCAGACGCACGACTTCGAACGTGTCGAAACCGAAGTTGTGCAACGTAAGCCAATATTTACATTTCCGAGAAACAATAAGCGCTATGATTGTTTCACCTCGAGACTCCACTACTTTAATTTAAGACCGTTAAACATTGTAATTTATTAAAATTAAACAATCACGTATTGTTTAGTAATTTTAATTAAATTTAAGCTATGGTTTTATAATAATGAAGATTCTTAAATTTTTCAGCCTTATTAATAAAGAGAACATCTTTATTTGGACAAACAAAAATACATTTAGAACAAATACACTTAAATTTAAAATAAGGGTTAGTCCGTCCGTTTTGGCTACCGACCTTCGGTGTTTCTGCCCACTTTGTTAATATTAGTTGTGCATAATATAATAAATTAATGTAGCGCACACCACCGTTTAATTAAGTATTATTTATATTTAACAAAATAAAATTGAAAGCGGAGATAAAGTGGTATATAATCTCCTGGAAAATAGGACGTTGAATTAAGTATTGGGTACAATTAAAACAATTAAAAATCCTAACTTGTTATCATCAGATATTGACGCATAATTGAGTACCCGTTTACTTTGAACATTTTCTTCTCTTTCTTATTATTTTTTTAATGCTACGTACGGCCATTACTTGTAATTAATTTAGGGGCGGACCGTAGCCGATAGTGCAATTTAAAATTTAGATTGGACTTGAGGGGAAGACGATAGTCGCGGAATTGATGTACACCCCGTAATTATATTTTCGCGATTAAGATTCTTTCGCCTCAATAATCTGCATGGTTTAATTAATGGACGCGCTTGTGGAATGCAATGTGAAATGTTTGTATTATAAAAAAAATGAAAAATGATATACGTACACAGTTTTAGAATATTTCTACAATACTTTAGATGAAAAATTGCAAATCACCGACACTGCTTTAGTTTTGACGCTAAATGACCTTGAGCGATCATCATATGACCTTCAATGGTAAATTGGGACTGTTCAATAAAAGCAAATAAAATTGAATTGTAAATGATTTTCGGGTAACCTTAAGTGATATTGAACTTAAATTATAGTTTTACGACCTTGATGTGGAGAAGAAAATTTAACATTATTAGATATTTATTGTTATTAAGTTTATCTTTACTAAATTGTTTGAAAATCTATATACGAAATCTTTTGAAATAATTACCATATTGTCTGTAAATGGGTTATTACATGCATAGTGATTTGATTAAACGTTGATATCTATCTAGTCGTGAAGTCAGTACCTGTGAAAGAATGTAGTAACACGTGTAATTTGCAAAAAACGTGCGACCTTCCTTATAAATATTTAACTTGTCTTTATAAAGCTGATTATTTCTTGACACGATGTATACGTTATTTCTTATTTTGGTAAACCGTAATGAATGAATGTATGCAATTAGCATTCAATTGAACTTTTTGTCGTATGTAAGAGAATCGAAACATTAACAGATATGAACAACTGTAATAAGGAGTAATAAACATATCCAATATTTTAACAACATTGAATACGATATCACGTTCTCGTAAGTAAGAATTTGCGTTTCCACCGATTTCCCCAGTTTCGCAATGACGTTACTGTTTCTCGCTGCGTGCGACAAAGGAAACGGGGCCCGGCAAAAGTGGAACAGGAGACCTAACAGTTAATGCGAATTCAATTCGGATTTGAAATGTGCATGATTCCAGCGCAAACATTATTACTCACGGCACAATATCTCCGTTGCGGATAACTGTGCAACTTCGACTCAAAACCGTCGCTCCGTTTCGCGGATGCAATTGTTTACAGCTCTTTCGCAAAAATAGTGACGATTTACTTTCGAAATGTTATTATCATCATACAGGATGTGTATAGATAATTGGGTGTAGTGCAAACTATCTACATCTTATTTTTGGAAACAAATTGATATAGTGTTTTTATAAAAGGTATTGATTCTAATACCTATTGGTGATAAGCTGGAAAACAAGATGACATCAATGTCATAAAGTAAAATTTTATTTCAATTAGAGATTTTGTCTACTAGAGTTTGTAGGCAATTTTAGAAAATGGTATCCACAAAAATGCACTCTTTCAGGATACGAATGAAATATCATTTTGAATGAACTGACCAATTCTAAAATTATATGTGTTTTAGATTTTCTTATTAAAAGAAACTGTATAATATATGGATAATAAAAGTATAGTTTTGTTAACATACCTCTTTAAGAATTCTCACTTCGCGCTGATTATATACGTGATGAAGGGCATGTCTGGGTATCAGGACAGGATGTTCAAGGCAGCACGTGCATTTTGTAAAGGGCGGCGATGTTCGTGCTCGTAATACCAATTCAAGAATTCTGATAGTAAGCGGCGGATGTCTTTGACTTCCTCTTCCGAGAATCACGGCAATTCTTGTAGGTGAAACACGTAAAACGTCTGGATCTGGTCTGGACATTTACAGCTTGATTAAACAAATATTACAATACCACAAAATAATATGCACGTGAATAATAAATTATATCTTAGTTTTCACGTCCATGTTATTTTATTTTATTGCTTCAATAATTAAAATTACTTCTTATCAAATCAATTGGTAAAACATATGCCTAAATTTCAATTTAAGTGTTTTACATTATTTACCATCCAAAAATTTATTTTTTTTTCCAAATTTATTTCTCCAAAATCCGTCGCTAGGATTATAATAATTGGAGGGTATGATAGTGGCCACCCACCCACCCTACATATACTTTTAAACTTCAACTAAAACGGTGTTTTAAATTCCTAACTATCTTCAGTAAAATAGTGATTAATGGCACAGGAATAAAAGTCTATGAATGAGTGAAATATTATTTTATATGTAGGGTGGGTGGCCTCTATCCCACCCTCCAATCAGTAAAACATAAGCCCAAGATTTTTTAAAGAAATACTTAATTATAATAAGTGTTGTAGTTTATTTACCATCCAAAAATTTATTTTTTTTCCAAATTTATTTCTCCAAAATCCGTCGCTAGTATTATAATAATTAAAGGGTGTGATAGTGGCCACCCACCCACCCTACATATACATTTAAACTTCAACTGAAACGGTGTTTTAAATTCCTAAATATCTTAAGTGAAATAGTGATTTATGGTGGAGGAATAAAAGCCTAAGAATGAATGAAGTATAATTATCTATGTAGGGTGGGTGGGTGGCCACTATCCCACCCCCCAATCAGTAAAACATAAGAGTAAGATTTTCTAAAGAAAAATTTAATTCCAATAAGTGTTTATTTTTTAACTTCTAAACATATTTTCTTTTTCAAATATATTACTTCAAAAACCGTCGCTAGTATTTTACTAATTGGAGGATGTGATAGAGGCCGCCCACCCACCCTACATATACTTTTAAACTTCATCTAAAACAGTGTTTTAAATTCCTAAATATCTTCAGTAAAATAGTGATTTATGGCCGAGGAATAAAAGTCTAAGAATGAATGAAATATTATTTTATATGTAGGGTGGGCGGGTGGCCTCTAACCCACCCTCCAATCAGTAAAACATAAGACCAATATTTTCTAAAGAAATATTTCAATACAATAAGTGCTGCACTTTATTTAGCATATAAACCTATTCTTTTTAAATATATTTCTCCAAAAACCATCGCTAGTATTATCATAATTGGAGGGTGTGATAGTGGACACCCACCCACT
The DNA here is from genome assembly GCA_963969525.1 of Ontholestes murinus. NCBI lineage: Eukaryota > Metazoa > Arthropoda > Insecta > Coleoptera > Staphylinidae > Ontholestes > Ontholestes murinus. The sequence continues at coordinate 4,802,506 of OZ018387.1, forward strand.
CTACATATACCTTAAACTTAAACTATATGTAGGGTGGGCGCGTGATCTCCATCCCACCCTCCAATCAGTAAAACATAAGACCAAGATTTTCTGAAGAAATATTTAATTATAATAACTAAATTGTGAACTCTGCCTTTCCTTCAAATTTTGATCTTTTCTTCTCTTTATATCTCTACTTTTTTCTCTTTTCTCTTTTTGATTATCTTCCTTTTATCTTTTATTTTTCTTGTCTCTCTTTTTTCTGTCTATGCTCCTTGTCTCTTTTCTTTACTGTTTATATTGTTTTCTCACTTTTTTGACTTCCCTTATTATTAGAAAAAAATGATGAAAAAAAAATCATTTGTATTCTGATTTCTTTAAAATGGCAAATATACCAATCCTAGCTGGCTCACACTTTTTATCATTTCTATACATGCTTCTTTAAAATTATTTTTCTCTCCTTATATTTTTGTTTTTTCTTTGCATATATTTTTCTTCTCTATTCTTACTTCCTTTCCTATCTCTATTCTCTTCTTTTATTCTTTTAGTTGCTATCATTAACTCTTACTCTCTCTCTCTATCTCTCTCACTCTCTCTCTCTCTCTGTAGTTTACTTCTTTCCACATCTCTCTTTTTTAGTGTTCGTCCTATCTTCGTATCTTTATTTCTTCTAATATCAAAATATCTCTTTTTATCTCTAATTTATGTCTCTTCTTCCTCTATTGGCTTTTTTTTCTTATATTCATAGAGAAAACAGGTAAAATAAGGAAAAAAAGAGGTAAATATGAGAGTAACGGAATGACAAAGAAAAAGAGACAGGAAAATTGGGAGAAAAAGAAAATAAAAGAAACAGAAGACACTAAGAAAAAAATCAAGAGGAGATAGATACAGAAAAATAAGAGAGAAACGCGAGAAGAAAAAAAAATGAAGAGAAAAATAGTGAACAGAGTAGATTATGATATGTGAAGAAAGACAGAAAAAAAGAAATAAGAGGGTCATAAGAAAAATATTGATATTAATGGTTTTTAAACGAATTTACTTAAAATTGAACCATTTTCCTTCATAATAAATTGTACTGAAAACATTAACACTTTCTTCACAAATTTGTTTTTCGAAATGTACATTTAGTTAATAAAAATAAATTTATAAAGAAAATGTTAATGTTTTCAATACAATTTACTATAATAATAATCTTCACCTAACTTGAGAAATATATATATTTCTACATTTTCCTTCAATTATATCTATCTAACCATATTTCAATCGCTTTTTGTTTTTTCCTTCAACTGTTTGTTTTTTCTAATGGTATTTTATTTATAGCAAACATGAAAATGTTTGCCTGACTTGAATGGAAATTTCAATAACTTTTAGGCAATATTTTTTAACTGTGTTTATTAATTAATAATTTTAACTATTCTTTTAAGAAATTTTCAATTGTTTTTGCCAGTGTATCTCTGGGATGTACAATTACGATTTTACAAGTTCTTAATTATTAAATTATTCTATAAACTTTGCAAAGTTGGTTTGCTCGAGTATTTGTTTTCCATTTCTTAAGATCTTTTCAATCAGTTTTATAATGCTCTAACAATTTTGGCTTAATATTTCTAAAAAATGTTTAGGCTTTTGTAATGTTTTTTAATAGTTCTAGAATATTACAGACAGTTTTCTTTAATTTTTTAAGAACTCTTCACAATTTTTGCTTGGTTTTTTTTGAAGGTTTTGAAAATGTAACTTTTCTTCTTTCTTCTTTCGATTCCTTAGCAATTTCTGTAAAAATTTCTAAAAATTATGTTCAACTGGTATAGTTCTAGGATTTCACAGAATTTTTTTCTCGTGGATTTTCTACCATTTCTTACTTTTGGCAAAGTTTTCCTCAATTTTACGACAAATCATTCTGAATTTTTTTGGGAATTATCTGCAAGTTTACTTTTAAATTCTGAGAATGATCCAGGCTTACCAATCAACTTTTATTTGAGATTTTTAGGATTTACTAGTATTTAATCTTCTCTTTTTTTTAAATTTTATTTTTTTACCTAAGAATTTCTATTTTAAAAAGTCCAATTATTTTGTTTTACTAAACTTTTCAGGAATGTTTTTAGAATTTGGGGTGTAGAATTTTTCAGAATGCTCTATGAATTTCTATTTTGAAAAGTCAAATTAACTTCAAGAGTTATAAAATGTTTCAAGAATGTTTATTACAAGTTTTTAGGATTTTTCAGAATATCTATTGGAATTTGTCAATAGATTGCCTTACAAGATTTTTAAATTTTTCTTTCAGACGTCTTTCTTTCTGGTTTTTATTAAAAAAATTTAGTTCTACAATTTTCAACTAAATTTTATTTCAAATTTCTAGAATTTTTCAGCAGATGTATTATAATTTATGAACAGATTTACAAATTTATAGAAAAGTTTAAACATTTTTCCTTCAGATTTGAAGTTTTCCAAATTTGCTTCTTAGATTTTTTAAGAATTTTATTTAGTTTTTAAATTAAACAACTTTTTAAGTTATTAGCTAATTTCACTTTGAAGTTTTCCAACTTTGCTTTTTGATTGATTTTTTGAGAATTTTAATGTTTTTCAAAAAATTAAGCTATTTTTTATGTTTTTAATCAATTAGTTTCACTTAAAATATTTTAGTTGTTTTATTTGTTTGTAAATTTTTAATTGCTTTTTTTATTTACAACTGTTTCTTGTGTTAAAATTTTTAAATTTTCATTTTTACATTTGAAAAACAGTCTTTAAGCAATTTTTTAAATAATAAAAATAAGAAATTAGAGTACGAAAAATGGCGAGAAAAGAGGTGAAATGAGAAGAAATACAGAGGTAGAAAAGAGAAAGGAATAAAATATAAGTAAGAGATAAAACATATAGATAAATAATAATTAGAAAAACATGAAAATATTTCGTAAAATTGTAGATTTTACGAAATATTTTCGTGTTTTTTCTAATTATTAGTTAATTTTCTACAACGTAAAGGACTTATATATTTTATTATATAGATAAATATTCATGCATTCCAACTCAATAAAAGCAAGAAAAAAAGAATAAAAAGAAAAGAGAAGTGGAAGAGTAGAAATTTAAAAAAGATTTTTCCCTCTCCAATGAATTAATAAGAAGGAAAAATGTAGGATAAGAGAGAGGTGAGAGAGCTAAAAACAGAGTAAAGATAAGAAAGAGTTTTCTCAAAAAAATCATAATAAAAAATTTTAAGAAAAAGATAATAAACAGATAGGAAAGAGAAAAAATAAGGAAGAAGTGAAAATTAAAAAGAAGATAGTAGGCGAGAAAAAAGTTTTAAGAGACGGAGAAACACACTGCAGAAAAAAATTTAAAAGAAGAAAGAAAGAAGATAAACAAAGAAAATATAGGGGAAATAATAAAACAAAAGGAATGGAAACAAAACAGGAAAAAGACCAAGTAATAGAAATAGGCGTAAAGAAAAAAAGAGAAACTAAAATTACACGTGAAGATAAAGAGAAGGTAGAGAAATGAATAGAAGATAGAGTAAATCAAGTGAAGAAAAGAATAATATTCAGAAATGAAAATATAGGAGCGATAATAGAGTAAGAAAAAATTATAAATTGACAAAATCGAATACATCTGCTGAAAAATTGTAAAAATTTGAAATAAAATTTAGTGGAAAATTCTAGAACTCTTAAAACATTTTCAATTAAAGAAAGCCAGAAAGAAAGACATTTAAAAGAAAAATTCTAAAAATTTGTAAGACATACCATTGATACATTCCAATAGATATTCTAAAAAATTCTACAAATCCAGAATAAACATACCTGAAAAATTTTAAAAAATCGATAATATAATAGAAATATTTAGGGTATTAAAATTAAATTTTTGAACAAGCGAAGATTACATGATTGAAAATCCTAGAAATCTTCAAAGAAAAGTTGATTGGTACGCCTGGAACATTCTCAGAATTTCAAAGAAAACTTTTTGATGATTCCCAAAAAATCAGATTGAAATGGTGGAAAATTTTCGTAAAGTTGAGAAAAATTTTGCCAAAAATAAGTACTGATAGAAAATCTACGAGAAATAAAAAATACTGCAAAATTCTAGAATTCTACAACTTGTCACATAACTTTTGAAAATCTTTACAGAAATTAATAGTAGTTAAAAATATATCCTTTCTTCACAGTTTTTATTTTACAGAAATTGATAAAGAGTTTTCGAAAAAAAATGTAAAAGAATACTGGAAGAAAATTTTAAAGCTTTGGACAAAATTTATTATAATTTGGAAGGAAAAAAAAACAGTTAAAAAAAATGTAGTTTATCATATAAACATTTATTTTTTTTAAATTTATGTCTCCAAAACTGTCGCTAGTTTCTGTCTCATAAGCCCAAGATTTTCTAAAGAAATATTTAATTATAATAAGTATTGTAGTTTATTTACTATCTAAATCGTTTTTTTAAAAATATCCCAAAAACCCACCCTACATATAATTTTAAACTTCAACTAAAATGGAGTGTTAAATTACTAAATATTTTCAGTAAAGTAATGATGAAATATAATTTTATATGTGGGGTGGGTGGGTGGCCTCTACCCCACCCTCCAGCTAGTAAAACATAAGCCTACAATTTTCTAAAATAATAATTAATTATAAGAAGTGTTACCATCTATATTTCTCCAAACATCGTCGCTAGTATTATAATAATTGGATAGTGTGATAATATTTTCAGTTAAATACAAATTTCTGGCCGATATAGATCTCGCTTTCTCTTTCAGTATCTTCATATTTTTTCTCTTTCTCTTTCTCTCTTCGTTTCTTTGCCTATCTTTTATTTTATATTTTGTATCCTCCGTTATTATATTTGATCTTTTCTCTCTCTTTCTCTTCTGTTTTTCCTTTCCATTCCTTTCCTTTTTTTTGTTTTATATTTTTTTCTTTTTCAATTTTTTTATCTATCCTCGATTTTCTTTTAATTTTTCTTCTTATATATCTTTTTTCTATATAAGCTTATAATATCTGAATAAATTTGTAAAAAAACTATAAGTCAATTGATTTGTGTGTAGTAACATTATATGCAAACTCTAACTTTATATTTCTCTTTAGTCTCTTCATCTCTATAATAATCTAATTATTTCTATACTTATCTTTATATTCGTCTTTATATCACTAAATTGTGAGCTCTGCCTTTCCTTAAAATTTTGATTTCTCTTTTTCTTTATATCTCTATTTTTCTCTTTTTAATTATCTTCCATGTATCATTTAATTTTTCTTGTCACTCTTACCTACTTTTGTTTTTTGTCTCTTTTCTTTACTTTTTATCAAATTTTCTCACTTTTTATTTTCTTTTGACTTGACCTTATTGTTAGAAAAAAAAAATGATAAAAAATTTGTAAATTAAAATTTGTATTTTTTTTTGTAAATAATAAATATACCAACTGACTGACTCTCACTCTTTAGCATTTCTCTAAATGTCTCTTTAAAATTATTTTTCTCTCCTTATATTTATGTCTCTTTTTTCCCTCTATTCTGGCTTTCTTTGCTATATTATTTTCTCTCCTTTTGATTTTTTAGTAACATAATAAATATACCATCATTAATCCTTGCTTTCTCTCTCTGTAATTTATTTCCTCATATATCTCTCTCTTTTAGTGTTCAACATATTTTCGTATCTTTATTCTCTCTTTATATCTCTTTTTTATCTCTAATTTATATGTGTTTATCTTGTATATTCTTGTAATAATTAATAGTGAGAAAAATAAAATTTATTGTTATTAATACTGCATTCAAATTTCAATATTTAATTTGTATAATTTGTTCTTGTGTTTGTCCTACATTCGTATCTTTATTTCTAATATCAAAATAAATCTTTTTTAATTCTAATTTATCTCTCTTCTTCCTCCATTATCGCTCGTTTAATCTCTTAATTTTTTCTTTTACTTCACTTTATTAACTCTATCTTCTATTCTTCTCTCTTCTCTTCTCAGGTCTATTTTTTACGTCTATTCCTTTGTAATTTTCCTATAATATTTCCCTTTCTCTTGTCTCTCTTTGTCTCTCTATTACCTGTCATTTTGTCTTCTTTGTTTCGTTCTCTCATTTTAATTTTTTCTTGGTGTGTATTTCTCCTTCTTATCTTTTACGACTTTCGTCTTCCTTTTTATCTCCATTTTATCTGTCTTAATTTCTTTTTTCTCTGTCTTTACTATGTGTTTATTTTCTCTTTTTTTTCTTTTTTTCACACGCATTTATTTCTCTTTTCAATGTCTTTAATAAAGTTATTTTCTTTGTTATCTTTACTTTATTCTTAGCTTTTTTCTCCCTTTTCCCTCCTTATTAACTTTATGGAGAGGGAAAAATCTGTTGTAAATTCCTTCCCTTCACTCCTCGAGAGAATCGAGAGATGAAAAATATGAGTAATTATTGAAATATTCTAATTCTATATAAGAGAAAACGAAAGGCAAGGAATTGGGATTGTAATTAGAATTAGAAAAGAGAAGGGGAAAAAAGATAAAATATAGAGAAAAAGGGGGAGACATATAAAAGTACAGGGAAAAAAGGAAAAAAGAGTGCGAGAGAGAAATAGAGAAAGAAGAGGGTAAAAAGAAATAGAAGAGTGAGATAAGAAAGAGAAGAGATGAAGATAGAGAAAAGACAGATAAAATAAAGAGAAAAGGAGGTAAATACGAGATCAATGAAATGACGAAGTTATACATATAAAGAAAATAAATGAAAGAGAATACAGAGAAAGATATCAAGAGGAGATAGATGAAATGAGGTGAATGGCAGAGAAAAAAAAGAGAAGAGAGAATTATCAGTCTTATTTTCTTACCATATTTAATTTTTTTTTCTGATTTTAACTGTTTGTTATTTCTAATATTTTTTGCTACCTAAAATATAGTTAAGTTCAAAATATTATGTTTTTCCAATGGAAATTTCAATTGTTTTTTCGGTAAATTTTTAAGTGTTTTTATTTATTTTTAGATAAAATCAATTTAAAAAAATAGCTAAAATTTTTGAATTACAAAAAATAAATAATTTGTTTTGCTTGAGTATTTGTTTCTTCCATTAGAATAGAATTTTCAGGTTTTTAAAAAGTTTTCTGGAACTTTTCACTGTTTTTGCCTCATGTTAACAATTTTTTAAGAATTTTCAGTTTTTTTTTACATTTTTAGAAAATTCCTTAGCATTTTCTGCAAAGATTTCTAGAAGTTTTGTTTCAAATTATAGAGTTCTAGAATTGTTCGTGGATTTTCTACCATTTTTTTGGCAAAATTTTCCTCAATTTTTCGAGAACCATTCTATTTTGAATTTTTTTGAGAATGATTTGAAAGTTGCCAATCAACTTTCCGTTAAGATTATTGGCATTTTCATTGTTGTAGGAGATGATAGAAATTATATATTATATTATAATACATTCCAACCCTATAAGAAAGAAAATAAAAAAAAAGAAGAAGAATTTCTCCTTCTACCCTCTGTATTTTCTCTCATTGGGGAATTAAAATAAGATGTTTGAAAACATCTCTAGTTGCTAGAAAATACCAGAAATCTCAAAAGACAGTTGGTTAGTAAGTCTGGAACATTCTAAGAATTTTAAAATTCAGATTGAAATGGTGAAAAATTAAGGAAAATTTTGATAAATGTAAGAAATGGAAACTCCATGAGAAATAAAAAAATGTGTGAAATTCTAGAACTTTACAACTTGAAACATAATTTTTAGAAATCTTTACAGAAAATGCTTAAGAGTTTTCCAAAAAAAAAAAACTGAAACAATACAAGAGTATATCTTCAATAAAAATCAAGGCAATCTATTGATAAATTCCAATTGATATTCTGAAAAATTCTAAAAATCTGAAATAAACATTCTTGAAAATTTAAAAACTCTTGAAGATAATTTGGCCTTTCAAAATATAAATTCATAGGGTGTTCTCAAAAATTCTACAAACCTAGAATAAACATTCTCGAAAAATTAAAAAATAATTAAATTTGACGTTTTAAAATGGAAATTAAAATAAAATTTTTGAAGAAGTTAAGATTAAATGCTAGAAATCTCAAAGATAAGTTGATTGGTACGTTTGGAACATTCTCAGAATTTAAAAGAAAACTTTCAGATGATTCCCAAAACATTGAGAAAAATTTTCGTAAAATTGAGAAAAATTAAGTAAGAAATATTAGAAAATCTACGAGGAATAAAAAATAATCTGTAAAATTCTAGAACTATATAAATTGAAACATAATTTTTAGAAATCTTTACAGAAATTGCTTAAGAATTTTCAAAAAATGTAAAAAAAAAATCTGGAAGAAAAGTTGCTTTTAAAATTTTAAAGCCTTGAAGAAAATTCTTATAATTTGGAAGAAGAAATTCTTTAAAAAAATGTTAAAATAAGCAAAAGTAATGTAAACTTTCTGCAATATTCTAGAACTATTGATAAACATTACAAAGCCAGAAAAATTTTAGAAATATTAAGCCAAAATTGTTGTAAAATTATATTGTTTTTTAAAATCTTAAGAAATGGAAAACAAATACTCGAGCAGAACAAATTTGCAGTTTGTAGAATAATTTAATAATTGAGAACTTCCAAAATCGAAATTGTAAATCCTAGAGATATACTGTCAAGTCAATAAAAAAAAAAACAATTGAAAATTTCTTTAAAAAATTGTCATCACCTACTCAGAGTTTTCTTTTTTTGATCATTACTCTTAAACGAAAGATCGAATTTTAAAAATTCTTGCACTGACGGCTCGCAAATGTCGCACACTTATAGCAAACGTTGTAAATGAAAATTCGATTTTCATTTGTTTTTCGTTTTTTGGCCATAACTTTTAAATGAAAGGTAGGATTTTAAAAATTGTTTCACCCAGGGTTTACAAATGTCGCATACTTATTGTAAACGTTGAAAGCGAAAATTCGATTTTCATTTGTTTTTCGTTTTTTTGCCATAACTCTAGAACGAAAGATCGAATTTAAAAAAAAACTTGCACTAATGGTTCACAAATATCGCATACTTATTGTAAACGTTAAAAACGAAAATTTGATTATCATTTGTTTTTCGATTTTTGGCCATAACTCTAGAATGAAAGATCGAATTTTAAAATGCTTTTCACTGCTGGTTCACTAATGTCGCAAACATTATAAACGTTAAAAACGAAAATTCAACTTTCATTTGTTTTTCTATTTTTGATCATTACTCTCAAACGAAAGATCGAATTTTAATAATTCTTGCACTGATGGATTAGAAATGTCGCATAATTATTATAAACCTTGAAATTGAAAATTCAACTTTCATTTGTTTTTCTATTTTTGATCATTACTCTCAAAAGAAAGTTCGAATTTTAACAATTCTTGCACTGATGGTTCATAAATGTCGCATACTTATTATAAACGTTGAAAACGAATATTCGGTATTCATTTGTTTTTCGTTTTTTGGCCATAACTCTAGAAAGAAAGATCGAATTTTAAAATTTTTTGCACCCAGGGTTTAGAAGTTTCGTATACTTATAGAAAATGTTATAAAGGATCTAAAAAATACACTTTTTGTTTAAACGACAAAGGCAATTTAACACTTCAATTCGTTTTTCAATTGTCATCGCCCCACTTATACAGGGTGACTGACGAAAAACCTTTGGTGCTGTATCTCGCTTATTTTTTATCCGATTTTAATAAATAAAACATCAAATTAAACCATTTTTAAAAGACTTTAATAGGATCTGAACTGTTATTTTTTCTCGCATCCAGTTTTTGACAAAATACGATCAACATTTTTTTTTTTAAATTGCACTGTATATATATTTTTATTGATTCGCAAGGAGATTTTTTTCTGAATATAAAATTGTAGACAAATTTATCCATACATCAAACTTAAGTCGAGAAATTGAGGATTAAAAAAATAAATAAAAAGTCAAGTATCCATTGTAAACAATATACAGGCCCTATTTTAAATGTCAAAAGTGACAGTGACAGCCATTGATACAATACTGCAACGATTTTTAATTATTTCATAATTAAAATGTTGCAATATTTCAAACACTGTACTAGAATTTTGTGCTTCTACAGAAATCGTTTTTCAGTTTTTAAAATTTTGCAACTTTTTTATTATGAAATTATTAAAAATCATTGCAGTATTGTACCAATGACTGACACTGTCACTTTTGACATTTGGAATAGGCTCTGTATATTGTTTACTATGGGTATTTGATTTTTATTTTTTTTTTAATCCTCAATTTCTCGACTTTGGTTTGATGAATGGATAAAATCGTTTACAAATTTAGATTCAGAAAAAAATCTCCTTGCGGATCAGTACAAAATATATATACAGTGCAATTTGAAAAAAAAAAAAAGTTGATCGTCTTTTGTCAAAAACTGGATGCAAGAAAAAATATCAGTACAGTTCATATAAAAGTCTTTTAAAAATCATTTAATTTGATGTTTTATTTATTCAAATCGGATCAAAAATAAGCGAGATATAGCACCAAAGGTTTTTCGTCAGTCACCCTGTATATTTTCGAGAATTTTTCGTTTTTCGTTTATTAACAATATCTTTCGAATAATACAACTAAAAATCAACTGTATTTGTTTTTCAAGGTCAAACCATACATGCATCTCTATACATACAGATTCTCCTTTTTTTGATGAGAGCCGAGATTATTATTAAAACCACATAAAACTTCGTCGGCAATTAAAGTAAATAGGCTTTCAATTTTCTTACCCTTCCTTTTTTTGCGCGGAGAACACCATGCAAATCAATTATCGAGGCCCAGCAATTATACCCGTGTACCTCTTTTATCTTATTAAACTCCCACATGTATTTCTTGCACGATGATTGAAAAAACGACGAGTATTATTGTGTACGTGTAATGAGATTGCACAGGCCGCGGTTTGCTCAAGGTATTAGCGTTTAATTAATATGGCGAAAAATTGCTTTTCTTCTTCTTCTTCTCTCTTTCGCGCGCGCGCGTTCCTGAAGAGGAGAAAAAAACTGGTTCTTCCCCTACGGGACCGGGTGGAGGAAATTTCAATTGACACCACCAGCTCCTTTGTGCGCGGCCCCGGGATTTATCGATGGCGGAGATTACAGGTTGTAGGAATTAATATGTGGGTTATTCGGGGGGGAGATTACGTTGGAATGTTAAACGATGAAAAATATACGAGTACGCGGGCTCATGGCGTAATTGTGCGGTGATTTATTGCGCATCTGAAATTCCCGATCGTGAGCTGGATGCAATAAATAATATTCGGTCTTGTGAACCCCGCGCTACGGGTAATCTGGCCGTGGATTATCTCCTTTACTAAATAATTTATGAATACGCTTAATGCGTACGTTGGAGAGTGAAAGCGTTAATTTACATCTGATCAAAAATTTTAATCATTAATACCTATTTTCTTCTGATTTTGTAAATATATTACTACAAAACACTCAACTTTAATACAAAAACTCTGATTTAAATCTTCCTTCAACATAAAATTAGGATAAAATTGCAGAACTGCAGAATTTCAAAAATTTTAAATATGAGATTTAGCTATAAGACGAGATTTAATTTAGTAGGGTATTAAACCTCTTCTTATAGCTAAATCTCATATTTAAAATTTTTGAAAAAGTAATTTGATATTACCAAAAGTTTAAGTGAGAAATCTATGTTGTTTCATACTCTTATGAGGAAAACTTTAAGAAATTTTTGATCCTCATGCTATTTCTTCTTCTTACTGATTATTTCTATATTTATAATGGCTAAAGATTTGATAAATGCAATTCATCAAGTGTGATACTAACACAAATATAAAATAATATTGATTTTTTTTCTATTTTATTTCAGGTTATTGGAATCAATAGCTGTATAATGTAAAGACCCTGGGCGGAAGAAAACAGTGCAGGATGTTTCAAAACGCGACGGTGTCTTCGAGGAGCAGCTCCAGCAGGAGCGGGAACAGCTGCAGCCGCAACTCCTCGATGCCCTCCCTGAGGATGCGCAGCCCGCTGTCCCCGAAGACCTCGTACAATCCGCTGTTCCGCCACTCGGACGCCCTCACCAGCTTCGACGCGTCCCACTTCGTCTTCCAGGAGAAGCGCAAGGACAAGAAGGACAGGAAGAACGCCGTGTTGAGGCGGTACAACTCGCACGATTCGCACACGAACTTTGGTGACTTTAAGTTGGTGCACTCGGTGGACAACACGCCGGAAAGTACGAAGAGTCGATCGGATGGTCGGACGCCCGATACTAGTCCGGAGTCGACGGGCGATAGGAAGAACCAGGAGTTGGAGGCGAGGGATTTCCTCGAGCGGTACTCGCTGCCGAGGGTGGTGCGCGTCGCCGGAAGTGAGCCGCTGCTGCTCTACAGGTGCTTCGATAGTTACACGAAAATTCAGGCTAGGGGGATCTTTACGAAACGTGGAAAAGAGAAGCCCGATACGAATCTGCTCCATTTCCCCGAAGGGTATAATGGTAAGTATATGTTGTTTCTCAATTATTTTACATTTGTTAAGTATTACCAATGCACCAATTACATTTCAAAAGGACTTAAGCCTAAATCAAACCTTAAATGAAGCTCCATTGCTGCAGAAAAATATTTAAATTAACTAGAACAACACATGATTAGAAAACAATTCCAAATATATCGCAATTTTCTTCACTTTTTACATAAAAACCTTGATAAAGTTTATTTACACAAAAGAAAATCAAAAGCAAAACTTTTGGCAAGCCAAGACTAATTACGGGTTCAAGAGGCATAAGTAAAATTATAATAAAACTAATACTAAATCAAAAACCATAAGAGCATTTAAAGTGTTCATAAAAATATCTAGAATAAGATTTTTTTTAAATAGATATGTGTCCACGAGTTTTAATACTGAAGTTTAAATAGATTAAAGGATTACGACTTACAAAGAAATACAATGAAAAGATTTGCTGGGAGAAACGGTTAAGACCCAGTTGATCAAAATTTAAAGCTAAAATCACAGAGACAAGGAAAGAATAGAACTAATAACAAAAATAAGATGTAAAATATACATATCTTCACAGATTAGCTAAGATAAGTAAAAACAAATAATAAGGGCCAAATCTAAAGTATTCAAGATTGAAATTTCCACAACTAAATATAAAATCAAAGTCAAACATCAAGACTGGGAGGATAAGGAAAATGAAATATTTGAATAAAGAAGATAAAGATTAAGAAGACCAAAAATAATTTCAAAAAAAAGTATAGAGATCAAAGTCAATGCTAAGATTAATATTAAGAAGATAAGGGTTCAGGCCAACAAAAACAAAGATCAGGTCAAAACAAAAACAAATTGAAAAGTCATATTTCTAAGATATATTATAAAACTGAAGACGACAGAGGACAAGGACAAAACAATCCATAAGGACAAGGACAAATATCACCAACACAAAAATAATTTCAAAACTAAAGGTAAAAACAAAACAAGAATAAAGATAAAGGCACAATTGATAGCATTAAGAAATAGCAGATATATACAAACAAATAAATGGCACAGAGATATAGAACGTTCGAAGACAAGAAGACTGAAAGGCAAAAATTAAGACTAAACTCATAAAAAAAAGCTTTAGAAATTAGGACAACACCGCTAAACTAAAACTAAAGATATGAACAAGACAAGGATGAAGATGACAAAAAGTTTTTACCACTAGCAAGTTTAAGAAGGCAAGAATAAGTTCCAAACCAAGATGAATAATAATCTGAGGTATAAATAAATTAGAAAAATTAGATGCAGATTTAGCTAAAACACAAAAAACTAATGATAATAACTATGTTTAGGATAGGACAAAGAAACATGATGAAGACAAAAGTCAAGACACGACAGGAAAATTAGGGTAGGGCCATTTTTATAGGTCATTAATAAAATGCTCAATTTTAAAACAATAAGTAAAGATAATATCGAAGAATGCAGAAGGACTAAACCAAGATGACAAAATAAAATCCAAAACTACGTTTAAGATTACTAACTAATAATTGATTGATGAGGCTGATAAATGTTGAAAGTTCATCTTCACTATGAATAAAACTATATAGTTACTTTCAAAAATATATTGTAAGACGCTACAATTGTTTCGACACACTTTGGTTTCTTCAGGCGAAGAAAATTACTAACTAATATAAAAAAGTAACTATAAAGAGAAGAACAAGGATAAAAACAAATGCCCTAGTAATCCTTAATCTTATATATCTTATGTTTATAATACTTACTGAACTAAACGAAGGTGAGAATAATAATGAAAACAATGATGAAGAGAACCGCAATAAAGACAATTTTACTACAGACAAGACATGAAATCAAGACAACAAATGCAAATGTAAGAAAAATAATTAAGGTAAGAAAGAACATAAGTCATAACTAAGATCAAGACTACAAAAGTAAGATTGATATTAAAAAGAGGAACATCAACTCCAACAAGAAAAGATCATGGAAAGCCAAGTAAAAAGGATAAGAAGATATTTAAGCCCAAGATGCCCAAGATAAAGAAACCGTCTCAAAACTAACGCCAAATATATGAACTAAAAAAGAAAAATTAGGCCAAGCAAGATAAAATAGCTCAAGGAAAATGAGGGCTATGGTAAAGAATATAGTTGAGATTAAGAGAATTTCAAAGCTGAAGATAAAGATAAGACAAAAGCAAAACAAAATTATAGAAGAAATATTAGTATGAGAATGAAGATAAAGTCAAAGATTGATATAAAGGAAAGTTGGGATTAAAATTAATAGGTTAAAAACTATAACTAAGACCAAGATCAAGAACAGCCACCAAGAAAAAAGTTCAAATCTGAAAGTTCTGAAAATAACGAAGATGAAAATGGTTAAAACCAAGATAGAACTTTAACATGAATTAAGAAGATAAGAAAAGATACCAAACTAACAAAGTTAACAATAAAAATAGAATCTAAATAAAAAAATGTATATAATTAGATAAATACAATATCAAAGCAGAAGATAAACATAATTAAAGAAATGATCCCTTTGATGGTAACGAAGACGAAGAAATTTATCTCAAGGCTAATAATAGAGATAAGGAAACAAGAGAAAAAAATAAGGAAAATAAAGATGAAATTTTAATGGCGCAAATCAAGATGATGAAACAAAAAAATCGAAGAAAAGAAAAGATTAGGAAGATGACGATAAATATTAGTATAAAGGTATCAAAATAAGAAGGAATAGAATAATGACCGAAACTAAAATCAAAAATACCAGGCAGACCTTCAGTAATTATTAGCCAAGGAAGAAAAATTCTCTAGTGCCAACATTTACTTAAATAATCAATAACCAAACAGAAAAAAGGAAGAAAATTAAGATGGCATAAAATAAGGATACAAGAAAACGAACCAGATAACGCTAGAAGCAACAACTAAGAAACAGAGAATAAATACAATGACTTGAACTCAGGTACCTAAGATATAGGGAGCTTTAATACCGAAAATGAAGATAAGGACTAAACTAAGGACAGAGCTAAAAAACAGAGAGTAAGGGAAGATGAGGGAAATTAATACAAAACTTAATATGAAGCACAAAAGTAAGAAAAGGCTAATATAAGAACAGAACTAACGAATAGAACTAAGATTAAAAATATGAAGACAAAAATGCACATAATTTAATTAGTGATATTACTAATGAATATTTTTAACTAAGAATCGAAAAGACATTTCAACTGAAAGGTTTTTGTGTTTTTGAGTGTGGTTTCTTCGTTGGTTAATTTTTTGCCATTATTCAAATCGTTGGACGCAGTGTTAATATCTTCGCCATAAGTTTTTGTTGTTAGAATTTTTTAATACTAAATGTTGAGGAATATTTTTAACTAGGAATCAACAAGAAGTTTCTACTGAATGGTTTTTGAGTGTGGTTTCTTCGTTGGTTAAATATTTGCCATTGTTCAAATCGTTGAATTCACTGTTAATATCTTCCACAAGTTCTTGTTCTTACAAATTCTAAATGTTGAGGAATATTGTTAATTACAATGTCATAGTTTGAATTGACTGCCATTTTGTTATAAATGAAAAAAAAGGAGCTCTGTTTTCATCAAAAGTTTATTTGAAAGTGTATTATTAGTTAAATTACTTGGAAAATATTATATCGCCCAAATGGCCACCTTCCGAGTTGATGCATAATTGCGCTTGTTTTACTGCATTTCGAAGTGTTGCTTTCAAGTCTTCAAAGATTCTTGGTTTGTTGTGGTAAATGTGAGATTTAAAAAAGCCCAGAAGGAAGATGTCTGGTGCAGTTAGATCTGGTGATCTGGACGGCCAGTTCAAATCTTCAAAACGGGATATCACTCGACCTGGAAGTTGGTGTCTCAAAATCTCCATAGTTACCCGAGCTGTGTGATCGATTTCTCCGTCCTATTGAAACCAACAATGATCGAGACCCAATGCAGCAACTTGCGGCAAAGAAAATTCGTTATGGCAGCGCCATCGGCGTCTTCAAATAAGTAAGTACCAATCACTTTTTCACTGCAAATGCCGCACCAAACAGTCACTTAGAGGGGATGCAATGGATCTTCTTGCATTACATTCTATGTGCCCCAGAAACGCAAATTTGGTTTGTTAACATAACCACTTATGTGAAAATGGGCTTCATCGCTCATTATGACTATTGATACGAAGTTATCATGTGTTATATATCTACATCATAATTATCAAAGCACACTGACATTTGGCGCCATCTGCAAAAATGGCGGCCAATTCAAACTATGACATTACTTCTGCGCCACCTTCTATAAATCAATATGAAGTCTCTACTGAATGGTTTTTGAGTTTTTGTGTATGATATCTTCGTCGGTTAATTTTTTGCCATTGTTTAAATCGTTGAATGCACTGTTAAAATCTTCGCCACAAGTTTTTGTACTTACAAATTTTAAATAGTAAATGTTGAGGAATTATTTTTGAGCTTTTGAGTGTGGTTTCTTTGTTATTTACCATTGTTTAGAAGTGAGCCAGAAGTTAAAAATAAGATGTAAAACAAAAGCAGAACTAAGGAATTGCAAAGAACTGAAAAAAAGTGAATTGAAAGACAATGATAAAAAGATGTTAGGATCAAAATGGGTAGCAAAAGAACAATAACTAAGATTAAGATCCAAAGGTAGAGAAAGGATGTTTTAAAACTGAAGATACAATCAAAGAGCTAAGGTAAATATAAAACTAGGACTGTTGTAAGAAGAAAGAAAACAAACACCAACTCAAAATGAAATTCGAATAAGAATAAGATAAAAACAAGAACAAAGATAAAACCCAAAATTAAGATGATTAAAGATAACAGTCTGGAACTAGATATAGATACAAAAAAGGGTGATATAAGAGATAGCCAATATAAAAACAGAATTAAATTAAGGAGATGAAGAAATACTATACTCCATCAAAAATAAAGATAACTAGGTAGCTTAGGCCGAAATACTAGAAATGAAAAGGGTTTTGAATCTAAAGATGAAAATCAGAACTAAAATAAAGACAAAATGAAGAAGTGAAGTAAAGTGAAAGTTGGAAATTGAAAAGCGACAAAAATTCTCTTTATCTGTTTAGATCAAAACAGACAGAAAATGAACAATATGAACAAAACCAAAATCAGAAATAGTGAGGAAAGAACAAGAAGATCAAGATGACAAACTAAAATCAAAATTGTGAAAATAGGAAACACAAGCTACGATAAGAAGAACAAATACAAGGACGTAGATTCTAATACCCACGACAATTAGGATTTTAGAGCTTTAAAGATAAAGATAAAATCAGATCTGAAGAATTGAAGTGAAAGGAAAATAAGGAATTGGAAGACAAAGATATATAGAAGTTAGGATTAAAATAGATAGAAAAGCAACAATAAATTAAGGCCAAGAACATTAATTTATCAACAGTTACCTATTAAAAAATAGATAAATATCATGACAAACATAAAGACAGAGCATAAACCAAATTAAGAACATAGAAAGATAACGTTAAAAGCAACAATTAGGAATAGAAGAATAAATACAAGGACTAAGGCCTAGATACCCAAAATATTTAGTGTTTTAAAGCTGAAGATTAGGATAAGGACAAAATGAAGAGATAAGTAAAGAATAAGACGAAATGGAAGGTAAAGCACACGAAAGTGAAGAGCAAACAAGTATAAAGGATTATTTGTTTTATCCAAAATTCTAACAAAAATATTCTAATGTTCCTACATAGTAATTTTTCACAGAAATTTTGATCGCGTTTGGCAAGGCTTGAATACACAAGATATGTGTTCTTCCATTGTCGCCCTCTATTTTTCTGGTAACACTTTCTCCATGAAGACTCTACTGATGACAATTCGTCAAATATTTTGCCAAATGTGGTAAAATAAAGGCAGTGCTAAAGCGAACTGAAATTATACTAACGAGCTCAAAACTAAAGTATATTCCATAGCAAAAATGGTTTTATACCATCAGAAAGGTAAAATGTAATTTGTTTTGTAGTCTTAGTAAGACTCATTGTTGTAGATTCACGAAATGTTTTCGTATTTTTAAATTTATCATCAGAAAGGTATCTAAAGAAGGAACAACATTAGTCCAAAATTAAGCACAAGTATAATATCAAGGAAATTTTCTTCAAAAATGTTTAGATATATTAAAAAATAGCGTAGAAACGATATTGGTGATGAATACAAAAAAAAATGTAACCAAAAGGTTTAACATAGTGACTACCAATTCAATGCTCAAATACATGTCGAAAATTTTGTAAAAAAAAATATATTCTTGGAATAACAGTATTATTTTCTACACTAACTTTAAGATAATATTTTATTTAACCTTTTGTTAAATCATATGAACATAGAAGATCGAAAATGACAATAATAATAATAAAATTTTACGATTAGATAAGAATTATGAAACATTCAATAATCTAAACGAGGAAAAAACTATATAATAGCCAAAAATTAATTGTGGCTATGTTTCGGAAATAGCAAATTACACTCTTAATGCGCATTTTGTAATACGATCCTGGCCAGGAAGCGTCGCATAATTTTATTATCATCGTTTCTCCACTTAATCACGTCCCGTTATCCAACCGGGCGTTTGCGTAATTTATTGTTGGCCAGACAGAACAATTGTTTGTTATATGCTAAGTGAATATCATTGCAAAAAAAAAAAATAAGGCGCGCAGTTATTATTATCGATGCGGCAACGGCCCAAAAGGCTCTCATGGCACAACGATGTGAGAACTAGGCGTTTCATTATGACACAGTCGCGGAAATTTATTGTGCACAACGAGACTGTTCCCATCATACAACAACCGTACATTGAATGTATTAAGCACACGTTGCGTCGTATTATTATTTTTTTTGTTGGGAATTCATTCGTTTTAAAATCCTTATTTCAACAAACAGTAATTTTTCAATAGTTTAGAAAATATTTGTCAGCAAATAAGTAGGATTTATTGCGATAGGTCAAAAGTACGCTACGTACAATATACCAATTTTGTTACTTTCCCTATATACGAAGTGTATAGGGGAAGTATTGTGATCGTGATTTTTTTTTGAAAATTTTTTTTTGCGGAAATATCCGTTTTGAGGTCCCCTGAGTCCAATACACTAATTTCTGGAAAAAAAAAATTGTGTCTGTGTGTGTGTCTGTCTGTCTGTCTGTCTGTCTGTCCGTGGGTGCTGTATCTCAAAAACGAATGATCCGATGGACATGAAACTATAAACTTAAGGTTTTCAAAACTAGAACTGAAAAGCTTTTGGTAAACATTCGTAGACCGTAAGTGGATGTTTACTCGAGACGTTTTTTTGTTTTTTGGTAATATTTTTCTAAATATGAAAAATTTTAAAAAACGGTTCAAACAAAAGTTAAAGAGAATAAAAAATTGAACAAGTTTTATTTAAACATATTTTTCATAAAATTTATAACTTTCGAGAAAAAAAAAATAAAAACTGAAAATTTAGATATTTTTGACAATTGCTAATGAACTGTTGGAGTTACATGAAATTTATATATCAAATTCCTCGTCAATCCAATATGTTCTATAACTTTTTTCCAACATTCTACAAATTTTAAAAGTAATTTTCTTAAAAAAATTGACACTTAGAAATTTGTAAACAATTCTTAACAAAATTTTCTTGATATTAAATGCAATTTTCTTTTAGTTTTATTTCAATTAGAGGTTCTAGACATTTTTGGAAATTTCTCCTTCATTTTTATAAATTATTTATTATTTATTTACATTTTGGTCTTCTTTCTTAAAAAATGAAATATTTAAAAGAATTGTTATCATTGATAGCTTTATCTTATTAAAATCTTTAAATAATTTCTTTTGAGTTTTAAATAATCTCTTTTTTTGTCATTTCGAACATTGCTAGAATGTACTACTTTTACATTAAAATTTTTTTTAACTTTCTTAAAGGTTCCAACAATATTTCTTTTATTTTAGAAATTTCATTTGCAAAATTCTAGAAAATTAAGTTTTTTTTTTTTAAACTCCTAAACCCTCAGAAATTTAGGAATTTCTAGGACAAAGAAAAGTTACTCAAAATTTCCTCTTCAATATGTTCTATAACTATTTTCCAACATTCTACAAATTTCAAATGTAATTTTCTTAAAAGTTTTGATACTTATAAATTTGTAAACAATTTTTGACAACAGAATTAAACAAAATTTTCTTAATATTATAAATGACTTTCTACAAAAAAAGAAACCGTACATTTTTCTTTTAGTTTTTACTTCAATTAGAAGTTCTAGAAATTTTTGGAAATTTCTCCTATTTTAAAGAATTGTTATCATTATATATTAGCTTTATCTTATTAAAATTTTTCAATAATTTCTTTAGAGTTTTAAATAATTTCCATTTTCTGTCATATAGATCCCCAAAAACCTAAAAAATTCACTACTATTTTTACTTTCAAATTGAAAAATTTTTTCAACTTTCTTGAAGGTTCCAATAATTCCTCTTTTATTCTAGAAATTTCATTTGCAAAATTTTAGAGAATTAAGAGATATTATTTTAAAACTCCTAATCTCTCAAAAATTTAGAAATTTATAGGACAAAGAAAACTTTTTGAAAAATTCTAAAATTCAACGATTCAAATTTAATGAAAATGAAAAGACAATTGAAAAATTAAACAAAATAACCATTACTTAAAAATATAATAAATTTTAAAAGGAATGGAGCTAAATTTCATACGTCAAATAAATCAAAACAATTCTCATAGAAAAATGTCTGAAATAACAAACAAAAAAACCTTGAAATTATCACAATATGGAATTTGCTATAGAAAAATAATTTTGAATTTAAATGATATTGTAAAAAAAAAACACTAGTTCTCTTTTTTCTAGTTTCTTAGAATTATTTTGGAAAAGTACACAAATTTATAGGAATTTCTCTTCCATTTTAGAGAATTTTTATCATTAATAATTTAAGAGGATTTGTTTTTTATATTCCTACAATTTTCCTTGACTATATCTAGAATATTCCACTATTTTTCTTTAAGTTTCTATTTCAATTAGAGATTATAGAGATTTTTAAGTATTTTTCCTCCATTTTACAGACTTATAATAGCTTTACCTTACTAAAATATTTCAATAATTTCTTTTGAGTTTTAAATAATCCCCATTGTTTTTGTCATATAGATCCCTAAAAACCTAAAAAAATTCCACTATGTTTTCTTTCAAATTATAAAAATAAACAACTTTCCAAGGTTTCAACAATTTCTCTTTTATTTTAGAAATTTCATTTGCAAAATTCTAGAAATTTAAGAGGTTCTTATTTAAACTCCTAATTTAGAAATTTCTAGGGCAAAGTTGCTAAAATTTTCCAATAAAGTCTCATATTTGAAAAATTCTAGAGCCTTCTAATTCTGGGAATTTGGAAGAGAAACTTCTGGAAAATTCGAGTCATTTATATTAAAAATTCTAGAAAATTACGACGAAACAATAAAACGAAAAATAGTAAAAACTTCTAGAACTTTCTTAAAGGTTCTCTTTTATTTTAATATTTCATTTGCAAAATTCTAGAAATTTGAGAGATATATTTTCAAAACTACTAAAACGTTAACAATTTAGAAATATATAAGGCAAAGAAAAGTTGCTGCAAATACACAATTAATGTCTTATTTGTAAGAATTCTAGAACCCTCCTAACATAATTCTGGAAGCATGGAAGAGAAACTTCTGGAAAATTTGAGCCATTTAGAAGAAAATTAAAATAATAAATCAAAAAATAGTAATAGTAAAACATGCTAAAAATCTAGCAAATAATTTTTACTTCAAATTGCTTACAATTTTTTTAAAAATGTCTTAAGATTTTTCACTAATATTTATTTCATATTATTAAAATTTTAGACTGATTCCATATTCCTAAAACCTTCTTGAAGGTTCCAGCAATGTCCATTTTATTTTAGATATTTCATTTGCAAATTTTTGGAAAATTAAGATACATGTTTTTTTTTAAATTACTTGGGCAAAGAAAGTTTACTGAAAATGAAAATGATGGTAGCGACCGTTACTATGTGGTAGTTCATTTTAAAAAAGGTTAAATGAAAATAATTTTTAAGTTTTTATATAAATAGTGGTATAAAAACTTAAAAATTATTTTCATTTAACCTTGTTTACTGAAAAATTCCAATAAATTATAATTGAAAAATTCTCTAACATAATTCTGGAAAATTTGAATCACTTAGAACAAAAATAATAGAAAATTCAGAAACAATAAATGAAGAAATAGTAAAAAAAAAACTAGAAATCTATAAAAAATTCCTAGAACTTTCTTAAAGGTTCCAGCAATTTCTTATTTTTTTTTAACCTACTAAAACCTTAATAATTTAGAAATTTATAAGGCAAAATCTTATAATTAAAAATTCTAGAACCCTCTAAACAAATTCTGGAAATTTGAAAGAGAAACTTTTGGAAAATTCGTGTCATTTAGAAAAAAAATACTAGAAAATTCCGAAACAATGAAGCAAGAAATAGTGAATATTGCTAAAAATCTAGCTAAGAAAGAGTGCAACAAAAAATATAAACTCACCCTTTTACTTTCATTTTAAAAAACTTTTGTCTCTTATAAAATTATCCAGCATATTTTTTTAATTTATAAAAACATACAACATTTCTTCTTTCTATCTAGAAGGATATCTATCTACAATTTTCTTTAATATTTTTCAGTAGGTTTTTTCAAAACTTTTTTCAAAATTTGAATTATTTTTTTATAATGGCTAGAATTTTCTGCAATTTTCAGCAATTTTTCTTCCATTTTATAGATTTCTTCCAATTATTCTGGGTTACCTTCAGAAAAATTCTAAAACTTAAAATTGAATGAATTAAATTTAGTGAAAAATGAAAAGGCAATTAGAGAATTTAACAAAATAACCATTGCTTAAAAATATATTAGATTTTAAGAATAAATACAAAAATTTCATATGTCAAACAAATCAAATCAATTCTCAAAGAAAAACGGGATGAAATATCAATAAAATAGTTAAAAATTATAACAAAATGCAATTTGTTTTAGAAAAATTATTGAAAATAGGTTTAAATTCGCTAGAAATTAAATGATATTGTAAAAAAAAATAGTTTTCTTTCTTCTAGTTTCTTATAAGTAGGGTGGGTGGGTAGTCTCCAACCAGTAAAACATAAACGAGTGTTTTAATTAAAACTTGTAAAACATAAATAAAGAGAAAATCATTTTTAAAGATTTATTCATACAAATTTTTCAATTAATTTTTGATGATGTTTTACTGATTGGACGGTGGAATAGAGGCCACCCACCCACCTTACATATACATATAAATATCAATTACTGATAGTCTCGCTGTTTGAAATAAAATTAATTTCAAAACTTTTTGAGTAAAAAGAAATTCAAAAGGTAAAATTTTTGAGTGAGTAAATTAGTAAAAATTTTATGAATGATGGGTAGGCAGGCTTTAACTCTAAATTAGATAAGATTATCTATTGAAATTTCGATTACTCTTTATTTTTTATTACTTACATTCACGGTTTTATTGTTTTTGCAGCAAAATCATCAACGGTTAGTATATACAGTTATCATGTTTATGTAGATGGGTGGGTGCACTCTATCCCATCCACCAATCAGTAAATTATAAGCCAGGATTTTAATTAAAAGTTGTAAAATGTAAAGAAACATAAAAAATGGTAATGTACATTTTTCTATGAGGTTTAGCAAAACATTTATTAACTTGCGAGGAAAAAATTAAAAACTAAAAATTTTGACATTATTTGCCTATTGTTAATAATTATTAGAGTTGCGTAAACCTCATAAATTTCGAGGAAAATATAGGGAATGTACTATGATGGCTACATTACAAATTTTTTTGTTGGAAATTCATTCGTTTTGAAATCCTTAATAATTTTTCAATAGTTTAGAAAATATTTGCCAGCAAATAAGTGGGATTTATTGCGATAGGTCAAAAGTACGCTACGTACAGTATACCAATTTTGTTTATATTGTGGTAGGTTGAAAGTACGCGACCTTCATACACGTTATATTGTGGTAGAATGAAAATACATAGTACATTGATTGACATAATTTATTACGATTAAGCAAATACATTATTATATCTCTTATATTGAACGCATGTTTCATTCTTTCAAGAGAATTATTGCGACCGTTATTACATGGTAATCTTCATTAATGCATTTTATATCAATTCTATCACATCTGCATCATATGTAACCTATTTTTCGTCCTTGTAAAATTTTTGAAAAATTATAACAAGCATTATTAATATCAATAGTATTTGTTTTTCTTTGTATATTTGATTTAGTTAAAATGCATACCAAATAAACACAAAGGCGTATCAGCAGGAACACACCACAGGTTTCGTAATTAATCGATATTTTAACATAACTGGACTAAGTGTTTGTGTGTGCGCCCACATACGCGCACATGCATTTATAAAATAGGTTATCTATTAATTCATAACATATAACATATAAATATGATACCCATATGACTATAAATTTTACATATCGCTAATTTATCGCCGACGAATAAATAACGATCGGATTTCCCATTAGCGCAAGGGCCCGATTTTCCATTAACCATTTATTGTGACTTATTGCTCCTATAACGGATCTCCGTTGATTTGTCCGTCGTTAATTACGAAATTGCCTGACTATTTATTAGATGGTATGCCCGGTCGGTCGGCCGGAGCGTGTTCTTTCGCAACCCGACTGATTGATTCCCCATCGAAGTTCCCTGTCAAACTTAATTGTGATTGTGTATATAATGAATATAAATGCGTTTTTCAGCAGGTTTTTTTTTGCCTCGAGTTTCCTCCACAGCTGATGGATCTAATCACTCTATGCCAATAAGACTTGTTTATTTATATTACTACTTATGGTGGTTTATTGCAGCTATATCCACAAACATTAATTTACATCTTGATGGTAATTATACAATATTATAACATAGATTTTTAAGAAAGATAGGAACTACATTAAAGCTTTAAGCTATTTGGATTTTTTTTTCTTAAAGATATAAACTCTTATCATTTAATATAGTTGATGTTGAAGCCATTACTTTGTTATACATTTTGAAAATTAGGACGATATCACACGTGTGTGAATTTCATTTATCGTCCTAATTTTATCATATATTAATTTAAATTTTTATCATGTAGAAGAATAACATCCTTACTTTCTAGATTTAACCTACGAATCCGAAATTAATTTCAATGGCGATATAAGTCTTTGATTAACTGTATAACACGTCCAACGTTATGAAAACGGATTTAGATAATCTACGTTATGGTAATCCACTCTGCATAATTTCTCCCCATTAAATACGAAACTTACGTAAACCAATAAATCTAGATTGTTGGAATACATTCGGCACAGTGAGAGAAATTCATCGCTCTTTTTTTTTTCTTCTCGAGATGATCTTTACCAGATTTGGCCTAGTTTAATGTTTTCAGTCAATTTCTACTATTATTCACACCGTGTGGATTACGTAATATTTCTTTTGTGAAATTTCTCATGTGAAATGTTAGAGTTATGCTGATTACAAATGAATTTCATAAAAATTACAAAAACAAATACTTACAAATTTTACTTGGCTCGGATGAAGATTCAAAATTTTTTACAAAAAAAATGTTCACAAAATATTATTACAATTTTTGAATATCATTGAACATACTACTATTTATTAAAGTGGTTGATGAAGTAGCAAAAATGATAACATAAATTTCTCCACAATTTCATTTATCTTTTGCAATAAATTTATGGGATTCCACTTAAACGTTTAACTAATTGCTATTGAACTTGAGCCTTTACATATGAAATCGAATTTTTTGTATATATTTTTTTATAAATAACTAAATAAATATGAATTGAAAGAACCGAAACTCTTGAGAGCTTTCAACTGTTAACAAGTTTTCAATTTTTTTTAAATCTTATTTATAAACGTACTTTTCTTTTTATTCTAATGATCTTATTTACTATTTTCAACTATTTTTACCAAAATTTTAATTGTTTTTGAAAATTCTAACCTTATAAAAAATTCTTCGAAAAATTTTCAGTTTCTTCATCTTCAATTTTTTTGTAATATCTTTAAATTATTAAGCAAATGCAATTTTCGCCGAAATTGTTGCTATTTAAAAAAGTACAAAAACAACAGCATTCATTTTAAAAAGTTTTCAATTCTTTCAGTCAGTGTTCAATTGTTTTATTTGTAATATTCTTTTAAAAAAACAATCCAACAATCTTATTACATTTAAGATTCTGATGATCAAAAAACCAATTTTTCGTAGGAAAATTTCAACAGTTTTTGATTTTTCTAGAAAGTTAAGTTTTCAACCGGTTTAATATTCAATAGTAGTTTGTATTATTTTTATCATTGTACTCCTGATCAATTCCAATACAATATATATTGACCAACATTAGCGTACTCTTGACCTACCACAATGTAATATTTATTAGCCTAATATAATCTTAACCTACCCCAATAAAATATACGTTAGTCTGGTGTAACCTTGACTTATCCCAATCTAAACAACAGGTCAACAGTTGGTTAGATAAGAAGCGGGAAATTAAAAAATTATTTGAAAAAAATACTCAAAAATAACAAAACCCTGAGAGCAAAAAAAAAATAGTCATACACCTTCATAAAACTTTAACGTGAAAAATATTTGCCAGTTTTGAAACACTAAAGAATCTGAAAAATCCCAAAAAAATGTTAGAAAATTCTAAAGACAAATTTCTTAGATCTTAAAAAAAGGAGAACGTTTAAAAAGTTAAAAAAAAAACGTTAAAACGTCACATGCTTAAAAAAAGCCTTTGGAAGGATAAAAGATGAAATATTAAAATTTATCTTTAAACTTTTTTAAATTAATATAAAAATTTAGTTAAAAATCAAAAAGCCAAAAGTTATAAAAAATGAGAGATTTAAAAATAATTTAAAACAATTATATAAAACAGTTCAAGGTATTAAAATCTAAAAATTCTAAAAGTGTACGAAAGTAAAAAAAAAACTTAATACATATCCTAAAAATATTTTAAAATTTCTAAGAAATACAAAATTAAATAATCTTGGTAAATCCTGAACAGTATAAAATATCAAAATACTAAAGGTTTTGAAAAGTTCAAAAAATCTTAAATAAAAATTGATAGAAGCACAAAATTTAGAAATTATTTTTATAGAAAATCCATAAAACTTAATACTATAAGAATAGTATGGTTTCTTAAAAACTCAAAATTTCTAAAAAAAAAATACTAAAAGTCTTATCAAATCTAAACATGTATTCTAAAAAATTCTTAGTCGTTAAAAATGTTAAAATCATCAAGGCTTTGTTAGAATTAGAAAATGTATGTTTACCAATTATAAATAAAAACTTTAAAAATTCTCCAAATCCTAAAAAAATATTTATTTATATCTTTGGTTTTCTTTCTCAAAAAAATACATACATTTAATTATTATAATATTAAATTGTGAAAATCAATTGAATTCTTGAAGAAAAATAAAGAACATCATGTAAACAAAATAAAAACATACGTAAAATTTTGTTTGAAAGAAACACGGGCGGAGTTCATAATAAATTATGTTCATCCACTAAAACTCCCTACACCATGATGTTGGAAGGTCATCGATCTTCATCCACATCTAGAAGCTTTTATTTTGTCCTTAATTTCGTTTTATATCCACTTTCTAGGAAGAATTTTAATATCAAACTATATTCTTAAAACTTTCATGCTTTAAAAATATTAATATCTCAAATAGCTGAGAAACGTGAAACTTTCTTAGTACTAAAATGTATTAAAGTCCATTGCGTCATTGTAAAAAACTAACTATATGAAAATATGAAAACATTTCGCAACGAAATACAAAAAATACAAATACAAAATTTTCAATAAATTTCTAAAATACTTTAAAATCTCAAAATCCCAAAAATGTTTAATGCACAATATTTCAAAAAAAATAATTAAAAATATCCTGAAGAAGATCGAAGGTTGAAAATTTCTTAAAAACTAAAAAAAAATACTTTGAAATGTCGATAAAGAGAAAGTCTTAGAGAAAACCTTAACTATAAATGACAGTTGAAGGTGGCAATTAAATTTTTGAAGTTGCTGAATGACTATTTTTTTATTTAACGGAAGCCATTCCAAAAATAAATAAAATACAATTTTTATTACAAAATTAAAGTACATATATATACACTAATACACAATTGAATTATTAAAAATGACAGTTAATATATAGCTATATAATGAATTATTAGAAATGACAGTTGATATCTACGACTGAAATATTAAAAGTCTTAGTTGTTATGTGGCAATTACATTTTTGAAAATGGCATATGATGACAATTGAATTATTAAAAATGACATCTGATAAATGATTCGAAATGACAGTTGACATATAACAATTGAAATTTTAAAAATAATAACAGTTGACATGAAATATAAAAAATGACAGTTGACATCTGTCAATTGAATAATTAAACAAGACACTCGATATGACATTTACTGGTTAAAAATGACAGTTGAAATGTATTAATTAAATTTTTGAAAGTGACAGTTGATTGAATTATTAAAAAATGACAATTGACATATGACCATTGAATAATTAGAAATGACATTAACATATAGCAATTGAAAGATTAAAAAATGACAGCTGATGTGTGTCCATTGAATTAATTTCTCTTGTTTATTAATTCAATGGACACGTGACAGCTGTCAATTTTTTAATTTTTCAATTATTATATGTCAATACTAAATATGTAAATTACTCAAAATGGCAGTTTAAATGAGGCTATTAGTTTTTTTTAATGGTAGTTGATGAATGACAATGGCCCAATAACAGTTGACATAAATAAAAAGTGAAATATTAGAAAATGGCAGTTAACATATGTCAATTGATTTATTAAATAAGATAGTCGATATGATATTTCATGATTAAAAATGGCAGTTGGCATCTAACAATTGAAATATTTAAAATATCTTTTGAATGACAGTTGAAGTTGGGCTATCAAATTTTCGAAAATTTCAGTTTCAAAGTGACAATCGAATTATTCGAAATGATTAAAAACTGGTGTTTGCTATAGATTCGAAATGACAATTGACATATAACAATTGAAACATTTACAAAATGACAATTGAAATAATAATCAAGATTCTTGATATGATATTGAATTATTCAAAATGACAGTTGATATGTGTCAATTGAATTATTAAACAGGATATGACATTTAAAAGAAGCAAACAATTTTTTTTAAATGGCACGTTGACTGTAACATTGGAATGATGATATGACAATTGATTGAAAGTGACAGTTGAAATGTGGCAATAATTTTTTTTTTAATGGTGGTTGATGAATTATAATGTCACAATGACAATTGACATATAACAAGTGAAATATTAGAAAAAGACAGTTTACACATGTTAATTGATTTATTATATAGGATATGTCGATATGACATTTAATGATTAAAAAAGACAGTTGACACCTAACAGTTGAAATATTTAAAAATATCAGTTGACAGGTAACAACAATTAAACCATTAGAAACTCGATATGACATTTAAATGATTAAAAATTGACAGTTGTTTGGCAATCAAATTTTTGGAAATGTCAGTAGGACCATTAAACGATTAGAAATGACAATTGAAAAAAGTACAAAAACAAAAGCATTCATTTTAAAAAGTTTTCAATTATTTCAGTCAGTGTTCAATTGTTTTATTTGTAATATTCTTTAAAAAAACCATTCTAACAATCTTAATACATTTAAGATTCTGATGATCAAAAAAACAATTTTTCATAGTTTGATTCGTAGGAAAATTTCAACAGTTTTTTTTTTATTTTTCTAACAAGTTAAGATTTCAACTGGTTTAATATTCAATAGTAGTTTATCGTATTTTTATAATTGTACTTCTGATCAATTCCAATATAATATATATTGACCAACATTCGCGTACTCTTGACCTACCACAATGTAATATTGATTAGCCTAATATAATCTTAACCTATCCCAATAAAATATACGTTAGTCTGAAGTAACCTTGACTTATCCCAATCTAAACAGCAGGTCAACAGTTCGTTAGATAAGAAGCGGGAAATTTAAAATTATTTGAAAAAAATATTCAAAAATAACAAACCCCTGAGAGCAAAAAAAAATCGTCATACACCTTTATAAAACTTTAAATACTTACCAGTTATGAAACACTGAAGAATCTGAAAAGTCCAAAAAAAAATTTGTTAGAAAATTCTAAAGACATATGTCAATTGATTTATTAAATAAGATAGCCAATATGACATTTAATGATTAAAAATAACAGACGACAATTACCAATTGAAATATTTAAAATATCAGTTGACATGTAACAATTAAAACATTAGACATATGACATTTGGATGATTAAAAAAAAAACAGTTGAGGTGTGGCAATCAAATTTTTTAAAATGTCAGTTGGTGAGTGACAATTGAAATATTCAAAATGGCAGCTGACGTATAACCGTTGCATGATGAGAAATGACAGGTAACATAATCATACTTTTTTTTTAATGACAGTTGAATTAAAATAATAAACAAGACACTTGACATAACATTTGAATACATAAAAAAATAACAGTTGAATGAGGCAATCACATTTTTTAAAATGTCAGTTGGTGAGTGACAATTGGCATGTAACAATGAAAGATTTAAAAAAGTGACAGTTGACATGTGTCAATTGATATAATAAACAATACATTTGATATGACATTTGAATTATTAAAAAATAACAGTTGAAAAATAGCAACCAAATTTTTGAAAATGTCAGTTGATGGGTAACAATTGAATGATTAAAAATGACAAATCGTGTATGATCATTAGAAATGACAATTGACATATAAAAATTAAAAAAATTAAAAAGATGACAGTTAGCATGTGTCAATTGAATTAATAAACAACATAGTCGATATGACATTGAATTCTTAAAACTGACAGTTGATGCCATGATCATTTGTTTTAAAATGGCAGTTGTTAAGTAACAATTGAATTATTAAAAATTACAACTGGCTTATGACCAACTTCTATAAATCTATAAGAAACAGTTTGCTGACAAATTCTATGACTAGTAAAGAAATAAAAATCTAGAAATCTACTAAATTGGGATATTACAAATATATATATACAGGGTGAGTTTTTTTAGATGTTCTCTATGGGTATCTCGGAAACTATAAGAGATAGAGAAACGGTTAAATGGGGAAAGAAGTATAGATTTACGAGACGAATAAAATTCAAAAAAGTCAAGGGTAACTAGATATTTTGAAAAAAGTAAAAAGTTTTTTCAAATCAATATATCCCGATTATTATAACAGATAGAAAAAAAACTGTAATGGACAAAGTTTTAGATAGTTTTATGTAGATTAATCAGAAAAATTTTATCGCCATTATTTTCCGAGATATGACGCAAACTTACATTTTTTTAAATGGAAAGCATAGTTGGCTATGACCTCATTCAAAAGGTAATTTTTTTCTCTTTAATCCAATATAACATACGACATAGTTATTTCTAAAAATAAATGAGTTATAGTCATTTTAAGTTTTATTATAAATTAAAAATGGATAGCCATGAAAAAGATGAAAGTAAAACAATTGCAGTTGTTTATAATAATAGCAATATTGTAATTATTAGTTTTACAAAGTTAAACAAACATGTAAAACCAGTATAAGAATAATATTTTTTTTAATTATCAAATGGTCTTCTGTATGTGGTATAAACACATTTGTCAAGAGGATAATACGTTTCTTACAAAAATATTATGAACAGATGAATCGCGATTTATTAATTGGTGAACATAGATGAACTCAAGAGAATCCACGAGAAGTTTCACAGAGAAAAGTACAAATTAAATTTGGATTTAATCCATATATTCTGTATAGAAAAATTCTAGTTTTTTCAAGTTATAGAAATATTTAGTAAGATTTTTTTATAACTATACTCAACGGTTTTATTTATTTCTTAAATTATTTGCTATGTTTTCGATTGGATTTTCCAAATTTTTGAATTTTCTGTAAAGTTTTTTTTCTTAATTTTCCATTATTTCTTGCTTTCTTTTATTAGAATTATTTAAAGTACAGAAAATCTAAAAATTTGGAAAAGAAATGTTTAGAAAATCCAATATAACATTCCAAAAAATTTTAAGGAAAAATAGAACTGTTAAGAATAATTATAAAAAAACTTACTAAACATAAAAAACAACAGAATTTTGATATGATAATTCAAGAAATCTAAAAAAACTACAACCTTTGAAACAAATCTAAAAATATCGACAAAGAAAATAATTCCAAATATCTTGACATATATTTAAAAATTTTAATCTTTCAAACATTCAACATTTTAAAATTTTACAAATCTGAAAGAGAAATATTTGAAAAATTCTAGAATCATCTTCAAAGGTTCTAGAATTTTTCAAATATTTCTCTTTCAGATTTTAAAATGTAAAATATTGTTAATTTTACACAACTGAAAAAAAACACTTGTAAATAGTCTAAAAATTTCGTAAAAAATAGAAATAGAATTTTTAGAGCCCTCAGAGGTAATTCTAAAAAAACTGAAATTATAGAATTCGAGAAATTCTAAAAATTTGAATATTACTGGAAAATTATAAAACCTTCGAATATTCTAAAAAAAAAAAAAACTGGAAGAGAAATTGCTAGAAAAAAATTTCATTA
This sequence comes from Ontholestes murinus, assembly GCA_963969525.1. Taxonomy (NCBI): domain Eukaryota; kingdom Metazoa; phylum Arthropoda; class Insecta; order Coleoptera; family Staphylinidae; genus Ontholestes; species Ontholestes murinus. Next base: position 4,835,552 of record OZ018387.1, read on the forward strand.
AACTGGAAGAAATTTTGAAAACTGAAACTAAAAATTTCGAAAAAAAAAATGAAAATCTAAAATCATAACGATTTAGAGCCTTTGGAGATCATTCTAGAAAACTGAAATCTTAGAATTCGAGAAATCTAAATATTTATATATTATAGAATCTTCGAATATTAAAAAAAGTAGAAGAGAAATTGCTAGAAAAAAATTCGATTGAACTGGAACAGATTTAAAAAGTTGAAAACACTTGTAAAAAAAGTCTAAAAATTTCGTAAAAAATTGAAATCTAAAATCATAGAGATATTAGAATCCTTGGAGATCATTCTAGAAAACTGAGATTTTAGAATTTGAGATATCTAAATATTTAAACATTACTGGAAAATTATATAATCTTCGAATATTCTAAAAAAAAAACTGGAGAAATTGCTACAAAAAAATTCGATTGAATCGATTTTGAAAACTAAAACTGAAAATTTCGTAAAAAAACTGAAATCTAGAATCACAGAGATTTTAGAGCCTTTGGAGATATTTCTAGAAACCTGAAATCTTAGAATTCGAGAAAACTAAATATTTTAATATTACTGAAAAATTATAGAATCTACGAATATTGAAATAAAAATTAAAAGAGAAGTTGTTAGAAAAAAACTCGATGGAACTGGAAAAGAAAAAGTTTAAAACGATCAAAGTGAGTTTAAGACATCAGAAAAAACTAAAAGTTTTCGTAGTATATTGTCTTCTTTATATTTTAGCGTACTTTTGACCTATCTCAACAAAACATATTTTCGTCTAAAAAAACTTTTCATTAATGTTCAATATATATTTATTGTAAATATTTTTTTTCTCTCTCTGTATAATAATAATCTAGAAAGTAGCCGTTATTGCATCAGCAATTATGATAATAAAGATTTGATATTATTCATTCGGCGTGCCCATTAATTCAGATACACAATCACATTAAGAACGACTGGAAGCCATTCTATTCGACAAACGACACTATAAATAAAATTTCACTACTGGGCAGACCGAGATACGTTTATGTAAACGGCACGATAAATAAGACCGTGTCGAAAACGTCATGTCGGAATAAAAGAAATCATGTCTGTACCGAGTCAAAATCGATAACCCAATCGAATAAATCCAGAAAATCCAATGGCATCTCTCCATCATTATTATTATAATGATCAGGCCGGATTATTGAGCAACCTTGTTGCAATAATATTTATTAAATGGCGGATTTTGTCTTTGGCGGCGGAGAATTGCGGATAATTGTGTTCGCGGCGATAAAGTGTAATTGCGCGCTCTGGACAGGTGCGCGGACAATACAAAGTGATTTAAATATTTCTGATGATCATGTTAGTCCGCCGTAATTGGATGATTATAACTTTATTTTGCATGAATTACAACCGCATTAAGGTGGTGGTCTTTTGATTGCCCTTTTTTTTCACCTTAACGCCGCAAATATTTACACTTGGATGCAATGACGTGCATAACTCGTATATGTTGTGCGATGGTATTATTCGAGTATGTAAATTGATCCTGTTGATGAAAACAAAGGATAATAATCATAATAATATTTCAATTTAAAAAGAATATGTATTAACTACAATAGGTCCAATTATGGTTCCTTGGGGAACCTTAAAATAATAACATTAATAGATAAATAGTATAGAAACAATAAGTACATCTCAAGTTATTTAGAGGATAAGAAGAGTGATGTTATTGACGAGTAATTGGGAAGAGATGAAAAATATGTTGAAGCGGGAAGGGGGTGTAAACGTAAATAAATGGGGCAACCTGATTTTTTTGTAGAAAAACAGCTTTAATTTCCTTTAGTAATTAAGTACTCTCCATTAGTACTAACGCATTTGTTCAAATGTTGGAAACCATAATTTCCTTTAAAATACTATCCATTCAACTTAACTAACTCACTTGTTCAAATATTGGAAGCCCCAATTAACTTTAAATTCCTTTATCTACGATCGTACAGAAAGTAGACGCTTTTTGCATCATTTTTCATTGTAAAAGTGGCTTTTTAAAGCACTAGTGCTTTTTTACGTTTTTATTGCACGGTAATGTCAAACTGTTTTTATTGCACAGAAATGTCAAATTTGACAAATGAATATATTATAGCACAAATTTTCGACGAAAAACTTATTATTTTATTATTTGAAACAAAAAACTAATAAACTATAAATAAAATATATAATACAAACGAAATGGCAGATTTAAGAACTCCGAAGATTTAATTTAATGCAAGTCGAAGCGATTACAATAAAGCGAACATTTTTTCCATAAATAATAATGGCGGCCGACATTTGTGCAACTTGTTTACTGGTTGCTAGGTAACGCTTTCATTAGTGCACTGCGGGTAAAATATGTTTTAATTAATTGAATTATTGAAATGACATTAAAATTTTACTCATAAGAATATATTCTTTGAAATCCTTTACGATCGAAGATAAAATTTTGTAAGGCACACGTGTAAAAAGTTTCTTTATTGCACTCCTGGCTTTAAAAAAACTCGCTCGTTCCTCGCTCGTGTTTTTAAACGCCAGTTCGTGCAATAAAGTATAACTTTTTACACTTGTACCTTAAATAACTATTATAGTACTCTCCGTAAGTACTAACGATTTGGAAGTAACATCTTGGGCACAACTATACTTGCTGACACCTTCCTGACATTGCGTTTTACATCATCACGTCGGTCAACCAAACGCTTTCCTTTCAAATCTCATTACATCCCCAAAAACCGTTACAGGTCTGGCGAATAGGACTCTTTGGTAAATATTATTTCATTTTTTTTTAAATTTTCAACTATTTTAATTGCTTTATTGTCCAAGAATTTTTCTTTGCAATATTTTATTTGAGTTTTATCATATATTTCATCCTTAGACTTGTGGAACTTCTATTACTAGAATTACGTAGTTTTCTTCCATATTAATTTTTTCTTGAGGGTTATATAATTGTTTATATTTCACTTATATTTTTCGAACTGTTCATTAATTTTTTCTTACAGATTCCTTTCCTTTGAGACCTTGAGGTTACTAAAATTGCGTAGTTTTCTTCCAATTTTTTTAATTTTTATTTTAGGGTGTTTGAATTTTTAAAATGTTTCTGAAAGTTTTCTAAAGGATTTTAGAATTGTTCATTATTTTTTTCTTACAGATCTATAGAATGTTTATCATGTATTTCATTTTTTAATTTTGCGGAACTTCCTTTGAGGCTTTGAGGTTACTAGAATTATGTAGTTTCCTTCCAAATAATAATTTTTTCTTGAGGACTTTAGAATGTTTAAAATTTCTCTAAAGGTTTTCTAAAGGTTTTTAAATTTTTCTACCAGAAATAATAGAATTAGAAATAGAATTTTTAAGATTTCTTAAAAAAATTCTTTCTGGGTTTGAGTGACAAATTTCCAACAATTTCTTTTACAGATATCTAACATATTTTATATTTATCTCTTTATATAAAAAAGTTAAACGTTTTTCGAAAATTTTAGAAATTTTCTTTAATGGTTTTGAACTTATTATATTTATAGTACATCCAGAGTTTTATAATTCTCCAATATATTATAATTTTCGTCGAATGTTCGAAGGGTACAACATACAAAATGTTTAGAGAATTTTAGCTCTTCAAAATTTAGTTTTTTTCTTAAGCATTCAATTTAATAAAATTACCTCTATGAGTTTTACAATTTTTTAGAAATTTCTCTTTCAGATTTCTTAAACTCAATTCGATTGCTTTAGACTTTTCCAGTTCAATCGAATTTTTATCTAGCAATTTTTCTTACAGTTTTTTAGAATATTCGAAGAAGAATTTTTCATTAATATTCAAATATTTAAATTTCTCGAATAAAAATCTCTAAAAAATTTTGAGTTTCAGTTTTTAATTTTTTTTCAGTTCAATCGAATTTTTTTCTAGCAATTTGTCTTCCAGTTTTTTTAGAATATTGGAAGATTCTATAATTTTCCAGTAATGTTCAAATATTTAAATTTCTCGAATTCTAAGATTTCAGTTTTCTAGAATTATCTCCAAGGGCTCTAAAATTTCTATTTTCCTACGAAATTTTTAGTTTCAGTTTTCAAAATTTCTTCTAGTTCAAGCAAATTATTTTCTAGCATTTTCTCTTCCAGTTTTTTTTTTTAATTTCGAAGGAATTTTCCAGTAATATACAAATATTTAGATTTTAAGATTTCAGTTTTGTAGGATTATCTTCAAGGGCTCTAAAATCTTAATGATTCTAGATTTCTACGAAATTTTTAGACTTTTTATAAGTGTTCTCAATTTTCAAAATCTCTTCAAGTTCAATCGATTTTTTTTAGCAACATCTATTCCAGTTTTTTTTTTAATATTCAAAGTTTCTATAATTCAAATATTTAGATTTCTCGAATTCTACAATTTTAGTTTTCTAGAATTATCTAATTATCTGCAAGGGCTCTAAAATCTTTATGATTCTGGATTTATATTTTTCTAAGAAATTTTTAGACTTGTTTACAAGTGTTTTCAGTTTTCAAAATCTCTTCCAGTTCAATTGATTTTTTTTAGCAATTTCTCTTCTATTTTTTTTATAGAACATTCGAAGGTTCTATAATTTTCCAGTAATGTTCAAATATTTAGATTTCTGGAACTCTAAAATTTCACTTTTCTAGAATTATCTCCAAGGGCTCTAAAATCTCTATGATTCTAGATTTCAATTTTTTACGAAATTTTTAAACTTTATGGTTGTCAGTTATGCAGACTTAACAATATTTAACATTTTAAACATCAAAAAATGTGATCGAGAAATATTTGAAAAATTCTAGAATCATCTCCAAAGGTTTCTTGCATTTTAAAATCTTGCATGTTCGATCGATTAAAATTTATAAAATATCTTAAGAATTCTAGAATTCTTTTCTTTAGATGTGTTTGATAAGTTGTAGTTTTTCTTTTAGAAATTCTGGATTATCAGAACAAAAATTTTTGTTTTTGTAAATCGTAAAAATGTTTAGTAAGTTTTTTTTTATAATTATTCTCAACTGTTCTATTTTTACTTTTTTTTGCTATGTTATATTAGATTTTCGAAATTATTATTTTCCAAATTGTTAGATTTTACGTTCTGTTAGTTTTTTTAAATAAGAAATGTTTATTAAGTTTTTTATTATTATTCTCAATGGTTTTATTTTTTTTTTTTAATTATTTGCTATTGGATTTTTCAAATTTTTAGATATTTTCTTGATTTTCCATTATTTACTTTTATTAGAATTTTTTTAAATTATGTTCATGTATCAATTTTTGAAGATTCTTCAACTGTCTAGTAATTCTAGAATAATTTTTATTTTTTCGGTAAAAAATTTGAAGCAGTTTCTGTTTTTTGAATTCTTAAGGATTCCATATAAATTTTTTCCCATTTTTTTTAATTTTTAGATTTTTATTTCTTCTTTGCGAGTTATATAATTTTTTTAAAGATTAAAGATTTTATTTGTCAGCAAAATTTCCCTTATCGATTTATATAAATCATTTTTAATAATTTAGTTGTTATTTAACAACTGCCATTTTAAATCAAATGATCATGGCATCAACTGTCACTTTTCAGTATTTAATGTCATATTGAGTATATTGTTTATTAATTTAATTCACGCATGCCAACTGTCACTGTTTTAAAATTTTCAATCGTTTTATGTCAATTATCATTTCCAATCGTTCAATGGTTATACACCAGTTGTCATTTTTAATAGTTCGATTGTCACTCACCAAGTGTTATTTTCAAAAATTTGATTGCCATATTTCACCTCTTATTTTTTTGGCAATTCAAATGTCATATCGAATCTCTAATATTTTAATTGTTATATGCCAACTGATTATTTAAAAATTACAAATTTTAGATGTCAACTGTCATTTTTAATCCATTCAATGTCATATAAAAAAGATAGTCGTTTCAAATGTCATATGTCAACCGTAAAATTTTCAAAAATTTGATAGTTACCTTCAAATGTCATATCGTGTCATTTCGAATAATTCGAAGTCATATCAAGTGTCTTGTTTGTTATTTCAATTGTCATATTTAAAATGTTTCAATTGACACATGTCAACTGCTTTAAAAAAAATCAATTGTTACATGTCAATTGTCATTTCAAATCATTCAATTGTTTATTATTTCAATTGACGCATGTCAATTGTCATTTTTTAACTTTTTCAATTACATTATGTTAACTGTCATTTATTATCATGCGTTATACGTCAGCTGCCTTTTTTATATTTGATAAGTCAATTAACACATGTCAACTGTCATTTTCTAATATTTCACTTGTTTTGTTAACTGTCATTGTGACGACTATCATCTTAAAAAAAATGATTGCTACATTTCAAGTAACACTTTAAGCATTTAATTGCCATATCGAGTGTCTTGTTTAATCATTCAAATTTCACATGTCAATCGTGGCTGTTTCAAAAATTTGATTGCCACTTTCAAATCTCATATCCTGTTCATGTCTTGTTGGACTATCAACTTAACTTACATTTCGAATAATCAATGAACATGCAGCACCAATTGGAAAATTCAAAAAAATGACAGTTGGCATGTATGAATTAAATAGGTAAACAATATAGTCGATATGACATTAAATACTGAAAAATGACAGTTGCTTGGCATCAACTGTCATTTAATTTAAAATGGCAGTTGTTAAGTAACAAGTGAACTATTAAAAATGACAACTGACTTATGACCAACTTTTATAAATCTGTAAGAAAATATTTTGCTTTTTTTTCTTTAATGACTTTTACTGACAAATTCTCCGACTCGTAAAAAATCTAGAAATCTACAAAATTTGGAAATTGCAGAAATGTATATTTATAGAGTTCTTCAGAATTCAAAAAACAGAGAAATAGCTTAAAACAATTTTTAAACTCTTAATTTTAGAAAAAAACATTACTGAAACATTATTGAAGAATCTTCAAAAATTGCAATTTTAGAAATCTAGAGAATATAATTTAAAAAAATCTAGAATGATTAAAATAAAGTTTAGAAGTCTGGAAAAAAATTCTAAAATATTCTAAAACACTTATAATTCTGTAAATGTAAAAAAATAAGAGAAACTTTAAAAAAAAATACTGAAATAATAGAAAATTAAGAAAGGAACTTTACAGAAAATCTTAAAATTTGGAAAATCCAATATAACATAGCAAAAAAATTTAAGAAATAATAAAACTGTTGAGAATAATTATAAGAAAAGTATTAAACATTTCCAAAACAGATTTTTTCTAAACTACAGAAAATCTAAAAATTTGGAAAAGAATTGTTTAGAAAATCCAATATAACATAGCAAAAAAAATTAAGAAAAAATAGAACTGTTGAGAATAATTATAAAAAAATTGCTAGGACATAAAAATAATAACACAATTTTTGTAAAGTTCTGATATGATAATTCAAGAAATCTAAAAAAACTATCATACAATTTTTGAAATAAATCTAAAAATTTCGACAAAGAAAGGAATTCTAGAGATATTTCTCGAACATTCAATATTTTAAAATTCAAGAAATCTGAAGAGAAATATTTGAAAAATCAACCATCTTTCTTTATTATTAAAATGTTGAATATTGTTAATTCTACAAAACTGAAATCTCTTGTATAAAAGTCTAAAAATTTCGTGGAAAAATAGAAATCTAGAATCATAGAGATTTTAGAGCCCTTGGAGATAATTCTAGAAAACTGAAATTTTAGAATTCGAGAAATCTAAATATTTGAACATTACTGGAAAATTATAGAATCTTCGATTATTCTAAAAAAAAATAGCTGGAAGAGAAATTGCTAGAAAAAAACGATTGAATTGGAAATGATTTTGCTGATAAAGTCTAAACCAATCGAAAGTTTAGGAAAGTTTAAGAAATCTGAAAGAGAAATTTCTGAAAAATTCTAAAACCCATAGAAGTAATTTTATTAAATTGAATACTTAAGAAAAAATGGTGATATGGGCATCACAATACTTTTCCTATATTTTTCTCGAAAACCATGAGGTTATTCTTAATCATTTGCTCAATTTTGAATTCTTTACAATTAGTTCCTATAGTTTATTAACAATTAGCAAAAACTTTTTAAAATTAAAAATTTTTCATTCTCTTTAACTTTTGTCTAAAAAGTTATGTCTTATTTTTCAAAATTTCTTAAATTTCAAAATTTCTTGAATAAATAATTTATTAAATTTTGCATTAATGTTATGTTTATTTATGTTTTACAACTTTTAATTAAAACCCTCGCTTATGTTTTACTGATTGGGTTAGAGGCCACCCACCCACCCTACATATACATATTAACTTTAATTACTGATCGCCTCGCGGTTTTTAATAACTTTAATTTCAAAATTTGAATAAAAGAAAATTGACAAAGTAAAATTTTTGAATAATAAAATTGTATTAAAATCCTTTAGTTCGTTAAAATTTTTGATAGAGACAACTGTTGCGACCGTTACACGTGGTAATCCATACCATAGAAGGAATTATTAGGATTTATTTTTAATTTTTAAAAGAAGTCTAGATTTCTAAACGATTTTTTTTAATTGTAGAGCCTCCAATAAAATCTTCACAGTTTAGAAAGCAAATTGAATTAAAAAATCTTGAAACCTAGAGAAGAAATTAGTGGAAAATTCTTGAATTCTTGAAAAAGTAAGTCTAGACTTTAGAAACAAAATCTAAAAAATCTAGGGCTTCAAAAAAAGAGAAACTACTGAAAATTTCCTGAACCCTCAAGAAAAGATTTCTACAAAAAAAATTTCTAAAAAGTTCTAGAGCCTTCAAGAAAATCTTTGCAATTTAGAAGATAAGAAGGTAATCTTGAAATCTGAAAAAGAAATTTCTGGAAATTTCCTGAGCCCTTGGAAAAAAAGTTTAGATTTCTAAATGAAAATTTTCTAAAAATTCTAGAGCCTCCTAGAAATTTAGAAGACCAGTTCAAAGAATAACTTGTAATCGGGAAGAGAAATTACTAAAAATTCCTTAAACTTTCTCGAAAATAAGAAAAGATTCCTAGGGGAAAATTCTAGACCCTCCAAAAAAAATTCCGCAATTTAGAACTATCTAAATAATTGTATAGCCTCTAGTTGAAACAAAATGTTGAATTCTAGAGAAGCAATTACTGAAATTTACCTCAATTCTCGAAAAGAAGACGAATTAAATAACATTTAGAGTCTGAAAGAAAATCTGTGCAATTTATAAGAAAAGTTGAAAAAAAATTAATTTGGTGAAGCAGTTATTGGCCATGTTCTATACTTTTAGAAAAAAAAATCTAGAAAATCCTAATGCTTCAAAGAAAATCTTTGCAATTTAAAAGACGAATTCAAAAAAAAATCTTGAACTCTGGAGAATAAATAAATCCTGAACCCTCGAGAAATTAATCTAGATTTCCAGAGGAAAATTCTAAAAATTCAAGAGCCTCAAAAAAACTCTTTGCGACTTAGAAGACGAAGTTGAAAAAAAACTTGAAATGTAGAGAAGAAATTACTACAAATTTCCTGAACTCTCGAAAAAAAGTCTAGATTTTTAAAAACAAATATTCTAAAAAAAGCCTTCATTTATTGGAAATTTCCCGAATTTTACAAAAAAAAAACTACATTTCTAGAAAAAAATTATAAAAACTTCACAATTTAAAATACCGCTTAAAAAAAACAATGTTGATTTCTAAAGGAGAAATAATTGAAAAGAGTCTAGATTTCTAGGAACAGATTTTCTAGAAAAATCTAAAGTCTCCAAATCTGAATCAAAGTTAACTCTCGAAAAAATGTCTAAAGTTCTAGAAAAGATTTTTTTTTTTAAATTTTTGAGCACTGAGGGAAATCTTTGCAATTTATAAGACAATATTAAAATCTGGAAGAGAAATTACTGGAAACAGCTTCAAAGAAAATTCTATAAATATTGAAACGAGCTAAAAAATCTAGAACTCCCGAATGAGACCTTTGCTAAAAATTCTGGAAATATGAAGAAAAAATTACTGTATACTTCTAGAATCCTTCAAAAAACTCTAGAAATCTACAAGGAAAACTTGTGAAAAATTCTAGAATCCTCGATCAAAATTCTTTAGAAAGGAAGATGAAAAAACTGAAAATATGGAGGAGAAATTCCTGAAACTTCTAGAAGCCTCTAAGTAAGTTATAGAAATTTTGAAAAAAATATTCTAATAAATTGTGAAGTTAAACAAAATCTTGGGGGAGCTTTCTGAATAATCTAGAACTCTCGAATAAAATCTTTGCTAAAAATTCTGAAAATATTTATTTATTTATTAGATAAGAAAAAGAAATTACTGTACACTTCTAGAAATCTAAAATGAAATCTTGTGAAAAATTCTAGAAACCTCAATGTAAAAAAACTTAAAGTAGGGATCAATTGAGAAAATTATAGAAATTTAAAAAAATATAGTCATTTTCTAATAGAAAAAGTTGAACAATATGTTATATAGAAACCCCGAAGTAATTATATAAAGAATGATTTTCTGAAAAATTTTGAAACTCTTGAATAAAATCTTTGCTAAACTTGTAAAATTTTCTAGACTTCTTGATGAAAATTCTTTGGAAACGAAGTTGTAATAAAAAAATAAAAGTATGAAGGAGAAATTACTGAAATTTAAAGAATATTTTTTAGAAGAAGAGAATTTTAGTAACGTAGACATTTTTTCTATTCTAGTCCTCGAACATTCGACGAAAATTATAATATAATGGAGAATTATAAAAAATTATAAGTGAAAAACCTTTAAAGAAAATTCTTAAAATTTTAGTTTTATAATTCTTGGTCTTCAAAAAACATTGGAAAATAAATTGTAGAAAAATTCCTGAATTACAGGAATCTGTAAAATTCTATAACCTCTAAATAGTTCTGGAAATTTGAAAGAGATAAATTTAAAATATGTTCACTCCGGTAATCTTGAAAAATTCTATAAATCTGGAAGGAAGAAAATTAAACTATCTTGGTCATTTCTAACCAAGATATAATACCATATGTTTTTTTAGTCCTTTCCCAATTAATTATATAAAAGCCCTTACGTTCTTTTAATCTAAACTCCAATTCAGAAACGTTTTTAGCAAATTGATTTAATATTTAGAAGAATTATAAACTCCCTCCAAAAATCTTCATTTTAATTCTTGATGAATAACTAATTTTTATATTTGTTCTAGGTTGGTTCTCGTTAGTAAATGAAAAAGGAGAAAGATGTGCGGTAGCGTACACCTCGATTCTTCAACTGGTCAGAGAGCAAGTGTGCTCTTTTATTAGCATCCAACCTTTTATCGCCTATGCTGGTCATCACCCTGACCCCTCTGGTAAGTTTATGGCGAACATAATAGGCAAACGGCCTTTTATATTCATGCGGCTTATGCTCGTACATAAAACCGTAATTAAATGCATTGAACCCACCCTTGTCCCATTATCCTTACGCATCACCGGCGCCGCACGCATCCCATAAACCCAACCTTCATCATTATTATTATTATTAATATTGGTATTAATAATACCAGTACCAAGGATTCAATTAAGCCTTTATTTCTCATCATCATCGTCTCCTCCAGCTCAACAATTATATTACCCAATTGTATTTCCCACACGTGACGTGTATTGCGAATTGAGATATTATGCGGTGTGATTTGCCTTGCAGATACGACTCCTCCGGCCAAATTCCAGTATTTGAAGACCCAGGTGAAAGGTGGGCAGCTCTTCCAATTGCGGGCGGTCTTCCAGCACCGGGACCCAGACGGCGGAAGGCTATCTACCAAATCATCGAAACTTTCCAAATCGACGAGGGACAAGGATCTAGCCAACCGATATGCTCAATTGATTAGTCAAAATAACCAAGTAAGTCAAAACTTAAAATACAAACAAACACAGCACATCCATTATTAAAAACAACATTTTGATTACATCATTAATTCCGAGAAATCGCTATTATCTAATTGTGGCGTTTTGTACGGTATAAGAAGTAGTCTGCAATTCGAGAATGATGTAATAATTAAAGTTTAATCAATATTCAAGGTGATGTATAATATTCATAATACGGAAACCATGTAAACAATGAGAAGTGCACGATCATCATCAAACTATTAACAATTATTAACGAAACAAAATAAAAGAGTAAACATTCAAAATTATCCATTTAAACAATCGCCTAAAGGATTTAATACTTAAAATCAGAAAACATAAGTAATTATATTATTAAATTTAAGTTATCATTGATTTTCTACAAAGATCTAAAATACTTCAATATGTTTTATTATGATTTTGAATATTATATGTTCCTCAAGGCTCGTCATTAGGCCCACTGTGCAATATTATAGATTATAAATATCTTTGAATAAAAAAATTAAACCATCATTCATTATATAATTGACTAACTGACGTATTAAACGCAGTCATTTAAAATAATATCTCGATGAATTATTTACTGACGCATATTTACAAGTACATCAAACAACATTCCCCACGAATTTCTCCTCATGGCTAAATCGAATCGTCCGAATAGCGATACGTAACGCGAGGATGATTACGGGAAGGACATCTATTAAGGTTTCTGGGATAATCGCACACTTTCATCCAACTCTTCTCTTCCATCCATCTATCCATAATTTCTAATCCGGTTTTAATGCCGTCCGTCGTCGGAAAACGCAAGTGTTCTGCGTCTGAGCGACACCTAAATGATTTACATTAATTGTTTCGAGCACTAGCCGTACCATTAAGGCCATAAACGGGATCGTACCGCTAGGAATAATCTGTTTGCTGTAGAAGTTGAAAAAAAAACGAGCTCGATATTAATGTGGAACAATGGTTTCCTTAATATCTTCGGCGTGATCTCTTAATTTGGCGAGACTTTCACTGCAATAATTCACATCGGATTAGTTAGATTCCGATCGGTTTTCGTGTAGGAAGTGCACGCTAATCTATTCAAATGATGTTGTTGCGGTTTAATCACGGTGATGCTTTTGTGTCACGACAAATTAGAGATTCGTAATATTATCTGACCTGAGCGTAATTGTATATACCAACAATTGTATTGGTAATAAAAATTATCCTCGTAATAACAAAATTATACTGCATAAGTTTACTTTCTTACTTTTCGTTAAAAAAATCATCAAATTAAACTTTAAACGGTAAAGTTGCCTTTCAGCAGTCAACTGTTAAATTTCAATTAAAACCATCACTGATCAACTGTCAGCTGTTTAAAACCTTAAAATATAGTATTAAAAGATTATTCATTTTTGCATAACTAGAAACTGTATGTTATTACTGGTTTCCAATGTTCTTCTACTTAGACCCACATCCATCCATAGTCAAGTAAGACATGTTAACAATCTCTAAATTCTTCTTTTGGAATATATTAGGTTTTGTATCTTTTCGAAAGATTGATTTGACATTAGCCTGTCATTAAGAAAAACGTTATTTTTTCTATTTTTCATCATCTGTCAACTGTCAACTATTAAATCTTCTGAAATGTATCATTTATTATCTGTCATCTATCATCTATCATATCACCGATTATCAACACTCTACTATCTATTACTTAACAAACGTTAATTTTTCAAATATTTTCAAATTCTAACTCAAAATATTCTTAATAATAAAAATGTATTAAAGTCTTTAACGTTGTAGAAAATTAACTAATAATTAGAAAACACGAAAATATTCTCACCATTCTCATTTTTTTTAAATTCGTTTGGACAAACTTCTATTATCCTCTGTTAGCTTTTAACTATAAATTCATCTTTCACTATGGATCTATTATCTATAATCTATCATCTATTAGTGATCATCTATCAGGTATCATTTAACATTTATCATCTATTATTTGCTATCAATTAATAATGCTGATTGATGTTGTTGAGTGAAGATGATGCAACATCCACACACAACTATGGAGAAAGTGATTTTATATCAATTAATAATTAATAATTGTTGACAACTATCCTCTACAACTGTCAATTGTTTCTATGAACTGTCAATAATTATCAGCACCACTAGTGTCATATTACAAGTTTCTTCACCTTTTACATCTAGCAAACATGGTTTTTACCTATTCGAGAATCTTCAAAACTAACTATTTAATGTCACATGTAATCTTTTAAATGTCTATTTAAAAGATTACATGTGATCTGTCAACTTTCATCTTCAACTATCATCTGTAATGTGTCGTCTACATGTGTTCTTTTTTCAAACTTTCAACAATCATCAGCATTGACATTCGCCATTCTTTACTACTAGCACTTTTGTTTTCACTAAATGTTAACTGTCAATTACAATAGGTTAAATGTCAACTGTCAACAATCAACTAGAAACATGTTCTCGTTCAAAATTCAGGTTGAAACATTTCAATTCACAGCATATCAATTGATAATTATTAACTGTTAATTATGATATATTAACTTACTGCGAGCAGTTAATTATAAACTATTAACGGTTATATAGAAATATTATATACGAAATTTGTCAATTATTATGATTGAACTGTCAAAATCAGTATTGTCACTATTTACTTTTTTTTGGATCTTCCAGTTAACTGTCATATATTAACTATCAACTAACTTAACCATTAACTGACAAGAATCAAAAATTAATTGAAAAGACATGTATGTTAAATTTAAGTAACGTAGTATTAAATTTGCTTAGTACTAATTATAAATAAATGTAACCATAGATAGTTGTCAGTCAACTCTTAGCTGTTAACTGTTAAATGTTAAATTTTAACTGAAAATATTGACATTAAATTTTTTGAATTTCTAAGAAAATAATTTTGTTTTTTAAACAAGAAAGAAATGAAAACATTATATACATATAATAATAGCTGTTCTGGACCTTTCATACAAAGATTTTTACTATTAACAAAAACTAAGAAAAGGTTAAACAACAAATTATTCAATAGCTTAAAATTTCATTTTAAAATATTACTCAAAAAATTTACAGCCCTTTTGAAGTAGAAATATAATATGTTTAACTGTCAAGTATTTTCAAAAATTATCATAGAGGTTTTCGACAACTTTAAAACTAAAAACTTCTATTATCATCCATTAGCTATCAACTTCATCTTTAATCTGCAATCTATCATCAATAGTTTTTATTTGCCTTCTGTCACCTATCACCTGCTATCTATCTCTCATTACACATAAAATCTGTTAATCTTTCATTTGACACCTATCATCTATCATATATTATGTAACATCTTATTTCATCTACCATTGATCATCGATCAAGTATAATTTATCATCTATCAATTGGTAATTAATCATTGTTATCTATGATCTATGATCTGTCAACTGTCAATTACTATTATTACGATTATCAGTTGTTTCCGTGAACTTCAATAATTAAAAGTAATACTTTTGCCATATTAAAAGGCCATTTTCCTTTTAGATCTAGCAAACGTAGTATTTTCCTATTTTGAAACCACCTGTAACCTTTTAAACGTCAAGCTAAGTATTATCTGCAATTTGTAAACTATCAACTATGAAGAATATTTTTTCAACTACCATCTGTAATGTGTCGCCCATACGTGTTCAAAACCAGAATCAGTCTCTTATCAAATGTTAACTGTAAAATATTAAGTTATCGATCACCTGTCAACTATCATCTATCATTTGCCTTTTGTCATCTATTATATAAGGTCTATCATTTCAAAATTGATTATTATATCATAGATAATCTGCCATCTATAATCTATGACTTATCTTTGATTTATCATCTATAACCTATCATTTCTGCCATCTACCAACTATCAAAAATCATATTTCATTCAAAACTAGAATCAATCCCTTAATAAATGTTAACCGTCAACTATTAAATTATTGGTCACGACATCTATCATCTTTAAACTAGAAATGGCAACTGTCTCTTTCAATTATTTCTGTGAACTGTCAACATTCGCCAACACCACTTACTATATTTTAAGTTTTCTTACTAATTTAGCAGAAAAACTATAAGTTGTTTCTGTCACACATAATATTTAACAGTCAAGTCATCTGTCAAAAGATATGTTATCATCATCTTTTTTATAGTATGTCTATTTATTGTCTATTCGACTAGAAACAGTTAGCTACCATTATTTTAAATTTACCATTAATGAATCTAGCATATATCAGCTTCTCATTTGAAATCTATCAACTATCATCTGTGATCTATCATCTTATTTCGATCTACGATCATTTATCATTGATCATCTATAAACTAACATCTCTTATTAGTAATCTATTACCTATAATCAATTAATCTATCATCTACCAATCATCAATTTATCTATTTCCAATATTAAACTTTGAAATATGATTATTCACCTATCGCAAATGGCAATCTATAAACTACCATCTATTATCAATTCTACTACCATCCACCATAGATAATCTATCATCTATGATCTATCATCTTATTTCGATCTATGATAATGTATTATCGATCATCTATAAACTATAATATATTATCTATCATCATCTGTCATATATCATATATCATCTATATACTACCATGTAGTATCTATAACCTATTATCTAATTGTAAGTTCAAATCACTGGTAACACTTATTTTCAGCTAATTACATAACTTTTTATGAAGACAAATATTAAATTGTCAACTATTAGCAACTTATTTTTCTGCCAAGTGTCAAAAATAATTGTCATCTAACACATGATTTCTGGACATATAACTAGCTATTAATCGTCAAAATGTAAATTCTTAGCAAGAATCAGTGATAAAACTTTGTTCTACTTAATAAATAACCCTTTATAGTGTCAAATATCAAATGTTAGGATAGATAGATAGACGTCAACTTTTAATTATGACAACTAACAATGGCAAAAGTCATTGTTATTGATTTTTGTGTAATTATAAATTGTCAACTGACACTTAAAGTACTAATAATTCCTATTCCAAAACAGTAGATAATGACTATCAACCTATTTTAACGGCTTCTGTCAAACACGCCACGATCGACGAGATGTCCTAGGCATCAAATCTCACTGGCTGTCTGGTCGTTCGTTTCAAGCACCTCTTCGAAGGTGTCGCTGTCAGCAATGTCATACTGATCCGAATTGCCGTTATCTTGATTTCTGCTGGTTGAATCGCAGTTGAGTTCGACGTCTTCAGAAATGCAGTTAATTTCCTCGTCTTGATTGGTCTCTTCTGGGATTTGAAGTTCAAGTTTAATAGTGTTGTTTGTTATTCACAGCTTCTCTGGGCGAAAGTCAACGTCTCGTGGCTTTACTAATGAAGAATGCGTCGACGGTATCCAAACTTTGTTACCATCTTCTCATTCACGTATCTAACGAGATATCCAAGTGCTGCTGTATCGTCAAATTTTAAGCGAAACTTCTTTGAAATATTGACGTAGCATTCAGGAATTCGAAACTGTTCCAGTCCACAACTCGAATGGAGCATTGACTTGCCCGTGCGATTTGTCAAAAATACTGTCGTATCACATGCGTGAGCCCAAATCGTTTTCGACAGTTTGCTCACGGAGAGCATCGAATGATCCAGTTCAACTACATGTCTGTTTGCTTGTTCTGCAACACCGTTTTGTTAAGGAGTGTAGGGACATGATGGACGAGACTCGATGCTCGATGGATCGGTTTTCGATGTGACTTACCGAGAACGCAACCATCACAAAATACCGTGGTGTCTGAACACCTAACCGAAATACCGACATGTTCTGATGGCCCAAGCGTTCATGCCACCCTTGGAGTACTTCTTTAGTTGTAATGAGATTCGATTCCACTGGCGCATCCGGAACACAGACTCGAATTTTCATGACGTGCATAGGGCCGACGAGTTTTCCATTCGCGATGAGTTCATCGCCTCGTCGAATTCGCACAACGTTGGGACAGAACGTAGTCTCATTTCCATGCTTTTCAGCCTGTCTGATGGAGAAAAATCATTCATAGTTGCAGATGACCATCTGTCACACACTCGCGCCCCAGTGTTGATTATACCGGATCCATACGCAAGAATAACGCCTTTATCTGCTGCCTGAATACGTTGCGGGATCGGAAAATTCACGAACGTAGCGAAATGATGTTTGTTTTCTGTCATATGATGTGACGTGCCGGAATCCGAAACCCAAGAGTCTACAGGAACGAAGTCTGCATCAACTGCTAGTTCGCTTGCAAGGAACGTACCTTGTTTGCTGCTTTTCGAGGTTGAGTTAGAATTGTTATTGACATTTGAGCTCACCGTTTTCTGCTCGGCAGTCGCACGTTTCCTGCAATCAGCGATGAGATGACCTACCTTCTTACAGTATAAACACGCACGTTTTTCTTTCCCTTTTGCATTTGCCGAAAAAGACACTATCGCTGATTTTTTCTGTGGCTTACGTGGTCAAGATGGTAAAAAAACGCGAGACGTCTGTGGTGCTTCTTGCATCAGCGAATTTTCAATCGAACATAGATTTTCAATGAGGAGTTTTGTAGTTTGTTGAACCATAGTATTGATATTCCGAACCAAGTGTTTTGAAGGTTCGATGGTGAAGCAGCGACAACGGAAGATTGGCACTCGGGTTATCCTTCCGTAATTCTGCAAAAAATGTCATCGAACATATTGGCCAGCTGAAAAGTGTGCTTCGAGATCTCGAAGAAATTATCGAACAGCGTGTATAGTCATTATAGTGACGATTGTTGAAATACCGATAACAATGTATCCCAAATTTCTTTCGCGTCAGTCTTCCTTCGGACGTAACTGGCAGCTTCTTCATCGAGGGCGGTATCGAGTATACGAGCAGCGCGCGCGTTGTCTCGTTGCCAGTTTCGATAACTATCAGACGGATCGACGTTGCCTACAGGTGCCGCTAGACACACTCACGTACCAACATGGTCGTCAATCTATCAACTGTCTTTCTGTCAACTGTTAATCTGTCAACTGGCAATCTGTCATCTGCTAAGCTGTCTATTGTCAATTTTTTAACTGTTAACCTGTCAACTGTAGATCTTTAATCTGACAACCTATCATCTGCCAATTATCAATTAATAATCTTATAACCGTCAATCGTCTCAACTTTCGATCTGTTAATTAGTTTACTCTCATTATATCATCTGCCCACATATCAATAAATTGTTAATCAACTGTCATCAAATGGACATTTGGTAACTATTAATTTGTCAACCTGTCAACTATCAGCCTTGAACTTGTCAATCTGTCTATTGTAAATCTGTTCATCTGTCAACTGTCAAAATGTATTATCTGCCAATTTGTCAATTGTCAATCTTTTGATTTGTCAACTGGCAATCTGTTATCTGCTAAGCTGTCTATTTTCAATTTTTTAACTGTCAACCTGTCAACTGTTGATCTTTAATCTGCCAAACTTTCATCTGACAACCTATCATCTGCCAATTATCAATTAATAATCTTGTAACCGTCAATCGGTCAACTGTCTATCTGTTAATTAGTCAACTCTCATTATATCATCTGCCAACCTATGAATAAGTTGTTAATTAACTGTCAGCAAATGGACATTTGGTAACTGTTAATTTGCTAACCTGTCAATTGTCAACCTTGAACTTGTCAATCTGTCTATTGTAAATCTGTTCATTTTTCAACTGTCAAAATGTATTATCTGCCAATTTGTCAATTGTCAATCTATTAACTGTCAATCTTTTAATTTGTCAACTGGCAATCTGTTAACCTGTCAATTGTCAATTTTTTAACTGTCAAGCTATCAATTGTAAATATATCAACTTTTAACCTTTCATCTTTTAATTATCAATTAACATTCTTGTAACCATCAATCTATCAGCTGTCAATCTTTTAATGTGTCAACAGTCACTCTATGATCTACCAATTATCAATTATTAATCTTGTTAAATGTCAATCTATCAACTATCAATCTATTAATATGTCATTAAATTTACTGGTTTCGTATTTTCTTCTACTTAGACCCACATCCACCCATAGTCAAGAAAGACATGTTAACAGTCTCTGAATCCTTCTTTTAAAATACATTTACGCAAATCTGCTTTAAACTTCTTTCGACTGCGTCCAGCATTTGCTATTGATTGAAAATCTGCGTAAATATACAGAAAGTTTACATTCGCAAAAATTCATCCGATTACCTTTCAATAAGGCATGGTGTACCGCAAGGGTCGGTTCTGGGACTTCTGGTATTCTTAATATATGCCAACGGTTTTTCCCTTATCCTAGAAAATTGTGATGTATTTCAATTCGTGGATGATACCATTTTAATACCATAAAAGACGCATCACTTGCTGAAGTACGTCACAAAAACGAACTATCCCTAACGGAACAATGATTCAATTAAAACAAACTTATACTAAATCAGTCCAAAACAGCAAACGTTGTTATACCCTGAAAAGAACTGTAGCCACTGAACCAGTGAATACAAAATTCTTAGGACTTCAATTGGATAGTACCTTGAAGTGGGATTATCATGAAGATGAAATAGTTAATCGAATTAAAAGCCTGAAAAACTAAGTTTATGGTTGGATACTCAAAACTGTATATTTTAAGTAGTGCCACTGCCATTTACAATACTATATGGCTATCAAGAAGACTGCAAGAAAAAATTCAAAGAGCTCTGTATACTTATTTATTTTTCATCCTGAAGTGTGTATGTTTTGTCAAACAAAATTTGGACACATACTTAACTCATGAACGACATGGGTATTCAACTAAAAATTTCGAACAAAGTTAAGAGTTAAGGTATCTGTGGTCTGCAATGGAGAAAAAAAGGAATTAGCCCGCAAGTCCGACAATCGGTGAACAAGATGCTCAGAAGCCGGGCTCTAATAACTATCCTATATGGAAAAACAAATGGTCCGATACCTGACAGCATACTGATGAAAAATCACAGGACTAGACACTGGGTACTGTGACCTGAATATGCCGTGGGTGTCTGGAAGAAGAGGAAGCTTCCCCCTGTATACATGCGAAGCGTAAAGACGACAGCGCACGGAGAAATTCGGTAAGCCTGTACTTCCTGTAGAACAGCTCAAGAGCATCCCCTGGCAAAAACTCTTGGACATTATAGAAGGCACAAGAGTACATAGGGAGTAAAACATCAAGAGTCGCACAAAAGGACGACGGAGAACGCAGTACAAGTACGTTAAACACCACCTCATGAGGGAAATCTGAAAATGTGTGGTCTATCATCCAACAAATATTATCTATGAACAATCATCTTTCAGCTATAATCTGTCATCTGTAATATTTGACAACCATCATCTTACATTTATTACCTGCCACCTGTTAACTGTCATTACAAAATTGTCAATTATCAACAGTTAACTACAAAAATAAATTAAATGTCCACTATCAATAGACAATTGTTGACTATTTACTTGGCAGTTGTCAATTGTCATTTATTAACTATCAATTCTTGGCTGTTAAATGACAATTTAATCCGTTTCTATTCTACTATTTAATAGTTTGTTATTTTATGTTAGAATTCGCTTTACTATTTAATATTTAAAAGAACACCAGTTGCCAACTGTCAACTGTTAGGTCAACGAATGACCTAGTTTCTAGCCATCTGGTATTTTCTTCTGATTGTCATCTATTCTATATATTATCTTTCATTTACTGATTGTTATATGTCTAATGTTATTATCAATCTATTAATGTCAACTCAGTTTTAAAACTTTGGATCACTAACTACCGATTTATCGGCATCTGTCAAATGATAGATTAATTATCAACTAATCAATTAGAAATGACACGTTAACTATTAGCTACCTACTACTACCTACTGTCAAATTGTAAACTAACATTTTTTTCAGCTAACTCCAAAACCTTTTATGGAGTCAAATATCAAATTGTCAACTATTAATATCTTATTTATCTGCCAATTGTCAAAATTAATTGTAAATTGTCAATTGACACATGTTTCCTGGACATATGCTTATTGTAACTAGCTATTATGATAGTGGTCAAAATGTAAATTGGTAAGTGGTAACAGTATTTTTAATTAAATACAGTGTCAAATGTCAAGTTGTCAACTATTAATTGTGTCACCGATTAACTATTGTAGATAATGACTAACTACCGATTTTAATGTTATCTGCCAATTAATAGACGTCAACTCTTAATTATGGCGTGTCAACTATTGTCGGCCAACTACTGTCAAATATTGTTTGTCAACTGCCAATGGCAACTATCGTTTTTGTTTGTTTTGTGTATACTTCAGTTTAATTATATAAATTGTCAACTGTCACTTAAAGTATTAATCATTCTTATGATGTTTGTCAACTGGAAATGGAAACTGTCATTTTTATTGATTTATGTGTATAATTAAACTAAATTAAAAATTGTCAACAGTCACTTAAAGTACTAATAATTCTTATTTCAAAACAGTAAATATTGACTAACAACCTATTTTATTTCCATCTATCAATTGATAGATGTCATATCTTTGGCTGTCATCTATCTACATCTGTCAAATTGTGTCTATCAACTGTCAATAACAACTGGCATTTTTATTTGTTTTTGTCTATTATTTAGTTTAATTGTGAATTGTCAACTGTTAAATAATGTTTGTCAAATGGTAATGGAGCCTGACATTTTCATTGATTTTTGTGTATACTTTAGTTTAATTAAAAATTGTCAACTGTCACTTAAAGTACTAATCATTTTCACTTGAAAACTGTAGATAATGACTAACAACCTATTTTATTTTCATCTATCAATTGATGGATGTAATTTCTTAGTTATGACATGTCAATTGTTGGCGGTCATGTATCATCTGTCAAACTTTGTCTATCAACTGTCTATAACAACTGGAATTTTTATTTTTTTTGCCTATTTTTTTTTTGTTTAACTGTGAATTGTCAACTGTCAAATGATGTTTATCAACTGGAAATGGCAACTGTCATTTTTATTTGTTTTTGTGTATACTTTTAATTATAAATTGTCAACTGCCACAAAGTACTAATAATTCTTATTTCACAGTAGATAATGACTAACAACCTATTTTACTGTCATGTGTCAATTGATAGATGTCATTTCTTAGTTATGGCATGTCAATTTTTGGCGGCCATCTACCATCTGTCAAATTGTGTCGATCAAATGTTAGTAACAACTGGCACTTTTATTTGTTTTTATCTATTCTTCAGTTTAATTGTGAATTGTCAACTGTTAAATGATGTTTGTCAACTGGCAATGGAAACCGTCATTTTGATTGATGTTTGTGTATATTTTAGTTTAATTATCAATTGTAATAGTAAATAATGACTAACAACCTAGTTTAGTGTCATCTGTCAATTGATAGCTGTCATTTCTTAGTAATGACATGTCAACGGTTGGCGGGCATCTACCATCTGTCAAATTGTGTCTATAAACTATCAATGACAACTGCGATTTATAATTTTTGTCTATTTTGTAGTTTAATTGTGAATTGTCAACTGTCAAATGATGTTTGTCAACTGGCAATGGGAACTGTCATTTTTATTTGTTCTTGGGTATACTTATAGTTTAATTATAAATTGTCAATTGTCACAAGTACTAATAATTCTTATTTCATATGTCAATCCATAGATGTCATTTCTTAGTCAACTGTTGGCGGTCATCTACCATCTATCAAATATTGTGTATCAGCTGTTAGTAACAACTGACATTTTTATTTGTTTTTGCCTATTATTTAGTTTAATTGTGAATTGTCAACTGTCATCTGATGTTTGTCAAATGACAATGACAAACTGTCGTGTTTGTTTGTTTCTGTGTATACTTTAGTTTAATTATATAAATTGTCAACTGTCCCTTAAAGTACTAATAATTCTTATTTCAAAATAGTAGATATTGACTAACAACCTATTTTACTGTCATCTGTCAATTGATAGATGTCATTTCCTGGTTTTGACATGGCAACTGAAATCTATCAAATTGTGTCTATCAACAGTCAATAACAATTGTTTAGTTTAGTTTAGTTTAATTGCGAATTATAAACTGTCATTTGTCTACTGTCTATATTGTAACTAGAACATTGGGTTAGTTAAATTGTAAACTGACAAGAATCTTTCTTGAATGACTTTCTTACTTGTTATTTGGTGAAACATTTTTGACAAGAATCATTTGAATTTATTAAATATCCCTTTATTGTGTCAAATGTCAAATGTCAAGCTGTTAACTGTGAACTGTCAGTTGTTATCATCGATTACCTGCGACATTTTAACTGCTGTTTGTCAACTGCCATCTATTATCTCTTACTGTTTCTTTTGTCACTGTCAATGACAACTGGTATTTTAATTTGGTTTATTTATTCTTTAGTTTTAAATAACCTATTATTGTGTCAAATGTCAAGTTGTCAAGCTGTTAACTATGATCTGGCTAATGATGCTACATTTTAACTGCTATTTGTCAACTGTCATCAATTAACTCGTGCTGTTTTTTTGTCACTATCAATGGCAACTGGCATTTTAATTTGGTTTGGTTTATTCTTTAGTTGTAATTGTAAATTGTCGACTGTCACTTGTTTACTGTTATATGGCCCTATTGTAACTACTATTGTGACATATTAACTGTTTTTTGCCATGTTGTAAATTGATAAAAATCACTGGGAACACTTTTTAAAAATTACATAAAATACCTTTTATAGTGTCAAATGTCAAGTCGTTAGTTATTAACTGTAATTTGTCGATTGTTGTTAACTGCGATATTTTAAGTGCTATTGGTCATCAGTCATCTGTTACCTCTTATTGTTTCTTTTGTTTATTTGTCGTTGGCCTCATCGGCATCATTATAATTATTTTCTCAACTGTACCTTTTAGTGTTCAATGTTAAACCTGCTAACTATTGACTGTGATCCATCAGTTATTAACTTTTACTGTTTTACTGACAGCCTCTAACTGTTCATATAAACTATCACTATCGAATGATAAAATTAAAAATTATTAAATCTACTGATTTTTTATTATTAACTATTAAATGTCAAATATTAACTAGTTTCAGTGATTTTTTAATATGTTCACAGTTGCTACTAGCACCACTACTGTCACTGTTAGCTGTTAAAGCCACATTTTTACTGTCTACTTAATCTGTTTTATTTAATTAATTGTCAATTAATTGTCAACTGTAAACTTTTAATAATCTATATTATTTTTTGACTGTGTAGTCATATGCTAACTGATTTTATTAATTTTTATTACCAACTATGAATTGTCAATCAATTAACCAACAACTCTTAACATTAGTTTTGTCACTAGCAACTTTAAAAATGTGTCTGTATAGAATCAGCTATCAATACTAAACTGCTAGGCGTTAACTGTTAAGTCTTGTTATTCGTCAAATGATGAATGTTAATTGTTGACTGTCAACTGGAACCCTTTAACCTTCAGATGTTATTTATTACCTGCCATTATTCATTATTTATTTTTACCTGATAATTGTAAACTATAAACTATAATCTCTTAACTGTCAAATGTTAACAGTTATCATCATTGTCAACTAGAACCCAATTAACACTTTACGGTTAATGTTTTATTATAATTATATTAGGAATATCTTTACGTAACTTAAAAATGTTTTGCATGCAGTGGAAAAATTGTTTGTATACAATTTGAGCTTGTTTCGAATACTGCTATAAATGTGTGTAACGGTTATGGTTTACTTTAGTTTTCTCGGCGTACTGTATCCGTAATTGAAATCCGCAATCGTAAAAGCTATTTCAGAGATGTAGACCATGTAATTGTAGCACGCGTTATTTAATGCACTTTTATTGTTCTGCGGCGATTGGCAATGTGCTGGAAAATTAAGCTGTACGCACACGCGTCCGAAGAGAAATGCAGTTTAGTAGTGTATTGAGTAATCCCGTGACGGGTCATGTCAGATGGAAAAGAATGGCACTAATGTCTGTTCTGGACTGATAACTCACTGTGAAAAAATGAATGAATATATTTACTTTAAAAGTTTTACAAATATAGTCACTTAATTACTAATAATACGGAAAAAAAGATTAGGAGATAAAATTTGGATTTTTGCACTGAAGTAAGAAATGCGAACATTCAAATTTTTGCACTAAGGTAAGAAATGCGAGCTTTCTAAAAAAGATCTTTAATACGAATTATTTATATGCACATTTCCACAAGTAATATATAAGATTTGTATTGCAAAATTAAAGCCTTTTGCAAATCACGTACCTTACTCTCCGCACAAGCGTCCATAACTTACAATCGGAGAGTTTCAGTTTCACCGGGATCGAGCATACGTTCCGATTAAACGCCGCGATTTGTGTCAAAATTAATACGAAATGCCACAAAGTCCGTACGCGACCGCAACATTGTAACGAGATACATAGGAAATAAAACGCGACGGGCAAGAATCTCCACGCGAATTCGAACACGACACCTCGATACCTCTGATACCGCGTGTTTCTGTGTGTGTGTGTGTGTGTGTGTGTGTCCGCGGCAGCTGCATGCGATTGTGACACCACAATAATATGAGCATGTCACTTAACAAATTGCGTGATTACAGTTAGCGGTTCGCCCGGTTGTCGTGACTCCCGGTGATCACATCACGTGTTTTCCACAATTGTTTATCACTAGTCCGGAGGTGGTTTATTATTATTAAGTGCAGTCATTTTTTTCACGTATGACCTTGAGAAGTGAAATTTTACACAGAATTCATTGTGAGTGTGATTGCAATCAAGTACAAATATCTCAAGTATTATTTTATACCTAATAGACTAGTTTCGAAGTATAAAATAATTGCTATTTAATTGGTAGAACTCTGATCGAAGTCAGTTCTGGGGTACCACAGGGGTCGCAACTAGGACCCTTGTTGTTTTTAACATCGACACCAACGTTTGGAAATGTACGTTGCGACTGCACTTGAACCTAAAGTGGTGTTTAGTGATGAATCTCGATTCTGTTTGGGGATGCCTGAGGGTTAGACTCAGACGCAGGGATCATTTTCTGTTGAGAAACCTTTGCATTACACTGTAGGGATTATGGTATATGGTCTTATAACTTGTGAAAGTAGGTCTTCTTTGGTAATCAACCATGGTAATATGAACTCCCGTTCATATGCTTCCGTTTCTTCAGCAGTTGCAAGAGTTTCTATAAACAGAATTGTGGAGAGAATAAAGATAATGGTTGCGACCGTTACTCAGTTCAGTGTAAGAATTGTGGAGAATAATGTCAATATGTCAGTACCACCCCGATCTCTTGATCTTTCGCCCATTGAGCATTTATGGGACATTATGTGCAGAAAACTAAAGAACTTAGACGCTCCAAGCTCTTCAACACGATTTACAGGTTGCCTAGAATACAATACTTCAAAAGAGTGAGAGTGTGTAACCAATAGGTTGGAACAAATACAACTTGTGTTATTTTTCTTTCAGATTTCAATAAATGACTATGTTTTAATAGTTAATCGTCTTTGCCAACTTTGGCTAAACAATTGTAGCGATGAATATAAATTAAAATCATCTGAAATAGGTTATTGACCGTACTTCAAAACATGTCTTCCCTTGTTAGGACTCTTGATAACATTTACTTTTATTATTAATATTAATAATAATTCCCACGTGACGGTGCATATATTCATGTGATTAAAGCGACGAAATTCGATCAGATTATAAAATCCCGTGTTTGTGTGTGCCGATTAACATAATCTTCCGTTTATAATGTCCCATCGGTAAGATTTCGTACTAATAAACTTATTAATATTCATACACAGGATCGCCGTTATCGAGGATCGCACGGAAACCAGTTCGGACTCGGGTTGTAAACCGGAGATGGAGGAGAAGCCCACCGAAATTGATAATCCTCCACTAGTGGGTTGCATTTTGACGTAATTTGAAATGTCACCGGTGTTTTGGCTTCAAAGATTATTAAACTAGGTTTTATCGACGGTTTTATGTTCGATGAAAATTAATTTAAATTGAAATATTAACATATAAATGTGTTAGTGTCTGTGTGTGTTTTTCTTACCTGGTGAATTACTATTAACTCCATTTTTCTTGTGATTATCACCAAATTTGGTAATGGATTATTTCACATCTTGACGTAGCAATAATCCACAATTGTTTCTGAGCAAAATTACAAAAATTTTGGGTTGTGGACGTTGTTTTCATACATTTTTCCAAGCGTTGAATGTTGAAGCGTAGAATTACCATCAACTCTATTTCTGTTGTGATTATCACCAAATTTAGTAATGCATTATTTGCTATCTTGACATGGCCATAATTCACACTTGCTTTTGAAATTTAGGATTGTGGCAATTGTTTTAATACTTATCTCCAAGCGTTGAATGTTGAAGTGTAGAATTAACATCAATTCCATTTCTGTTGTGATTATCGCAAAATTTAGTAATGGATTATTTGCTATCTTGACGTAGCAATAATCCATAATTGATTTTGAGTAAAATTATAAAAATTTAAGATTGTGGCAATTGTTTTAATACTTTTTTGCAAGCGTTGAATGTTGATGTGTAGAATTACCATCAACTCAATTTATGTTGTGATTATCACCAAATTTAGTAACGCATTGTTTGCTATTTTGACGTAGCCATAATCCACTATTGATTTTGAATAAAATTACAAAAATTTAGGATTATGGCAATTGTTTTAATACCTTTTTCCAAGCGTTGAATGTTGAAGTGTAGAATTACAATCAACTTCAATTTCTGTTGTGATTATCACCAAATTTAGTAATGGATTATTTGCTATTTTGACGTAGCCATAATCCACAATTGATTTTGAGTAAAATTACAAAAATTTAAAATTGTCGCAATTGTTTTAATACTTTTTTTCCAAGCGTTGAATGTTAAAGTGTAGAATTACCATCAACTCCATTTCTTTTGTGATTATCACCAAATTTAGTAATAGATTATTTGCTATCTTGACGAAGCAATTATCTACAATTGATTTTGAATAAAATTACAAAAATTTAGGATTGTGGCAATTGTTTCAATATTTTTTTCCAAGCGTTCAATGTGAATGTGCAGAGTAACCATCAACTTCTTTTCTCTTGTGATTATCACAAAATCCGCTGATGAATCATTAGATATTTTAACGTAGTAATAAGTCACAATTGACTTTGAGTAAAATTACAAAAATTTAGGATTGTGGCAATTGTTTCAATATTTTTTTCCAAGCGTTCAATGTGAATGTGCAAAGTAACAATCAACTTCTTTTCTCTTGTGATTATCACAAACTCCGCTGAGGAATCAGTTAATATTTTAACGTAGTAATAAGTCACAATTGATTTTGAGTGAAATTACAAAAATTTAAGATTGTGGCAATTGTTTCAATATTTTTTTCCAAGCGTTCAATGTGAATGTGCAGAGTAACCATCAACTTCTTTTCCCTTGTGATTATCACAAACTCCACTGATGAATCATTTAATATTTTAACGTAGTAATAAGTCACAATTGATTTTGAGTAAAATTACAAAAATTTAAGATTGTGGCAATTATTTCAATATTTTTTTTCCAAGCGTTCAATGTGAGTATGCAGAGTAACCATCAACTTATTTTCTCTTGTGATTATCACAAAACCCGCTGATAAATCATTTGATATTTTAACGTAGTAATAAGTCACAATTGATTTTGAGTGAAACTAGAAAAAATTTAAGATTGTGGCAATTGTTTCAATATTTTTTTCCAAGCGTTCAATATGAATGTGCAGAGTAACCATCAACTTCTTTTCTTTTGTGATTATCACAAAACCCGCTGATGAATCATATGATATTTTAACGTAGTAATAAGTCACAATTGATTTTGAGTAAAATTATAAAAAATTAAGATTGTGGCAATTGTTTCAATATTTTTTTCCAAGCGTTTAATGTGAATGTGCAGAGTAACCATCAACTTATTTTCTCTTGTGACTATCACATAATCCGCTGATGAATCATTTGATATTTTGAGGGAGTAATAAGTAACTAGTGATTTTGAGTCAAATTACATAAATTTAAGATTGTGGCAATTGTTTCAATTTTTTATTTTCAAGCGTTCAATGTGAGTGTGCAGAGGAACCATCAACTTCTTTTCTCTTGTGATTATCAAAAAACCCGCTGATAAATCATTTGATATTTTAACGTAGTAATAAGTCACAATTGATTTTGAGTGAAATTACATAAATTTAAGATTGTGGCAATTGTTTCAATATTTTTTTCCAAGCGTTCTATGTGAATGTGCAGAGAAACCATCAACTTCTTTTCTCTTGTGATTATAACAAAATCCGCTGATGAATCATTTGATATTTTAACGTAGTAACAAGTCACAATTGATTTTGAGTGAATTTACAAAAAAATTAAGATTGTGGCAATTGTTTCAATATTTTTTTCCAAGCGTTCAATGTGAATGTGCAGAGTAACCATCAACTTATTTTCTCTTGTGATTATCACAAAACCCGCTGATGAATCATTTGATATTTTGAGGTAGTAATAAGTCACAATCGATTTTGAGTGAAATTACAAAAATTTAAGATTGTGGCAATTGTTTCAATATTTTTTTCCAAGCGTTCAATGTGAATGTGCAGAGGAATCATCAACTTCTTTTCTCTTGTAATTATTATAAAACCCGCTGATGAATCATTTGATATTTTGAGGTAGTAATAAGTTACAATTGATTTTCAGTGAAATTACATAAATTTAAGATTGTGACAATTGTTTCAATATTTTTTTTCCAAGTGAATGTGCAGAGTAACCCTCAACTTCTTTTCTCTTGTTATTATCACAAAACCCGCTGATGAATCATTTGAAATCTTGAGGCAGTAATAAGTCACAATTGATTTTGAGTGAAATTACAAAAAAATTAAGATTGTGGCAATTGTTTCAATATTTTTTTCCAAGCGTTCAATGTGAATGTGCAGAGTAACCATCAACTTATTTTCTCTTGTGATTATCACAAAACCTGCTGATGAATCATTTTATATTTTGAGGTAGTAATAAGTCACAATTGATTTTGAGTGAAATTACAAAAATTTAAGATTGTGGCAATTGTTTCAATATTTTTTTCCACGCGTTCAATGTGAACGTGCAGAGTAACCATCAACTTCTTTTCTCTTGTGATTATAACAAAATGCGCTGATGAATCATTTGATATTTTGAGGCAGTAATAAGTTACAATTGATTTTGAGTAAAATTAGAAAAAATTTAATATTCTGGCAATTGTTTCAATATATTTTTCCAAGCGTTCTATGTGAATGTGCAAAGTAAACATCAACTTATGTTCTCTTGTGATTATCACAAAATTCGCTGATGAATCATTTGACATTTTGAGGCAGTAATAAGTCACAATTGATTTTGAGTGAAATTACAAAAAATTTAAGATTGTGGCAATTGTTTCAATATTTTTTTCCAAGCGTTCAATGTGAATGTGCAGAGTAACCATCAACTTATTTTCTCTTGTGACTAGCACAAAATCCGCTGATGAATCATTTGATATTTTGAGGTAGTAATAAGTCACTAGGGATTTTGAGTGAAATTACATAAATTTAAGATTGTGGCAATTGTTTCAATATTTTTTTTTCCAAGCGTTCAATGTGAATGTGCAGAGTAACCATCAACTTCTTTTCTCTTGTGATTATCACAAACTCCGCTGATGAATCGTTTGATATTTTGAGGTAGTAATAAGTCACAATTGATTTTGAGTGAAATTACAAAAATTTAAGATTGTGGCAATTGTTTCAATATTTTTTTCCAAGCGTTTAATGTGAATGTGCAGAGTAACCATCAACTTATTTTCTCTTGTGACTATCACATAATCCGCTGATGAATCATTTGATATTTTGAGGTAGTAATAAGTCACTAGGGATTTTGAGTGAAATTACAAAAATTTAAGATTGTGGCAAGTGTTTCAATATTTTTTTCCAATCGTTCAATGTGAATGTGCAGAGTAACCATCAACTTCTATTCTCTTGTGATTATCACAAAATGCGCTGATGAATCATTTGATATTTTAAGGTGGTAATAAGTCACAATCGATTTTGAGTAAAATTACAAAAATTTAAGATTGTGGCAATTGTTTCAATATATTTTTCCTAGCGTTCAATATGAATGTGCAGAGTAACCATCAACTTCTTTTCTCTTGTGATTATCATAAAATCCGCTGATGAATCATTTAATATTTTGAGGTAGTAATAAGTCACAATTGATTTTGAGTGAAATTACAAAAATTTAAGATTGTGGCAATTGTTTCAATATTTTTTTCGAAGCGTTTAATGTGAATGTGCAGAGTAACCATCAACTTATTTTCTCTTGTGACTATCACATAATCCGCTGATGAATCATTTGATATTTTGAGGTAGTAATAAGTCACTAGGGATTTTGAGTGAAATTACATAAATTTAAGATTGTGGCAATTGTTTCAATTTTTTTTTCCAAGCGTTCAATGTGAATGTGCAAAGTAACCATCAACTTATTTTCTCTTGTGACTATCACAAAATCCGCTGATGAATCATTTAATATTTTAAAGCAGTAATAAGTCACAATTGATTTTGAGTAAAATTACAAAAATTTAAGATTGTGGCAATTGTTTCAATATATTTTTCCTAGCGTTCAATGTGAATGTGCAGAGTAACCATCAACTTCTTTTCTCTTGTGATTATCACAAACTCCGCTGATGAATCATTTGATATTTTGAGGTAGTAATAAGTCACAATTGATTTTGAGTGAAATTACAAAAATTTAAGATTGTGGCAATTGTTTCAATATTTTTTTCGAAGCGTTCGAGGTGAATGTGCAGAGTAACCATCAACTTATTTTCTCTGGTGATTATCACAAAATCCACTGATGAATCATTTGATATTTTAACGTAGTAATAAGTCACAATTGATTTTGAGTGAAATTACATAAATTTATTATTTTCCCAGCGTTCAATATGAATGTGGAGAACTCTATTTCTGTTGTGATTATCACAAAACTCTATGTGCTATATATTAATGTAATATTTTTTTCAGGAGTTCTATGTTCCTTTGACGACGAAAGGAGAATTTTACGAGATACACAGTTCTGTGAAGGCGAAACTGTGTTTTCCTGGGATGCTCGATAAAACCGGACCTTTAGCCCTCGACAAGGACTGCCTGTACAAGATAACACACCTGTTGCGAAGAGTCGCCCTTCCCATTCGAGTGAAACTGTTAGCCGGCCCTTTACCACCGGGACTACCCAAAGATTTCACAGGTAAGAATATTTTGGCTTCAAGATTTCTAGTTTTAGAGTCCGTAATATATAAAATAAACTCGTTACGTTATGACTATAAACCAGTACCATTAATATATCGCCCTTTACCTTATCAGGAAATATCCATTTATATAAAATTAAATGAAACTTGGGATAAATTTAACAATATCGCGACTTTCTCGTGCTTCATAACCATGGACTAGTTTTAATTTCACGCCGCATTAACACACACACAGACACAGACACAGACACACCAAACGAAGAGTTACGCAACCAGACATAAATTTTCAAATTGCCATTTAAAGAGCAAGTGCAATATGTTAACGTCACTCTTTTATTTTTTCCCATTTCTTTTTCGTTTTGTTTCTAAAATATGCAGATGAGCTTAATTGCCCCTTTTATATAACCGCGTTCCACTTCTGTCACGCTAATGTATTGTTAATAACTTCTTTTGTGCATTACAATTGTTACGGTTAATTAGTGGACGGCGGTGGGCGGGTTTAATTTAGAAAGCGAAATCTTCCGGGTGATGATGGATTCAGGCGCAATTATTTTTTTCGAGCTTCCTGATTACCTCTACCCGGGTCGATTATGGTAATTGGAGGCGGTCGTTTAAAGAGAGACGGACATTAAGCGCCGCTGATTACGGATTTAAATTGGATTAGATTGGTATCTGGGCGGTAATTACGTTTCATCTGGCGGTGTCCAAATATCAATATTGATTGATTAATTAATTGTATTACTAATTATGTTATATTGTTTATATTCTTAATTTAATTTTATGGTGGTACTTATACAACAAGATTTTCAAGTTAACGACTTTTTCTATCTACGAGGGTCTCCATAAAATTTTCTCCATACACATCCTAGAATTAATTTGACGAATAAAGCACTAATAACAACAAATTAATTTCTTCACGTAACTCAATCAATCAATTTATCCTATAATTGAAGACGAATATTTATTTGCGTTAAAAATTTTAATCACAGCCCCAATTTCTCAACTGGCGGCGTTCTTTATTTTCTTGGACATTGTAAACACTCACATAAACAACACAGTCAAAACCTACGAGGCGTAACTTTGCACACATACCGCTGAAATATAACTAAACGTGTTAGCACACATCCATTCGCCATCGCTCCACACTGTCAAACGACTACTACTTTCTGGAAATCCCTCATATTAATATTTTACCTTTATTATTTTCAAAATGTTTCGAACAATAACATTTTTTTTTCTAATCTCTATAGTAATTAAATTATACATTAAGTCTTTCTCCCCTATTAAATGGACGAAAGATTTATCAGTGTCGCGTTGTGTAAGAAATGAAAATAATTCAGAAAAGTTATTGCCGACAAAACGATACCGGTTGCGCGACACAACGCGAAATAACGCCGCTCGGTGAAATATTAACATCATAACAGAACAATTCATTTGGAACTAATAATTTAAACCGGCGAGATTTCATGGTTCGCGGACACGCCGTATTATTGTTGCATAAAATCATCAACCGGCACAATAAATATGATGTAAGGCAAATTTTCGCTGCACTTAACATTAAAGTTAATTCGAGCGAAGTGTTAACGGAATTAAGCGGAACAACTGTTTGTTGTTAATTTTCATTAAGTAAAATATCATTAAAAAAACCTTAATTTACAGTTTGTTGAATTTGATTCTCATTTATCACATGGTGAAACCTTAAAAAAAAATTGTGAAACCAACCAAGTGCCTTTCTATAAACAACCCTTAAACTTAATTTATACTTTCTTTTTAAATTACATATCCAACCACTAAGAATTTTCGAAACTCTTTAGAATTGTCTTTGAATCACATTTTTTTTTCAAAATCTACCTATTTAATATTACAGAGAAAATTTTCGTACCTATCAAATCTTTCTCCAAAATTAAGCCTTTTGTGAATTTAGCTCTATTTGCAATTAGATAAATATTTATTTTCTTATTTACGGAATAAGCTCTTATATGATATACCTATTTCTTTATCAAAAAAATTTTCAGTAATTTGAGGAGATCACCACTTCTGGTGTTCTTCCACTCGACCCTTTGTACTTTGTAGATAATACCTATCAGGCTACTCTAACCACTGAAGTAATATTTTTGCCATTTATGGCTTATTTAGGTCAAATAATTTTGGAGACCATATTGTTAAAAATGCTTATGTTTATAAATAATTTAATAAACTTAGTGACCGTACTAACTAACTTCTTAGACAAAAGTTTTCTAAAATATACTATTTATGTTGAAAAAGTTCCTTCAAACAGTTTCACAAAAAAAAATTGTGATTTTGCGATGTATACATCTCTTCAGAAAAGTATTCATTACTCATAACATTCATTTTTTTATAATTTCTTTATCGATTCCTCAAAAGATACAATTTATAAATTTGACATCGATCACAAAATTATTACGTAATCCATTAACTAAACTTGTTGAGACAATTTTTCTCAACAAGTTTAATTAATGGATTACGTAATCATTTTGTGATCGATGTCAATTTTAGAAATTTTTTATACTTATCCAAACACTAAGAAATAATGCAGTTTCTTTTAAATTTTCAACATCACAAAACTTGGTTATATGTGTACTTGTCACAAGCTTGTCACAAAATGTTTTCAATATTTATGAAAATGTATTGTGTCAACAAGACTTGGTCTACACAGTTTTGAATGCTTTCCATTATTTCGTCAAAGAAAATCCATTCTTTTAAAACATTTTATTGTTGAGAGTTGACAGTTTGCTGTTATCTCAAAAATTACAGCTGAGCATTACAAGAGAATTAAAACTGACGACGAAGAGTTCACAGTTGAGAAACTGTCAGTGATGGTTGTCAGTGATAGCTAACAGTTGGCAGTGACAGTTGATAGAGACAGTTGACAGTGTCAGTTAACAGTAGACAATGAAAGTTGATAGCTGGAAGTAACAGTTGGAAGCGAGAGTTAAGAGTTGGCAGTGACAATTGACAGTTAGCAGTGAGAGTTGGCAGTGACAGTTGGGAGTAACAGTTGATAGAGACAATTGACAATAACAGTTAACACTAGACAGTGACAGCTGAAAGTTGGCAGTGAGGAAAGGCAGCGATAGTTGGCGTTGATTGTTCTCAGTCAGTTG
This sequence comes from Ontholestes murinus, assembly GCA_963969525.1. Classification (NCBI taxonomy): domain Eukaryota; kingdom Metazoa; phylum Arthropoda; class Insecta; order Coleoptera; family Staphylinidae; genus Ontholestes; species Ontholestes murinus. The sequence continues at coordinate 4,871,705 of OZ018387.1, forward strand.
GGGGTGACAGTTGATAGAGACAATTGGCAGACAGTTGACAGTAACAGCTGAAAGTTGGCAGTGAGACTTGACAGTGATATTTGATAATGATGATTTATTTATTTATTATGATGCTTTTGATTACCTGTTAACAAAATACATTAATAGACACGTACATAAAAAATACACTAAATTTCGAGCACAGGAATATTTATTTCTACAACTGTAGATATTTATTTTATTTTCATTGTTTCTGCCTAAAATTTGTAAAATTTATTTGACAGTGACAGTTGACAGTGACAGTTGATAGTGCTAGTTAAAAGTCAAAGTTATCAGTGGCAGTTGAGATTGACGGTTGATATTTGACAGTGATAGAAGACAGTAACAGTTGGCAGTGATAAATGGTAGTGCTAGTTGACAAGACACAACTGTCAGTGAAAGATGATAGTGACAGTTGACAGGTAGAGTTGGCAGCGAGCATTGGCAGAGATAGTTGATAATGATAGTTGACAATTGATAGTAACAGATGACAATTACTAGTAACAGTTAGCAGTGACAGTTGAGAGCGACAATTGAAAATTAAGAGTTGGTAGTGAGAGTTAACTATAACAGTTAACAGTGACAGTTAACAGTCACAGTTGACAGTTGGCAAAGACAGTTGGGAATGACAGTTGATAGAGACAATTGACAGTGACAGTTAACAGTAACAGTAAATAGTAACAGCTGAAAGTTGGCAGTGAGAGAAGGTAGTGATAGTTGGCGTTGAATGTTCACAGTAACATTTGAGGGTGAGAGGTGACAGTAACAGTTAACAATGACAGTTGACAGTGGCAGTTGAGATTGACGGGTGATAGTTGACAGTGACATACGGCAGTAACAGTTGGCAGTGATAAATGACAGTAACAGTTGATAGGAACAATTGACAGTGACAGTTAACTGCGACAGTAGAAAGTGACAGCTGAAAGTTGGCAGTGAGAGAAGGCAGTGGCAATTGGCATTGATCATTCTCAGTAATATTTGACAGTGACAGGTGACATTGACAGTTGATAGTGCTAGTTAAAAGTCACAGTGGCAGTTGAGATTGACTATCGATATTTGACAGTGACAGATGACAGTAACAGTTGGTAGTAATAAATGATAGTGATAGTTGAAAGTCACAATTGTTAGTGACAGTTAGCAGTGACAGTTGAGAGACAGTTGTCAATTGTCGCGACAATTAAAAGTTGATAGTGAGGGTTAACAATAACAGTTGATAGTGACAGTTGACAATAACAGTTGGGGGTGAGAGTTGATGGAGACAATTGACAGTGACAATAACAGTAAACAGTAACAGCTGAAAGTTGGCAGTAGTCGTTCACAGTAACATAGTTAGCAGAGAGTTGGCAGTGACTATTGACAGTTGACAGTTACAGTTGACGGTGATAATTGACAGTGAAAGTTGACAGTCATAGTTAAAAGTCACAGTTAATAGTGGTAGTTGAAATTGGCGGTTTATATTTGACAGTGACAGATGATAGTAACATTTGGCAGTAATAAATGATAGTGATAGTCACAATTGTTAGTGACAGATGGCAGTGACAGTTGACAGTTAGAGTTGACAGCGAGCGTTGGTAGTGATAGTTGATAGTGATAGTGGACAGTGATAGTTGAAAATGTGACAATTGATAGTGACAGTTAACAATTACCAGTGATAGTTAGTAAGTTAGCAGTGACAGTTGAGACCGACAATTGACAATTAAGAGTTGATAGTGAGGGTTAACAATAACAGTTGACAGATACAGTTGACAGTTGATGGAGACAATTGACAGTGACAGTTAACAGTAACAGTAATCAGTAACAGCTGAAAGTTGGCAGTGATCGTTCACAGTAATATTTGACAGTTAGTTGACGGTTGACAGTGACAGTTGACAGTGATAGTTGGCAGTTAGAGTTGGCAGTGACTATTGACAGTTACAGTGGCAGTTGACAGTGACAGTTGACGGTGACAGTTGACAGTGATAACAGTGATAGTTGGCAGTTAGATTTATTATGATGCACATACATAAAGAAACAAAATTTTGAGCACAGGAATCATGGCGAACAGTCAAACCCTGATGGATATTCCAATTTATTCCAGAATCTTTCGACTTCTTTCTACAACTGTAGATATTTATTTTATTTCCATTATGTTACTGCTTAAAATTTATAAAATTTATGTAAGTATTTGATAGTGACAGTTGACAATGACAGTTGACAGTCATAGTTAACAGTGGCAGTTGAGATTGATGATTGATAGTTGACAGTGACAGATGACAGTAACAGTTAGCAGTAATAAATTATAGTGCTAGTTGAAATTCACAATTGTTAGTAACAGATGGCACTGACAGTTGACAGTTAGTGTTGACAGCAGTGACAGTTGACAATGACAGTTGACATTGACAATTGATAGTGACAGTTGACAATTACCAGTGACAGTTGAGAACGACAATTGACAATTAAGAGTTGATAGTGAGAGTTAACAATAACAGTTGATAGTGACAGTTGACAATAACAGTTGGGAGTGACAGTTGATGGAGACAATTGACAGTAAAATATGTAATGTGAACTACTTATTTTGCTCTATGCCACAGCCAAATATTTTTGACAATGCTTCATTGCAATGGCATTCATCGGGATCAACGAGAATTTTCGTATTGTAAATGCAGGGAAGATTGTAAAAACTCTTTTTGTAAAATTGCAAATATCACCATCTGTACATATATTGTTGTATAATATACGGACATAATAGTTGACAGGTGTTTTGAAATAAAAACATTTTTAATACAAATATGTTTGTATTCGTAAAAATGGATATTTAAATTATAATATTACCCAGGAAGACCTGTAATAGTAATCGTCTATAGATAAACTTAGTTGTTACTCTTAAGTATTATGACAGCTGAAAGTTGGCAGTGATCGTTCACAGTAACATTTGATAGTGAGAGGCTGACAGTGACAGTTACAGTTGACAGTGACAGTTGACAGTGACAGTTGACAGTGACAGTTGACAGTTGACACTGGCAGTTGACAGTGACAGTTTACAGTAACAATTGACAGTGACAGTTGACAGTTACAGTCTACTGTCGACAGTGACTATTGACAGTTGACAGTTAAAGTTGACAGTGACAGTTGGCAGTGATAATTGATAATGGTAGTTTATTTATTTATAATGATGCTTTGAATTACCTTTTGGCAAAATCCATTAATAAACACATACATAAAAAAAAACAATATGTTGAGCACAGGAATCATGGCAATCGTCACTGTCAAACCCTGATGGAACATTACAATTTATTCCAGAATTCTTCGACTTTTTTCTACAACTGTATATATTTATTTTATTTCCATTATGTTTCTGCTTAAAATTTGTAAAATTTAGGTAAGTATTTGACAGTGACAGTTGACAATGACAATTAACAATGACAGTTGACAGTCATAGTTACCAGTGGCAGTTGAGATTGACGGTTGATATTTGACTGTGACAGATGACAGTAACAGTTAGCAGTATTAAATGATAGTGCTAGTTAAAATTTACAATTGTTAGTGACAGATGGCAGTGACAGTTGGCAGCGAGCGTTGACAGTGATTGTTGATAATAATAGTGGACAGTGACAATTGATAGTGACAGTTGACAATTACCAGTGACAGTTGAGAGCGATAATTGACAATTAAGAGTTGATAGTGAGGGTTAACAATAACAGTTGACAGTGACAATTGACAGTTCACAATAACATTGGGAGTGAAAGTTAATGGAAACAATTGACAGTGACAGTTAACAGTAACAATAAACAGTAAGATCTGAAAGTTGGCAGTGATCGTTCACAGTAACATTTGACAGTGAGAAGCTGACAGTGACATTTGACAGTGACAGTTGAAAGTGACAGTTTACAGTGACAATTGACAGGGACAGTTGACAGTGACAATTGACAGTTGCAGTTGACAGTGACAGTTGACAGTGATAGTCAACAGTGATAGTTGACAGTTACAGTTGACGGTGACAGTTGACAGTGATAGTTGGTAGTGATAATTGATAATGGTAGTTTATAAAAAATACACTAAATTTTGAGCAGAGGAATCATGGCGAACAGTCAAACACTGGATGGAATATTCCAATTTATTCCAGAATTCTTCGACTTCTTTCTACAACTGTAGATATTTATTTTCCTTCCATTATGTTTCTGCTTAAAATTTGTAAAATGTATGTAAGTATTTGACAGTGACAGTTGACATTGACAGTTGACAATGACAGTTGACAATGACAGTTAACAGTGACAGTGCTGAGAGTTAACAATAACAGTTAACAGTGATAGTAACGGTTGAGTGACAGTTGGCAGTGACAGTTAGCAGTGACAGTTGATAATGACAGTTGACAGTGACAGTTAGGTGACAGTTGATAACGACAGTTGCAGTAACTATTGACAGTGAAAATTACAAAGATAGTTGACAAAGCCTGTCGATAGTAAACCGTTTACAGATGACAGTTGAAAGTGAAAGTTAAATGAGACAGTTTTTGACTGAATATTAACAAATTACAGTAATAATGGATAATAGTATTAACTGCCCGTGATTATTAACAATGAGTGTTCAGAATGACAGTATTGAAAAAAAATCTAAATTGACAAAAAAAAATCTTACCTATTTTTCAATATTGTATCATTATAAAAGCTCCAATTGAACGAGTAAGGCACAATGCAGTAATTTAGATATGGCTTAATATTTTTTTTATTTTACATCAATTATTGTCACCTTTTTGTATTGTCGGTTTCTCTGAAAATACAGTGAACAATATACAATTAATAATATTCATAAGTGACATGGTCACAGCTGACAGTGACAGTTAGCAGCTTACATTTAATAATTGACTGTTGGTAGTAAACATTTTATAGTTAAGAATTGACAGTTTAATATTAAAAGTTATCTTAGAAGTACTGCTGAGAATTAGAAGAGAATACAAATTGATAATGGAGTTAACTGTTGAAAAACTGTCAGTGATGGTTGGCAGTGACAGTTGGCAATAAAAGTTGAGAGTGACAGTTAGTAGTAATAATTGGCAGTATCAAAGCGACCAAAGATTTACCAAACAAGATTTAGAAGTTAGATCAGCTGATAATCACTTCCCGAGAAGCGATTATTTATAAACAATTGGAAATTTATAACCTGCTGTGTGAATTTGTTAAAAATACAATTAACAAAGATGTATCAAACAAGAACAAAACCATCACAGATGTACCAAAGCAATTGCAGATGTACCAAAGCAATTGCAGATGTACCAAACAAAATTTAGGAGATAGATCAAGTTGTTGTAATTACTTCCCAAGAAGCATCGTTACAAAATCAATGTATCTACATGTGAATATATTATGAACGGTGTTGGATAGATTTATTTACTTTCGATTGTTATGATAATTTTATAATACATATAGGTTTTACCGGGAAAGTTCTTTTCTTTAAATTAATCGATTGCAAAATATTTGCGTTTACAAAGACTTTTCTCAATGTGTGGAGTTATAGTTCTCAGTTCTCAGTGGTTTCGCCAAAATCCAATTTTTATGTTCTATTTTTATAGAACCATGATGACTTTTCCATTTTTTCAATAGTCTTTGGATCTTGAAATGAATTTGAAGAACATGAACGTTTTATAAACTTAAAACGTAAACCCAAGAAAATTAAAAGACATCCATTTAAGTTATTCAAGCAGTCAGAAAAACTTTTCTGTGGAATTTTTGGTATTTATATAAAAATCATCTTATAGAGAAAAGATCCAAAATTACTAACTTTTTTGATTTTAGTTCTGGATGAAAGAACTGTACCTCATTTCTTTTCTAAACAAAGAACCAAAGGAATATTTGGCAGAAATATACTACAGCATGGAAAAAATATGATTTTTCCAATTTTGAAGGATAGTATTTTGCTAATGAAGATTTTTAGCATACATTACTTGTTCAAAATTAATAATACATATATTTAAAACCAAGGAAATTAAGGGGCGTCTAATTAGGTTAACAGTAGCAGTGAAGGTAATCATCTGAATGCATACAATTTATTAAGCGTCCATTTCCTGTCGTGTCCGAAAAAAAAGGAGCGTTATTAATACCATTCGAGCATGTAGGCAGAGATAGCATTATTATTATGATTAAACAGTGGGCAGTCGTTCACTTTTCATTGGAACATGTGCAGCGTGTTCAAGGGACGTATGTTACAGTTGAGACCGTGCAATGCTATTCTGCACATGTCACTGCAGGACGTATTTGCATTTTTCCGTCTCGGATTATTACACTAGTATGTTATAAATAATATGGGAGGCATTTAAAAACCTGTCAATTATTTCTCGGAACGTATGCGAGCAGCGGCGGCGCGGATTTTATTCTTCGGTTGCGCGTTGCGAAATTTTTATGTCGCCGTAAAAAATGACGAGGAGTAAGCAGTATTATTGTATCGTCGGATCGTAAAAGTCGACGGTGCGGTGCGGATGGAATGCGCTGCTATCGCTTAGATGCTGAACTGGAACAACTATTACTATAAATCTTTACTTAACTAGGGGCTTATTAACAAGGTGTAACTTTCATTAATGGCGGATTTTTCATCTGCCCTAATAACTGGAAAACAGGTTACTAGCCTACGACGCGTAGGTTGTCCAGCAGGAGTTATCGCTGTAATAAAGTTAAATTTGAATTATAAAAGGCGAAATCATTTTCTTATTTCTTTTGAGCAAGGTTATAGATTACCTAGAAATTTAATCTTCTTAGGATTCTTCAGCAACAATAACCATCATTCAAAAATATTTTAGGTGATTTTTGTAGCAAAATATTTTCTAAAACCTATTTGAATCTCTAAAGTGCCAAGGATATTATCCCATACAAGCTACTCTTAAATTATGATAATATTTGTAGTTTAGAAACTGTTTTGGTAATACTTGCATTCGAAGATTTTCACACAATTGAAATTTTCTACATATAGCATACCAAGAATATTACTTTGATATCAATCAGAAACCTTTTATTTGTTTATTTATTTTTCCTTTTGGATCAAATTTTCCATAATGATTCTTAATCCTGTTCAATGGATTCAATAAAAAATGTAATAATCTAATAGTAAATCAAGAAGTGTAAAGGAAGAGGATGAAAGGTTAGGATGAGAACTTTAGGATAGAAAATAAAATCTAAATAATATGTTAGTTAAAACAATGCTTCTCTAAAATAGTATATCTTCAATTCTAGGATTATGATCCGGATCTTTAAATCATGTTCCAAATAGTAGATACTTGATCTAAATAACAAATGCTCAAAATCTGCTGGTGGATGATCTCTACTTTCAAGATCAATTTTATTAATATTAATATTCCCGTTGATTTGGTATAAAAAATAAAACAATTGATTAAAACTCTTACATGTACGAACAATAAATACATAAGTATACGTTCTCGGTGGCAATAAATTATAACCATTATACCGTAAATGCACAATTTAACATGACATCTCAATATATTAACATTTTCTGACGTATTCTGCACCCATTAGACGATTATATTATTGCCTCGGCGTCCGTGGCAATAAATTGAAGCAGAAAGCGTAAAATAACTATCCGAGATTGATTGTAATTTCATGGTGTCAAGAATCGAATGATAGTTGATTTCCTATAATTTCCAGATCATCAAATTGTAATCAGAGACGGGCAAAATCTTTACTGCCCATAAACCAACCCGAGCTCGCGGCTCTGGGATTGCATAATAATTAAATTTTTATACCCCAGACCCAACGGTCGGATCGGAAACTGTGTGGGATAAGTTATCTTTTACTGCCCCGCTCAAAAACACCATATGGCAATCAATTTAATTAAACGCGCCTAAAAAAACATTTTACGATCTTTAAATTAATAAGAATTACTATTTTTTGCAGAGATTTTTGTATTGGAGAGGAAATTCCAAGAGCCGCTTATGGTGACCTGTACACTCCCGGCGCCCTCGGAGAACTCCAAGCACGAGATAAGCTGCATCAACTTGAATTCCAACGTCAAAATTTCAAAATGCATGCTGGGCTTCGATTCCGAAAACCGACTCTTCAAATCGCAACGTTTACAAGCAGCCCTTGCCTATTGCCACAAGAACGTGGAAAGTTGGTACAGGGAAGTGCGATTAGCACCAAATTTCAACATGGATATGAGCTGTAGCGAATGCAGAAAAATAAATAAACCTTGTAGAGGTAACTGCGGGGAAAGCAGCGAGGAAGGCGACGAAATGGGAAAACAAATTATCACCAAGGAAGTTTTAGAGAAATTCCCGAAACCTAAAAAGTGGTACAAACATTTTAAAATATTAGGAGGCGCCGATGCCGAAAAGTTCGAAAGCATAAAAGACCCGATGGATGGAATGGAAAAAGTTAAAAGTATAGAACGCTATAAAGATATGTCGAAATTAATCGAGGAAAAGTTTAGTAAAAAGAGCTACAATCCAGTCAAAAAATCCGCCAGTTTCATGTTTTCCACCAAGAGGATAGATCTTGAAGAAACACCGACGCATACCAAAAATAACCCAGCCCTACTGAAATGTCAAAGCCTTGACACGCAACTATTTTCAATTGAAGAAACGCAAACATCAAAACACTCCCAATGGACCTCCTCAAAATCCAACATATCCGATAGTTTAAGTTACGATTTCCAAATGTGCATTCTAGATAACGACAATAGCCTAATAGACCTGAAACCTGAACTAAAACCAGTGCGATCTCAACCCCAAATAGATTTAGACGAAATTAAACCCGTCGAGGAGGTGAAACTGAAGAAAACCAAACCAGATTTAATTCCGACATTACCAAAAGACGAGAATTCGTTCATTACGGACCGGCTGTGTTCAGAATTTCACGTCAAAACGAAAGTACAAAAGCGCAGCATCAGCAAGCACTCGATGCTGGTGAGTAATTTTGAAAAAACCAGAGGTAGCATGCGGGTACAGCAGGAATCCAACCTCTCAATCTTCGACATTCAAATCGAGGACAAACAGAAGCCCAACGTGAAATCCGTCGTCGTGCAGATCCACGAAAACTCGATTTCGAAAACGAAATCGATGCTGAAGAAGAAGATCATCGAGGACGACATACCCTACAGCCAGGTGGCCGACGAGGTGTGTCCGAAGCCGAACCGGACTGAAAACATCTACGCGGAAATCTGCGAGACGTCAACCTGTAAATGTGATAGTGATACGATGTGCAAGTGTAGGAATAAGAGTCATTCGGAATATTGTTACGTTAAACTGGGTTCGAACGGGGACAGTGTCACATCAGACTCTGACGAAGCTATTTATAACACTTTGAGATAGTTTTTAATCATGTAAATATTTATTGCTTAGATTGTAAATAATAGTGTAGTTTTTATTGAGGATATTTTTTTATTGTAAATTTCTCTCTTTAATATGAATTCAAACAAAAATTTTATGGATTTAATATCGAATATAGTTTTTTTATATTTTATTTTACAATTTGCAATAACTGTGTGATAAAAAAATTGATCAGAAATAATAAAGTATGACTTGTAAATAATTGTTTTATTTATTCATCGATTTCTTAACCTTAATACTGAGATACAAAAAATGTACAAAAATTCTCAGGATTAAAGATGAATTTTATTAAAATTTTGTTGACAAAAATATACCACCAAGGAAACATCACCAACGTACAAGATTAACAAAAAAAATTGTATAATACCCTTTCACCTCAAATCAATATTTTCCTTCATATAATTGCTTCAATTTTCTAAATACACATCAGTACCACTTTTGCAATTGTTAAATAATTTTAAAGTTTAAACTGTTGTTTAAGGGTTGGCGTGTAACATTTTATCCTGTATTAATAAAATATAATAACTACTTTAAGAAGAAATTTAAAAATAAAAATAATACCATACTCCTGACGAATTCCAAGGAATTATTTATTATCTCAGCATACTAATGGCCTATCGCAATAAATTTTAGTTTATGTTGGCGAACTCGTAACCTATCTCAATAAATGTTAACGGACCCTTTCTCTATCTCAATAGAGCATTCAATGTTCTAGCGTAATATTGACCTATCTCAACAAATTTTTTAATCAAAAAAATTAATTAATGTGTTTTAAAAGAATTATCTTAACCTACTCAAATATTTTTATATCATCCTAAGGCACTCTTGACCTAGAATAATAAAATAATCATTATCTTAGTGTATTCTTGACCTACCCCAATAAATTATTCATTAACTTTTAGGACCCTTGACAAAAACTAATAAATTATTCATTGCACTGGCGTACTATTGACCTACCCCAATTAATTAGGCTGTACCCTAGCGTATTCTTGATCTTTTGATCTTGATTCTTGTATCAATAAATTGTATATTTATTGTATACATAACCCTAACCTTTCTCAGTAAAAAACTTTAATCCAACAAAGATGCCAAAATACTGCAGAAAAGAACAGATAATTGCAAAAACCAAAACAATTAAAATCAAAAAAAGGACAAATAATTTTAAAAATTAAAAAAAGTTATATTTAAAATATTTAAAAAAACAACAATGTTATGTCTGGATAAATTAAAAAATTCAATTTATTAAAGAAAAGATTTGAACTTTTAAAAAAAAAAGAAGTAATTAATAATTACGTTATGTATTTATGAAATTTTTAGAAATTTTACAGAAAAACACTTAACAATCGATAAAACTTATATGACAATAATTATAAATTATTCAAATAAAATAAAGGCGTTAAAATACACTAGAGAAAACTTTTTAAAGTTAAAAGAAAATAATTGACAATCAATAAATAGTATTTGAATATTTAATCCATCCAGCGTACTCTTGACCTACCTCAACAAACCGCTAATTGAGAAAGATCAAGGCTACGCTAGGTTAACGCATAGTTGATTGAGGTAGGTCAAGAGTACGCTGTAATATTAATTTAATGTAAGGTGGATGGGTGGTAGGGCAGTTCCGCGGGTTGGTAGGGCGACATGGGGAGGTGATTTTTAGTGGGTGAACCCGTTTCATAACGGGGGAGTCCCACACTCCGTCTATAAAAGATTTTCCACCTTCCGGCCACAAAAAAAAAGAAGGTGGATGGGTGGAATCTAACTCATTTATATCCAGAAAATACGTTATAGGGTCGTATTAAATTTTACATAATTAAAATAATAATAGGGGTGGTTGGGTGGCCTCTATTCCACCCTCCAACCTGTAAAACATACACGAGGCTTAAATTAAATTTTTAATGGATTTACTAATAGTGATGCATAGATTTTTTAACGGTAAATAGTTAACGTGGTACAATTTATTTTTTATTAGATACTTTTGTATATTTTATAGATTGGAGGATGGGGGGTAGAGGTCACCCACCTACTCTGAATATACATATTTACTTCAACTAAACAGAGTTTTTAATTTTATTTAATATTTCACACATTTTCAAAAGATATTTTATAAATTAAAAAGCAAACGAATATATGTAGGGTGGGTGGGTGTTCTCTAGCTCACTTTATAATCAGAAAATATGTACAAGACTTTTATTAAATTTGATCAAATTGAAAGAATATAATTCATGTTGTTTATTATTGAATTCCCAACGTGTTTAAATTAATTTTCAATAAAACCTTTGTCTAAATTTTATAGATTGGAATGTAGGATAGAGGCCACCCACCCACCCTACATATACAGTGTAACATTAACTACAATACTGCTTATGACTTCAAAATTACACTTTTTGATAGATGATTTTTTACCACAAACGAGTGTTTGCAACTTATGTCAAAAATATATGTAGGGTGGGTGGGTGGCCTCTATCATACCCTCAGACCTGAAAAACATACACAAAGGTTAGGTAGGATAGAGGCCAACCACCCACCCTACATATATATTGTTATTAACATTAACTACACCACTGTTTATGTCTTTAAAATCACACTCAAATTTTTAATGATTTTTTTTACCACACACGAGTGTTTGTAACTAAAGTAAAAAAATATATGTAGGGCGGGTGGGTGGCCTCTATCCTACCCTCCAACCTGAAAAACATACACAAAGATTTAATTATATTTTCAATGTATTAATAAGAGTATCATAGATTTTTAAAGTGTACATAAACATATTACAATTAAGTTTTTATTTCCAAGAATTATTTATAAGTATTTCATATAGAAAATATATGTAGGGTGGATGGGTGTTCTCTAACTAACTTTATAATCAGAAAATATGTACAAGGCTTTTATTAAATTTGTCCAAATTGAAAGGATATAATTCATGTTTTTGATTATTATTTTAATTCGCAACGTATTTCAATTAATTTACAATAAAACCCTTGTCTAAATTTTATAGATTTGAAGGTAGGATAGAGGCCACCCACCCACCCTACATATACAGTGTAACATTAACTATAATACTGTTTATAACTTCAAAATTACACTCAAATTTTTAACAGATGATTTTTTACCATAAACAAGTGTTTGTAACTTATGTAATAAAATATATGTAGGGTGGGTGGGTGGCCTCTATCCTACCCTCCAACCTGAAAAACATAAACAGAGATTTAATTAAATTTTTAATGAATTAAGAGTAACGCATAGATTTTTAAAGTGTAAATAGCAAGCATATTACAATTAAGTTTTTATTAGAAACTTTTATTTATTTTATTGATTGGAGGGTGGGAAAGAGGTCAACTACGCACCATATATATCTACTTTAATTAAACAGCAGTTTTTATTTATTTCTTGGTGGGCAGGTGGCCACTATTCCACCCTCTAACCTGGAAAAATGAAAATAATTTAAAAATTAATTTGATTTTCACTTAAGATATTATACAAAATTGTAAAAAAAACTTGATAATGATTTGAATCAGTTGATTATTGAATGTAACAATGAAGGTATTATGAAAATATAAGCATTTCTTCAAGAAGATATTTTGTAGAAAATTATAGCTCCTGACATGTTATCTGATTGTATGTTTTTATATATTTATAATTTATATTTTAAATTTGTATATACCTTAACGATTCCTATAGGATACAATGTATTGTAAAACAGGATTAAATAAATAAATAAACCTATCCCAGTAAATTGTCCTACATCTTAGCATAATCTTGACCTAGTAAAACTAACCTTCATTATCCTAGCGTACTCTTGACCTACCCCAATTAATTATTCGTTATCCTGACGTACTCCTGACCTAGACTAATAATTATACATTGTCTTAACGTATTTTTTACATAGTTTATCAAATCCTTCACTATTCTATCATACCCCATTTAATAATTTATTACTCTGCGCAATCATGACCTATCCCAATTAATTATTCGGTATCCTAGCGTGCTCCTGACCTAGTCTAATGAATTATCCATTGTCACAGTATTCTCCTAACCTAGGCTAATAAATTAAAGAATGCCCTAGCGCATCCTTGACCCAGACTAACACATTCTTGACTATACGAGCATACTTTTAACATGCCCCATTTAATAATTTATTGACTTACTGTACTCTTGACCATTCCAAATTAATTATTCATTGTCCTAGCGTACTCCTGACCTAGGTTAATAATTTATACATTGCCCTAGAGAGACCTAATAACAGAAGAAGCAAAAAGAAGAATATATGTGGCTGGAGATCTTAATGCAAGAGTAGGAATTAAAAACAAGGAGTATGATAAAGCCCTATGACAATATGGAGAAAGCACTAGAAAAAAAAATGGAGAACGGATACTAGATTACTGTATAATGAACAACCTAATAATAACGAACACATTTTTTCAATACAAGAACATATACGAGGGGCATTTGAAAAGTCCGTAAAAAATAAAATCTACTAACGTGATTGGAGTAAATCTTTATTATTTTTCCACATAGTCTCCTTTTAGGCTTATACACTTCGTCCAACGATGTTCTAGTTTGTTGATCACTTCCGAATAAGAGGATTAATCCATGTCTGCAAAATATCCATTCGTGTCTGCAATTCCCCTTTGGTAACCCATTGTTTAGATTGTTTTTTGGTCTCAGGAGTATAGTAATGTATCCATGTTTCATCCACAGTGACGAAACGACGCCTTAAGTGCTCCGGATTCTTCTGGAACAGCTACAAACCATCCTTGCAACACTTCACACGATTCCGTTTTTGGTCAAGCGTGAGCAATCGCGGCAACCATCTTACGGATAGCTTTCTCATGTCCAAATGTTTATGCAAACTCTTCTGCCATGCATTACTATATCATGGATTTGATCATTAATTTTGGAGTCGTAACCTCTACAGGGCGTTCAGAACGTTCAGCGTCACTTGTGCCCATATGACCAGTCCGAAAATTTTGAAACCACTTATAAACTGTTCTAATCGAAGGTGCAGAGTCACCATAATGTTTATCAAGCTTACAAGTACAAGAGAAGTGAGTAGTAGAAATAAAAAAGTCCATTATCGACTATGTAATTCTAGAAGCAAGAAACAGGAAGGAAGTACTAGATACAAAATTAATGAGGTGTCTGGAAATAGGAAGCAGAATAAGAGAGAAAACAGAAAGGAAACAAATAAGACAAACAACGGAACGAAATAAAGAGGTGAACACAAAAATAAGAACGTACAAACTAAGAGACAGAGAAACAGCAGAAAAATATAGAGAGGCATTCGAAGTATAGAAAGTATCGTGAATGAACTAGAAAATAAAAATCTAGAACAAATTTAGGCACTGTTTAAACAAATAACTCTAAAAGCCGCAGCAACAGTTTGTGGAGTAAACAGGGGAAGCAAGAGAAATAAAAAAACAGCATGTTTGACGAAAGAAATAAAACAAAAAAAGTTAATATGGAAAAATTATAGAACAACTGAAAGTTATGTCGAATAAAGAGGAATAACGAAAAAACTAGTAACAGCGGCAAAGAAGAAACAATGGGAGGTTTTTGGGGAATAACTAGAAAAATACAGCAAGGGAAATCAGAAACTGTTCTGCAAAGCAATGAAGACATTCATCATCATCATCATCATCATCCTCATCATTATTCAGCTCTCTGTGTACACTGCTGTACATAAGCCTCCCCCATTTCTGCCCATTCCTTTCTGTCTTGAGCTTTTTGTATCCAGTTGCTGTACATTAAGGGGAAATAAAACACAAAAGCCAAACTATATTAAGAGAAAAAGTGGGGATATAGTTAATGAAGAGGAAGGAATCATGAAGAGATGGAAATAATATTTTCAAGAGCTATTACAGAGAGGCGTTCCTTAGAAGGAAATTATGATAATGAGAATGAAGAAAATAAAGATGACAACAAAGATCTAACAAATGTAGAAGAGCTAATGGAGATAATAGAAAAAAATTATAGATAGATAGATAGATAGATAATATTTATTTTATCCATTGTACTTACATAATAAAATTCAAATATATATTACAAACATTTCTTACAAAAATTTAGATCGCACATGGAATAGTTTGAGTTCATAATAATATGATCTTCCACTCTTGCCTACTGTTACTTCAATAACACTGTTGCCACATAGGGTACCTTTGGTAGAGGTTGTTCCACCATTATCTTGCCGAGGTTTGGCTTATTTTCCTCTGAGAAATAATTTTAAAAAAACATAGGGAAAAGGGAACAGTTACTTGTGAAAATCTACAATAAAATATGGGAAGTACATCAGATACCCAAAGACTGGCAGATGGCGCTAATTGTACCAATACACAAAAAAGGGGACAGAAAGAATTGTGACAACTGCATAGGTATAACGTTACTATGCACTAACATGAAAATACTAGAACAGATATTAGACAAACGAACATTAACGGAGAAGACACTAGAAGAGGCACAAAGTGGATTCATAACAGGAAAAAGTATCCAGGACCACATATTCATGGTAAAACAACTGACGCAAATGATGCTACAGGAGAAAAGAAGAGTATATCTAGCTTTTATTGACCTAGAGAAAGTCTTCGATAAAATACAAAGAAACTAATTATAGGTGACATTAACTAAAAAAGGAGTGCTTGGTAAAACAATTAGGAAAATGGTGATATGGGCATCATAATACTTTCCCTATTTTTTTCTCGAAAACCATGAGGCTTTTCTTAATCATTTACTCAATTTTGAATTCTTTACAATTAGTTCCTATAGTTTATTAACAATAAGCAAAAACTTTTTTTAAAAAAAAGAACTTTACAAAAAAAATATTTCAATAAAACTTTTTCAGTTTTTCATTCTCTTTAGCTTTTGTTAAAAAAGTTATGTCTTATTTTTCAAAAAATTTTAAATTTCAAAATTTGTTTGAATAAATCTATTAAATTTTGCAATAATGTTATGTTTATTTATGTTTTAATTAAAACCCTCCCTTATGTTGTACTGGAGGGTAGGTTAGAGATCGCCTCACGGTTTTCAATAACTTTAATTACAAAATTTGAATAAAAGAAAATTGACAAAGTAAAATTTTTGAATAATAAATTGTATTAAAATCCTTTAGTTCGTTAAAATTTTTGATAAAGACAATGTTTGCGACCGTTACAGGTGGTAATCCATACCATAGAAGGAATTATTAGAATTTATTTTTAATTTTTAAAAGAAGTCTAGATTTCTAAACGAATTTTTTTTTAATTTTAGAGCTTCCAATATAATCTTCACAATTTAGAAAGCAAGTTGAATTTAAAAATCTTGAAACCTAGAGAAGAAATTAGTGGAAATTTCTTGAATTCTTGAAAAAGTAAGTCTAGATTTTAGAAATAAAATCTAAAAAATCTAGGGCCTCAAAAAAAGAGAAATTACAGAAAATTTAATTTCCTAAACCCTCAAGAAAAGATTTCTACAAACAAATTTTCTAAAAAGTTCTAGAGCCTTCAAGAAAATCTTTGCAATTTTGGAAGATAAGAAGATAATCTTGAAATCTGAAGGAAAAATTTCTGAAAATTTCCTGAGCCCTTGGAAAAAAAGTCTACATTTCTAAATGAAAATTTTCTAAAAGTTCTAGAGCCTCCTAGAAATTTAGAAGACCAGTTGAAAGAATAACTTGAAATCGGGAAGAGAAATTACTGAAAATTCCTTAAACTTTCTCGAAAATAAGAAAAGATTCCTAGGGGAAAATTTTCTAAAAAATTCTAGACCCTCCAAGAAAAATTCCGCAACTTAGAACTATCTAAATAATTGTATAGCCTCTAGTTGAAACAAAATGTTGAATTCTAGAGAAGCAATTACTGAAATTTATCTCAATTCTCGAAAAGAAGACGAATTAAAAAACATTTAGAGTCTGAAAGAAAATCTTCGCAATTTATAATAAAAGTTGAAAAAAAAATTAATTTGGGGAAGCAGTTATGGCTAATTTTAGAAAAAAAAAATCTAGAAAAGAAAATCTTTGCAATTTAAAAGACGACTTAAAAAAAAATCTTGAACTCTGGAGAATAAATAAATCCTGAACCCTCGAAAAATTAAGCTAGATTTCCAGAGTAAAATTCTAAAAATTAAAGAGCCACAAAAAAACTGCGATTTAGAAGAAAAGTTGAAAAAACTTGAAATCTAGAGAAGAAATTACTACAAATTTCCTGAACTCTCGAAAAAAGTCTAGATTTTTAAAAACAAATATTCTAATAAAGCCGTCATTTAAATCTTCGCAATTTACTGAAAAGTTTCCGAATTCTACAAAAAAAAACTACATTTCTAGAAAAAAATTCTAAAAACTTCGTTTAAAAAAAAACAATGTTGATATCTAGAGGAGAAATAATTGAAAAGAGTCTAAATTTCTAGGAACAGATTTTATAGAAAAATCTAAAGCCTCCAAATCTAAATAAAAATTTCTGAACTCTCGAAAAAAATGTCTAAAGTTCTAGAAAATATTGTTTTTTAATTTTTGAGCACTAAGGGAAATCTTTGCAATTTATAAGACAATATTAAAATCTGGAAGAGAAATTTCTGGAAACAGCCTCAAAGAAAATTCTATAAATATTGAAACGAACTAAAAAATCTAGAACTCCCGAATGAGACCTTTGGTAAAAATTCTGGAAATATGAAGAAAAAATTACTGTAAACTTCTAGAATCCTCTAAAAAAACTCTAGAAATCTATAAGGAAAACTTGTGAAAAATTCTAGAATCCTCGATCAAAATTCTTTGGAAAGGAAGATGAAAAAAAACTGAAAATATGGAGGAGAAATTCCTGAAACTTCTAGAAGCCTCTAAGTTATAGAAATTTTGAAGAAAATATTCTAATAAATTGTAAAGTTAAACAAAATCTTGGGAGAGCTTTCTGAATAATCTAGAACTCTCGAATAAAATCTTTGCTAAAAATCCTGGAAATATCTATTTATTTATTAGATAAGAAAAAGAAATTACTGTACACTTCTAGAAACCTAAAAACAAGTTTTATAAATCTAAAATGAAATCTTGTGAAAAATTCTAGAAACCTCAATGTAAAAAAAAACTAAAAGTATGAATCAACTGAGAAAATTATAGAAATTTACTAATAGAAAAAGTTGAACAATATCTTGTATAGAAACCGAGAAGTAATTATATAAATAATGATTTTCTGAAAAATTTTGAAACTCTTGAATAAAATCTTTGCTAAACTTATAAAAATTTCTAGACTTCTTGATGAAAATTCTTTAGAAACGAAGTTGTAATAAAAAATAAAAGTATGGAGGAGAAATTACTGAAATTTAAAGAAAAATCTAAAACATTTTCTGAAAAATTAGTTTTTTTTTTCTCACAAATTAAGAACTTTAGGAAAAACAGGTCTTAATAAAACTTGTTCAGTTTCTCATTCCCTTTAACCTTTGTTTGAAAAGTTATGTAATGTTTTTCAAATTTAGAAAAATATCGAGAATAATTCAAAAAACGCCTCGAGTAAACATTTCGGTTTATAAATGTTTACCAAAATATTTTCAGTTCTAGTATTTAATGGTAAAACCTTAAATTTAAAGTTTCATCTCAAACGGATCATTCGTTTTTGAGATACAGCGCCCTGCACGAAAACAATACTTTCCCTATAGGTATATTCTATATAGGGAAAGTAATAATGGAAGAAAACTACAAGAACAATACAAACGCAATAATATAAGAATACAAGAAAAGAACCATTTACAACAAAAGGTGGACTACGGCAAGGAGGAGGACTAAGCCCAAGATTGTCTATAATATACATGGACGAAATATTAAAAGAATGCAATACACTATGCAACGGTATAACAATAGGGTACAAAAATCTTCAAAAGTGACAGAGTCTGAAGGAGTATTTGTAGATGACATAATAACATTTGCGAAGAACCAAAAAGAACTCTAACAAAACTAAAAAATATGGAACGAAACATTAGAAAATTATGGTATGAAAATGAACAAAGGAAAGACTCAAACAATGATAATTAGAGAAGAACAAGAGACGATGAACATAAAAATAAAACAGGTATCCACATATAAATAAATATAGGCAGCAGAGGAACACAGGAATCAGAAATAAACACAAGAATAGAAAAAGCATCAAAACTATTCCACATATTAAGAGATGGATTCATAAATCAAAAAGCACTAAAACAGAGAGTCAATAGACTGGTGCTTATCTATGGATGCGAATCGTGGACGCTAACCAAGAGACAGGAAAGCAGGATACAAGCAGCTGAAATGAAACATCTAAGAAGAGCCAGAGGAGTGACCAAAAGAGATAGATTGAAGAACTCAGAAATAAGAAACGAACTAGGAATACAGTCTACACTAGACTTCATAGAAGAAAGACAGGTGCACTGGTGGAGACATCTACAGAGAATGGAAGAAGCACGACAAGTGAAAAAGTATGGGGTGCAAAAACACAAGGAAACAAGAAATGAGGGCTATCAGACTATCATGGGACCAAGTAACGACAAGAGCAATAGAGAATTGATCGAAGCAAAAAAGATATCGGAAAATAGGGAAAAGTGGAAAATATTTGTGAAAAAATAGGTAAAAAACCCAACACCTTTACGGTAAATGGACATTACATTGCCCTAGCGTACTCTTGACCTACCCCAATCAATTATCTGTTGACCTAGCGTTCGTCGGGCCCACTTTTCTAGCGTATCCTTGATCTATCCCAATGATTCGTTGTGCTAGCCTACCCTTGACCTATATTAATAAATTTAAATTAAAAATTAATATTTTATCATTAGAATCGCCAACATCCAATCATTAAAACATTTAACTGTTTCCCTCTGAGAATGTTAATTAATTTTTAAACGATTATTTAAATAGACAGAATGACAGAAAATAATTTAATTTGGGCTGAAATACCTCAGGTCTATAGCCTAGACGGACTAACACCAACTATTTGTATTATGTTCATATTTATTGTTATTATGTATTTTGTATTATCCAAATAAAGAGTATTGTATATATAATTTAATTTCTTATAAAATATAAACATAATTCAATCATAAATTAAGTGAGTTATGTGAAGATGATAAAAACAATTAAAAACGTTTCTTCACTATTTTAATTGTAACCAGATGCACATTTCGGACACAAAGTGACCATTATCAGTATCAAACGATTGATAATGGTCACTCTGTATTCAAAATATGCCTATGGTTACAAATAAAATAGTAAAGAAAGGTTTCTAAGTGTATTAATTAAATAAATCAACCACCTGAATTTATTGTATGCAACCAAAAATACAATCCCCTCACCTGAAATTCCTGCATGATAATATGTAAGCCTATCTACAAACCACATGTAAGTAAATTTTCTATGATCCACATGTTTGACCTATCACTACTTATGATAACCTAACTTTATTCAAAATAGAAAATATTGTGTACAAAAATACAGTGACTATTCAGCAAGGCCTGAAAAAAGGGTAATAAACACACATTCAGAAGAAAAATAAGAAGATAGTGTACAACAAGCCGAACATTAATGACTGACAATGGTTTCAAGTTCGAGACAAGGCACCGACATACTCAATTTATTCGAACAAAAGCCGTACCTGAAGATATGTGCACCGATGGTCCGTTACAGCAAGTAAGTACATTAAACGATTTAAATTAGTAATTCTTTGTGGCTGTACAGACTATTAATCACTTGCACTGGAAATACATACCATGCATGTCGTAATGCAACTAATATGAAAAGCAAACACGATAGTGGTGATAGTGAGTGACAGTAACAGTTTTTCCACTTCGAAATCAGTGTATAATTCTATCTGATGACGAAAAAGAATGCATAAATGAAGATTGTGAAATGATCTTATGATCTTATTGAATGGATATGGAAAGATATCGAAAATATAGCTAAAATCTAGAAATACAGGGTGTCCCATTTTAATCCGCCAGTAGCTATAATTCTGAAACTTTGCATTGAATCAAAAAGTGTTCCAAATGAAAAGTTAATGGTTCTGAGGGGGACATCTGATGCCGTAGACATTGCCCCCCCAGCCCCCCCTTGGGGGGCTGGGGGGGCAAAGTCTACGGCATCAGATGTCCCCCTCAGAACCATTAACTTTTCATTTGGAACACTTTTTGATTCAATGCAAAGTTTCAGAATTATCGCTACTGGCGGATTAAAATGGGACACCCTGTATTCACAAACTTCAAAAATTAATATACCATTTGGGCAAAATGTTATAGTTTTAAAAATGGTAAATGAGAAACGTAAGACTTTTGGCAAATTATTGTAGGTCAAAAATAAATTAGTTTAGAAAATATTAATCGAACACTGTGTGACTCCTCCCAGCGAGTTACACTGGACCGTTTTGGTAAAACGAATTTTTGGCCAGGGCAAGTGGTTAATCACGATTTAAAAAGTAGGAGAATTATGTGACCACTTTTGTTTCAGACTTCAATTCAGAAGTCTGGTGAGGAATTACGGTTGTGATGTCTGTTACACCCCGATGATTCTGGCAGATTCGTTCTGTCAAAGTGAGAAAGCCAGGAATAATGAGTTTACAACGAATGCATGTAAGTTTATAAATGTATTGCAAATTTTATAAATGTAAAATTTTAAAAATTAAATAAATCTTTAGAAGAAGTAATTGTGGTAAAAATATTAAACTAAATCTTTTGTAAATAATTTTTACAAAAACAAAACAGTGTTTTTGTTTAACTGATTAAAGTTGGAGGCAGTTATTTTTAATTAAATAAAAAAAACACTTTTACTTAATTTAGTATCTTTGGGTACATTTGACAAGTGAGACTCGTCATCGAAATGCACAGCCAAAATTATAGATGACGAGTCTGACTTGTGACTGAAATAAAATAAGAAATTATTATTGTTAACTCGTTCTGATTCTGATTAGAGTTTTCTCTTGATGACTATTAACCATAGACTTATAGATTGATGAAGCATTAAAAACTTTCCTTCATATAACTTAACTATTAAAAAATATGAATAGCCTGTATTATTTAAAAGGTTTTAGAATTATTTGCTGTTACTTATCGTAGTGTTCTCATCAGCCCTTATTTTCACAAATTTCTAACAGAATAGTGTATTAACCCTTAACGAACGAATGCCACTATACATGACATTATAAATATTCTATAAAAATCGAATGTGATATTTTAGGAAATCTGTTAGGTTTGGCCTTAATTATAGATGCAACAAGTAAAGGCGATTGGCAATTGTTTTTTGACGCGCTCTGGAGCATTGAACGAAAATACATGCATGCTATTTTTATTTAATTTAAGCCTTACAAAATATGGCAAAGAAAAAGAATGTTGAAGAACCAAGTCCCAGTAGAAACCTAGAATTTTCTAGTAGCGAAGATGAATTGTAT
Organism: Ontholestes murinus; assembly: GCA_963969525.1. Lineage (NCBI taxonomy): Eukaryota > Metazoa > Arthropoda > Insecta > Coleoptera > Staphylinidae > Ontholestes > Ontholestes murinus. Next base: position 4,894,394 of record OZ018387.1, read on the forward strand.
GTGTTTGAAAAAGTATAGTAGATGAAGGTGAAAGTGATGAATCTGATAGTTCTGATAGTGACTTACTTCTTAAAAAAACGTGTAATGCCTATTATGGGCAGTGATTAAAATAATAATTACGACAGTTCTGATGGTGACTTACTTCCTAAAATAAAACGAGTAATGCATATAACAGATAGTGATACTAATGATGATCTCAGCCAGAACGAAAATGTAAACGTTGATAGTGAGACCATAGCAAATGGGAAAGTGTTGATTTCAACAAATCAAATTTACAGTATCTCCAAAAGTTACTGGGCCACGAATTTCTTAAAAATCCGTCGACCTACTGATCATTGTTTTAGAAAAATGCTTTCGTTCGTAAAAGGTTAATAGAAAATTTTTATGATAATTATATAAGCATACCAATTTTACAAAATTGTTTTTCCTACTAAGTTATGTTGGTTTTCTTAATTACAAATAAACTATAATTAATGTAAGAAAATATGAATGTTTACTCGTTCTGACTCTAATTAGAGTTTTCTCTTTAAGCCTATTAACTAAATACTTACCGATTGATGAAGTAAAGGACTGAAAACCTCCCATCACGTAACTCATCTAATACTTTTAGCCTGTAATTATATAAAAGGTTTTACAATTGATCTGCATTATTTGTTTTAGTATTTTTCTTTATCAGCCTCGTTTACATGAATATTTAACATAATAGTGTGTTAAGGGCAGAAAAGTTTAGGGTTGATAGCCGAAACAGTGATGTACTAACACAAGTAACAGAAAATATACATATTCGTGTATAATAACCATTTCGATTTAAGCTGAGTAATTGTTACATCGTGCTGAATATTATTTCAGACATGTAACGACAGATAACAGTTATATCATTCAATGCCCGGCGTTGCTTTAGTACGGGGAGTAGTTGTTTTAACTGTTAGATGGAGTATTTACATTAAAATGTAAATCATAAATGCAGAAATGCTCATAAAGAAAAATTATTTTTCTTATTATTAATTATCATGAGTAATTTTTGTTTGAATCGAAGATATTTCAAAAATATTTCACCATGTGTTAAATGAGCAATGAATTAAATATGTAAAAAGTAACTACAATAAAGATGTTGCATATAAATATAGTATATAAAAAGAAAAATTCCACGATAATTTCGATAATTGTATATGCACACAAGCTTTACAAAATGGCTGACTTAACTTGTTATTTTTTTTAAGTGTTTTAGTTAGTTTTCTCAATAATTATAGCAATTTAAGTATAACTAAAATAAGAAAAAGGCTATTTTAAATGCATTACTTATTAACTTACCTTTTCTATGCTGACTGGGCCATGTAAAATAACATAATTATTTGGGAGAAAACTTAATTGTGTGTCATGAAAAAAATATTGTTTTGTTGATTAAATATACAGTCTAATGTTTTTTTTTTCCAAAGCCATGTGTGATTATTTTGATTTGGGCTTTAAATTTAAGTTGGCAATAAAATTAATTAATTAAAATTTAAGTTAATTGGAATTAATATTCTTGCTATTAATTACTACAGATTAAAGATATTTCACTCATGAAAAGCTGGAAAATTTGTTAAATGGAAAACATAACCTCAAAAAATAAAAACCAAGGATATTAAGTTTTTAAAATAAATAATTCACACTTTATCTTGAAAAAGATCACAAAATAATAATTATAATTATCTTATAATCACTCGGTTGTAACTAATAAATTGATGATATTTATCTATTATTATTACAATACTTTGGATCATCGTTAACGAAATATATTAACAGACACGTGCATTAAAATGTTTTAATAAAATTTTACATTAAAATATACTTAATAGTAAGCTAGGAAACACAAACGGAGTCTATTTTTCAGAGTTAAACCTTTTATGAAAAGTTCCAATTTATTTCGGGCTTGTAAATCTGTACTTTTTCCAAATTAATACTTGTTATGTTATTGGAGCCTTTTCCACAACTGTAGATATTTTTTTAACTTTATACTTCATCATTAAGCCTTGTTAAAATTTTAATAATATTCAACTAAATGATGAATTAAATAAAATAAGTGCAAATGTATAGTGATAAAAAGTATTAGTATATCATATTATATCATGTTATTGTATAGCAAAGTGTTAAATAAAGATCATATTATTATTATTATTATTAATTATTTCTAGGTGATGTTCCGTTAATAGCTCAATTTGCTGGGAACACAGTGCACGATTTTGTGGGTGCAGCTTATATGATTTCACCGTAAGTACGTTACCTTAATTAAGGTGGTGGAAACCCTAGTGCTTTTTAAAGAATTCAATTTTAGTTATTGTGACGGAGTCGGATTGAATTGCGGATGTCCGCAGAGGTGGGCTAAACAGCAGGGTTTGGGGTGTATCATGCTGGAGAATCCGGAGTTGATATGTTCGATAGTGAAGGAGTGCAGGAATAGGATACCCAAGCCCTTTACAGTGTCGGTGAAGATGAGGATATTAAAAGATTTGAGGTTAGAATTTTTTTAAACTTTAAAATTGATTATTTTAAGGTGAATTACGTTATATTTAGCTTAGTTATTTTTTTTAGACATTTTTCAATGTTTTATATCAAAATTTTAGTACAACATAATAGAAACAAGCTTTTAGTATATTATACATGATAATTACAACACGACTATAGTTGAGGCCTTTGCAGATCATCATCGAGTGTTGTCTGTGTAATTATTATTTCTAATATACTGTAAATTTGTTTATATTTATATTACATAATAAATTGGTATATAAAATATTGAAACGCGCTATTAAAATGGCTTACGAAGATGTTAACCAATCTGTATTATGTATTTCAAAAGTATAATTGCGTTTAATTCTTAAAATATAGATTATGATCCTGAAATACTTTATATAATGCTTTATTTTAGGAAAACAGTCGAAATATGCCAACAGTTGGAAAAAGCTGGTGTTAGTTTTATAAGTGTACACGCTCGAACGTCATCACAATTGACAGGTGATATAAACGAAGATGCCCTTAAATTAATAGCTGAGAATGTTGACTGTCCAGTTGTGGCTAATGGAGGTGTGAAATCGCTGAAGGAAAGCGATGAATTACATCAACGAACAAAATGTAAAGGTATGAAGTAAAGTTTTATTAACAAACCATACTGGGAATAATAATAAATTATTCAGTGAAAGAATCGTGTGGTCGATGCAATAACTACTAATATTATCACATAAGTATTAAAACTTGGGTTGAAGCACTGTGTCTAAATTTCACAGCAGCGACACCAACAACACTAATGTAGTTTTATGAAAATTGTAATGTAAAATAAATATATAGGATCGGTGGGTGGCCTCTATCCTATCCACCTCCATAAAATCCGAATTGTTTAATATTATTCGGACTGTAGAATAATTTTTAAACGTAAAACAATATTGTAGGGTTGATTAATTTCTCATTTAACCCATGGTGAAACATTTTTGGATTATGTTAATTGATAAAAACACTCTTTTTCACCAAATGTTTTAATCAATTAATATAATTCTTGAATGTTGTCAGCATTTACTTGGTGGTAAAAAATAAATAAAACACTTTTCACTTTGTTTTACCACAATAGTTACACAATATGTTTGATAATGATCAGTTTATGATCGAAACTATAGTTGCAGTCAATAAATAACTATTGTGGTAAAACAAAGTGAAAAGTGTTTTATTTATCTTCAATTAATATAATAAAATACTCTTTAAATATCTTATATATTAATGGTCTCCATCATTTGACTTTTTTTTATGTTATAGGTATCATGGTAGCAAACGGAATATTAAACAACCCCACACTATTTTCCGGCAGCAACGAAACAACACTCGACTGCGTACAAAAATGGCTAAACATCTCCTACAACAGCACGCTCGACAGATCAGAATACCACACTGCAAAATCCAACGATCACAAACCTGTTTTTAGTACAAAACCATCCAATCTGACATTCCAATGTTTCCACCATCATCTAGTTTTCATGCTAGAGAAATTGTTACCGAAGTGGAAGCGGCGCGTTTTTAATAACCTGCAAAAATTCGGCGATGTGGTGGAATTTCTGGAAGACGAATTACACGTCTCCCCACAGTTGTATAGCTATGAGGAGTTTTTACGTAATGAAATCATTCCTGTGAGTTACGACGGGAGGGATTGTACCTATTTGGACTTGAAGGAGAGGTTTAATACAAGAGGAGGAGTTGAAAATGGTAATTCTTATAATTGTGAGAGTACACAAGGGAGTTATTATACTGCCAGGGTTTGTAATGATGGTAG